>CM076982.1:34071593-34091593 GCA_039105355.1 Benthosema pterotum | reverse complement strand
TGCTTTGCAAGCCATGAAGTTTGATGGGGCAGTCAGGGCATTTAGGGGGCCATTGCTCCCCCGTGCCCATGCCTAGATCTGGCACTGTGCTGAACCGTGTATTGACAGGGATGGAGATCTCTTTAGCTCTCAGTATTTCGCTGTGTAGTACGTCATTGCCAATCTCAAGGCCAGGAGTAGGCCGAGACCACAGACAGGCTGTGATGCTAAAAGGCCTCACTCACACACACACACACACGCCAGGGGCGGATTGGCACATATTTTCCCACCGGGACAAATTTGCCTTTGCCAGGCCACCCTCGAGGGGGCAGCTGGTTAACCCTTGCGGGTCCATTTGGTTTCATTTTTACACCCTCAAGAGTTAAAATATTCATCATGTGAATTAGCCCAACTTAGTCTACACAACTAGAGAATGTAGAAGATTAATGGTCATTTTGATCTGTATGTTCCAGGCGAGCATCTAGCGCATTCTAGTGCATTTTGGAAGTGCTAGTGCATTTTGGATCTTGTCCAGGCCACTAGGTGGCGCAGGCCACTGGGAAAACTCCCTGTACTCCAGATGGCCAATCCGCCCCTGACACACGCACTACCAGTCCCCTCGCTCACCTTCTCTGGGGCCATGGGGTCTGATGTGGAGACATCACAGGAGGGAAGGACAGCAGAATGTCGCGTCTCGCGTACAACCCGGTGCCCCCAAACCCTGATTGGACGGAAGATCCTTCAAAGGACTCCCCCAAATGAATGCCTCCGCCTGCACAGGCGTCACCTCCTTCTGATGAGCAGAGGAAGCAGAAAGACGGCGAGTAGCGCCAGAGAGGAAGATGGATGGAGCCAGAGAGCGAGAGAGAAAGCGCTGAGAGAGACAGAGAGGGAGACTGATTGAGAGAGAGAGGCTTAACCTCGCCTTCAGATGTGTTCTTTGTTCCGTCCAGTCGGAGCGATGGCTTTTTCCTCCTTTTTTCTCTTTTACAATTTCTTCCTTCGTTCCTTTTCATATGAAAAAAATGTGTACTAGAAAAAAGCAATCTAAAGTAGAAACTTTAGTAGGTATAAAGGAAAGCCTGATGTGCTCAGTCGCTGGAGGGATCGTCACGGTCGAGTTAATGAGATTTCTGAGGACAATCTTTGTTGTACAATATCTTTAGGATGCCCGCTGTGGGGAAAAGAAAAGCCGTTGTGGAACTTTTGAAAATTAAATATCGTTTCTAACCCTTCAATCAGAGACTCTTCATTCCCTCTCCATGAATGCACAGCTTGTCAATTAGGACGTGATTTTTAACATACTGCTGAAAGGTCGAAAGGATGAATGCCTTTATTGCAGACTCCCTAGAAAGACAAAATACACTACATACAGTACATACATGTATTTATTACAATTATCTTGGTTTCCCCTCATTGTGGTTGTCGGACAGCCCATGTAGAAGGTTCACAGTTGCACGTGTCACACGCTGTGGGAAATGTCATTTTCTGAAAACATGGGAACTGTAGTCTTTAAGTAGCATTTTGTAGTTTTACTGAATTGACTGAGAGAGCGATGGTTGTTGTAACATTGAAATGTCGAGAGAGTAGAACTTCAGCAAGTCAAATGCAGCAAACATGTTTTTCAGGTGATAAGAACATTCTGGGCCTATTGCGAGTGACAATGAAATATCTGCCAGAGGCCAAACGGAAGCTGCAGGCGTATACAGCACATCATTCACAATAAATCCAGCATTCTCAATACATGTGAATTACCTGCCATTTTCATGCTTTCTGTGCTCTTTTTCATCCTTTAGTTATAATTCTCTTACTCCTTGAACTGAAAACGTGAAAGCCTGCATAAACAAGAGTTTCACCTCACTGCGATGAGACAGTGATTGATTGATATGTCAAACCAATCAAGGCAATCTGCGCATGCATTGGACAGTATTGGTGATCATAACCGTATGATGTTGTGATGAATCATGGCTGTAATTTTCATCAGAGAACATTTTGTCTCCATTGTGCATCAGAATAGTCTAGCATTCCTCTAACCCCCCTCCCCCACCCCCTGTCTGTCTGCCTGCCTGCCTGCCTGTCTGCCTGTCTCACTGTCTGTATGCCTTTGTTCATTCCCCTTTTCTGCCTCAGTGTACTTCCCCCCTGGGATTTCATATGTGCTTAATTGAAGTCCCACTTGTCATCATCTCATGCTGCCGTTGAGTGCTTGTCTGACTGGAATCTGCAATCATTCTGCCCCATAACAAAGTCGCACAGGAAAATCAAGTTGAGAACTAAATGAGAAAGAACAACTGTGCTTTTCTTCTTTAGAAAGAAAATAAAATATGCTTGAGGTTATATAACATTACCCTCCCCGAGCAGGCAAACACATTACCGACAATAATTTCAGAGGAGTGAAAACTATACAATAATATTTGCTTTTGAGATTGGAGAGTGGAATGGAGTAGAAAAGTGGTTTTCAACCAGTGGTCCGGGGACCACCAGTGGGTCCTTGAAAGGGTTCCAGGTTGTCCGCACCAAATGGACGCTTGCGGGTCCATTTGGTTTCATTTTACTGCTCTCAAGGGTTGAAATATTCATCATCTGAACTAGCCCAAGTGTACACAATGTCTGAATTAGTCCAAGTCTACAGAATGTTGAACATTAATGGTCATTTTGATCTGTATGTTTCACTGTTTTGTCTCCCAAATCCAACCTGGTATTGTGGACAAAAGCAAAAGAAATGTTTAGTTTTGGGTCTGTAGGGTGAAAATGTCATCAAACGGTGGTCTGTGGCTCAAATGCTGAATAAATAGCGGGCCCTGGTATCAAAAAGGTTGAAAACCTCTGGAGTAGAAGTACTCAAAGTAAGAAGAACTCCAGTAAACAACAAAACAAAATCGAAATTGAGCTGATGGAGTAAATGTACTTAGTTACTTTACACTACTGTCCTTGACGTGAAAGCGTGTGAGAACCAGTGGTATTTATTAGGGGGTGAACACTTCACAGTGGTCTTTCATTTGAGGGTTCAGGACCATTGACATGAGACCTCAGGCCTCCACGTGACCCCAAGCAGGCATGTTGTCTCACACGCGTCTGCCTCCAGGCATCATGGCAGTAACAACAGCAGATAAAGCCTCACCTTATAGCCTCCACCGTGGCTTTCTTTTTTTTTTTTGCCGTGCAGGCCAAACGTGACTCCTCCGTTAATTGCTGTGCACTTCACGCTCATCTCGTATTAATGAGGCGGGGGAAGAAAAGACGACGCTGGCTGTAGTAAATCGTCGCCGTAACGGGTCCCAGCGCGGCCGACGGTGTTTGTAAACAGCCTCGTGTCGCAAGGTAAACCAACCGGTGACCCACATTTGCATGTTGCTGTTGTTGTTGTTGCTGTTGTGGCCAAATGAGCACGAGAGATGCCAAGGAGAGGGAGAGACGGCGGCTTGGAGGAGTTGTTGGTTTTGGAACCGTGATCAGACGTGAAACACGATCCTTCAACATTATCCTGCCTGCACCTGCTCTCTGTTGCACCCACTTTTCAGCTCAACTATCAACACGCGTGCACGTGTGGGTGTGTCTGCACTCTGCCAGGGCCGCTTGTATTCACGCTGCGTGTGTGTGTGTGTGTGTGTGTGTGTGTGTGTGTGTGTGTGTGTGTGTGTGTGTGTGTGTGTGTGTGTGTGTGTGTGTGTGTGTGTGTGTGTGTGTGTGTGTGTGTGTCGGATCTAGGCATGGGCATGGGGGGGCAATGCCCCCCCCCCCCTAAATGCCCAGACTGCCCAGCCGAACATGATGGCATGCAATCAACCCACATTTCAAAGATATTTCAAGTGCTTACAATATATTTAAAATGATTTGAAACGCTACTGCTTCTAACTAACTACAGCTGTGTCACCACTAAACCGACAGCATTTCATCAATGAAAACAGAAAACTCTCTGAGTCAGACGTTTAGCTTTATGCATGCTGCTTGTCTGTTGCAACTTCAACAACTACTGATGTTATTATTGATGCCTAATTGCTTGATAAGAGTCCTGTAACCGAAAATGGTATGGGTGCGGCTTCACTTCGATGAAGTCGCACCCCTACCATTTTCTCTTGCCCCCCCAATTGGGAAATGTTACATCCGACCCTGGTGTTTTGTGTGTGTGTGTGTGTGTGTGTGTGTGTGTGTGTGTGTGTGTGTGTGTGTGTGTGTGTGTGTGTGTGTGTGTGTGTGTGTGTGTGTGTGTGTGTGTGTGTGTGTGTGTGTGTGTGTGTGTGTGTGTGTGTGGTGATCGTGGTCGTGGTCGTGGTCGTGGTGGGGTGTCACGTGCCAATACTGAAGGTTGATAGCCTTAGATTGCAAAAATCTGTATTGTATGGGTTAGTGTGCGGATGTGTTTTTATGTGTGAGTGGGCCTGTCACAATTCATTATTACTTAATCGTCTGCTCCCAATGCTGTGCAAATTTAGTTTATATTTTACAGGCAAAAAAATCCCAACATAAATGATTTCTATGCATAATGGACGGCTCATGATGACGCAGTGTAGTAGAATAGTGAGTGAAAGGACTGCATAGCGAGAAGTGCCATCAACTCAGACAGAAAATGGACGTGGATCAAGCGGGGAGATCCATGGACCACACAAGCTATTTAGACAAAAGCCAGGACAAGTCACGGCTGGATTGTACATGAGCGAATGTCTCTGATCTTGAGAGACCCGAAAACAACCCAAGACAACCCCCAGAATACATCGCTGTTGATGTATCTCAGTTGCACCAAAAGTGGCAGAAACACAATTAACGCAGTTATTGGAGTGACAGTTCATCGTGAAGTCGGGCCTAAACTTTTCATAATCGTGACAGCCACTGTGCATGCATGCGTGCGAGTTAATGTGTGGGGTGTGTGTGCATCACTGAGAGGGCTGTGGGCTGGTTGGTAAATCAGCTTGTGCCCCCAGCGGCTGTTAACGTGCCACTTTTCCGGCACATTGTGTTTCGAAGGCTTTTTCTCGCAGTGAATTGATTGCCGGGTGGCAGCATACAGGGAAAGGACAGATTGCTGTGGTGGCTGTGCCTGTCGGGGCCAGCCAATATGGTGAGTTTATCAGGCGCAGATTGAGTCTGGGTCTGGGGGGGGAGGTTCTCATAGTCATGCATTCCACTCCGGTCAAAGCTAAAAAAGCTTAAAAGTGCAGTATGCCAAATGCGAAGATGGTGCGTCATCGGGATGGTGGACATGTGCGTGTGTTCTGAACACGAGTCAGGACTGGACTTGGGTTAATATTACAATGTTGTGTGTGTGTGTGTGTGTGTGTGTGTGTGTGTGTGTGTGTGTGTGTGTGTGTGTGTGTGTGTGTGTGTGTGTGTGTGTGTGTGTGTGTGTGTGTGTGAGAGAGAGACCTCACACAGTAAAAAACAGTGCCTGTTGTAGTTGCATACTTTCTTTCATGCAGGTAGGTGTACACGTGTTGGAATTCAGGAGGCTGCGCAGCCTGCACGTATCTCTCTCGCTTGTTTGTGTTGGACGTGAAATGTGGGAGATGTCAGTACACGTAAAGTGGGTTTTTGGGGAGGACGTTGTGATTTGTGTGTGTGGGGGTGTGTGTGTGTGTTCTTAGAGTTGGCTCTGTAAGGAAAGGCTCTGTTGAGCATAATAGCGCCACTGCATGCAGAGAGAGAGAGAGAGATGGCGAAGGCGGTAGAGGTGGACGTTAAGAACAGAAAGAGAACATCAGTATGGGCTCTGTGTATCTCTGGCAGGTGTCTGTGGGCTGAAAGAGGATCCACACATGAGTATGAATAATAAAACAGACTCGGGGCGCCTCTGCTATGGGTGTAGACTCCCTCTCTCTCTCTCAAGCTCTCGCTCACTCACACACAAACACACACATACATACACACAATTCTTTCCACTCCGCTGACAGATGAACAATGCTCTAAGAATGCGGTCTGCCATAGAGCCCTCAGAGGGAAGGAGTAAGTGGTAATGAGGGCTGATGCATGGAGCCGACGCGCTCGGATCTGCACCGCTACAGAGAACGAGAGAGCGAGAGGAGGAGGGAGGGATAGATCGGAGATGGGGAGGGTTAAGCCTAATTTATGTGGCGCGTGGGACCTGCAAGCCCATCTAGTGGTGCTTGTAGGTCGGCTAATTTCGGTGCAGCGTCGCTGGCGACTGTGCCCGACATTGTCGCGTATGCTGTGAATCAGGCTTTCGAGAGTTTTCTAAAACAAACCTGGGATCTGGCATCGAATTGATTAGTTGTTTACGAGCTTTCTGTGTGCGCTTGGTGCGGGTCGTCGAGTTTATCTCACCGCACGCGGGCGAAATTCCGCTGTTAATCTAACCCGGGGCGTCGCCGGCGTCTGTTTGCACCGGCTTTGCGTTAAATTCGCACTCAGGATTTCCCGGTGCGATCGTGTGGGAGGTGCTATTTGGAGGCAGACGACGGCCTTAATGAATCCAGCACTCCCAGCAGCAGCAGCAGCCGCTGTGGCGGCGGCTCCCTCGCTGCTGCATTTCCCAGCAGTCTCACCCGCCTCTCAATCACTCTCAATGGGCACCTCTTATTTATAGACTCATTATTTTCATCCTCCGTCATTTTCAGCCATCTGAAGAATTAACAACGTGGCAGCGGGGGGGAAATAACAGAGAGAAAGAGAGGGAAAGAGAGAGAGAATGCCGTCGCTATTTGGCAGGAACCTTTCCTGCATGTCCAGATTTACATATTTTTCTAAAGGGGAATGGCCTTGGGCAATGATGACGCCTTAGGTAATAATGGTGCCTACCAGTGCCATCGTGGATGTGATGGCCTACATATTACATCTGCTTGTATCGTGTCAAGTTGGTGTTTGAATGTTTAGCACACAGTGCTCTTTCAGTTAGGCTTTATATTAAGCCTATATTTGCTGTGTGATACAATGTTTTACCACCCGCCCACACACACAGCATCGTGTTTGCTTGTTTTGAGAGAGTACAGTCAAGGAATGCAACAGACTTAAGGAATGCAACAGACTTAAAATATTACATTGAGTATTATAAAGATCTTAAAGGGGAGTTCCAACCATTTTCAACATTTTACTATGTCATTAACATATCTTAGAGATGTTGTGTGGACATGATGAGAAGTTCCCTCATTTGTGTTTCCTAGAAATGGAGGTCTGGTGATGAAAAAACCCAACAACAAATAAGGCATTTTTCATGGTTAACCATTTTAAGAAGATATGTAACCTAATAGCGTTGGCTCTATTGACAGACAGCTGCCGTGTCCCAGCATTACAAAGAGGTAACGCAGGGGTGTAAAACTCAAATACAGTGTGGGCCAAAATGTAAAACTGAACAAAGCTGTGGGGCTAGGTTCCAGGTGGTCTCTAGCTAAGTTGTTTAACCGGATATAATTCTTGAGAGAGTTAAAATATTCACCATGTGAATTAGTCCTAATTTACACAACTAGAAGATTAATGGTCATGGAAAGAAGCAAAGGAAATCTTTAGTTTGGAGGGTCTGTGCGTCTAGAAAATATCCTCAAATGGTGGTCCGTGGCTCAAATGCTGAATAAATGGTGGGCCCTGGGATGAAAAACGTTGAAAACCACTGCTGTATATTACAGAGCAAACCGCAAAACAACAGCAGAGCATTATGGGATTTGTATTATTAGCAGTGAATGCAGTGTTAACAGCGGCGCCACAAGGGCCAAAGGAAATTACACAGCGGGCCAAATTTGGCCCGCGGGCCAGAGTTTGACACCTATGCTGTAACGGCTTTGTGCATGCTGCCAGTGTTGTTGTCTCACATAGAGAAACAGTTCAGGAAGTTGACATGTTGAGATGGCCCTGACCATGGCAGACGCTTCACCAAGGCCTCAGGCCTGGTCGCTCCTCAGTTTGTCCTTCTGCCATAATAAATGCTTACATGCCCTGAGGCCACAGTGAACTCATGGTGTCCTGCCGCACCGCCCCAGGTATACCATTCTGCCTGTCGAAAAGCTTTTAAAGGGGAACTCCACCCATTTTCAACATTTTAACATGTCATTAATATACCTTAGTTGTGCTGGGTGGACATGATAAAAAAGTTCCCCCATTCTGTGTTCCCAAGAAGTGGAGGTCTGAAGAAAACCACTAACTGGTGAAACATCATCAAGATGTATTTTCACCATGTTAATGGATTTCTTTAGACGCTTCTGAGAGCGTACGAATGGAACCAAATGAACCCGTTAGGGTTCATTTGGTTGCATTTGTACGCTCTCAGAAAAAAATGTTGAATATGGGTGGAATTCCCCTTTAAACAATGGTGTCTATTGTTGAGATTCATTCAGAATTCTTAACTTCTCATCCCCAGCTAGAAACAAGTCGTATATCATTTTTGGTATATATGCCATCTTATGGCAAAAGACACAGTTATGGCAAAACCTCTAACTTAAGTAATAATCAATATAAAGGGTATTTTATTTAGCCCTTTTGAATGAATTAATTGCATACACTATTCAGTGATATTTTTTCTGCCATTTCTGGCTACTGTACTAGATTCTTAGGAGCTTACAAAATAATGTAAGATAAACATGAAGAAATACAAGAGAGAGTGGAATGGAGATGAATCAATGTCCAGTTTATTACAAGAGTTTTGTGCCCGGAGCACAACACTCAGGGAGTCTGCCTAAATGCAAGCCTCCCTAACCTTCTTCACAGATAGTTCTTATAGTCTAGCTTTCACAGACAAAATGTTCATATAAGGATTGTTTTACAAATAGCCGCAGTCCCCTAATAGTACTCTACTTTAGTGGCAGTAAGCATGTGGAAGAGTCATGTCAGGTGACAGCTGCAATAAGAAGAATAAGAAGAAGAAAGGTCTCGGATGACACTGGGAATACTGACAGAACTATTGGCATTCTAAAAAATCCACTACACTACAGACCAAATAGGTTGGAAAAAAGCATTTTTAGTCATTTTCTGCTGAATATTTCTGGCCAAATATGCAGTGCATCACTACTATATTCAATGGTAATGTATAAATAGTAATAGATTATTGTGTGATAGGCAGCATAGCATACATAAGCAGAGCATTTAGTATTTCAAATATTTGTTTTATTTCATGGCCACCTGGTGCCTGGCATTTGACGTTTTGTGGCATGTCTCGCCAAGTGCCCTTGCCCCCTTATCCAGATTTTCATTTCAAACTCGCGGTGGTTCAAGCAGTGGTTCAGGGACCACCAGTGGTCCTTGAGAGGATTCCAGGTGGTCCCCAGCTAAATGATGGAAAGTTGGTTAACTAGATGTAACTCTTTGAGAATGTAAAAATGAAACCAAATGGGCCGTTGGGGGTCCATATGGTTTCATGTTTACGCTATTGAGAGTTAAAATGTTCATCATGTGAATTAGCCCAAGTCTACTAAAGTCGTGAATAGAGAATGTAGAAGATTAATTGATTTTGATCTTTATGTTTGACTGTTTTGTTCCCCAAATCCAGCCTGGAATTGTGAACAAAAACAAAATACATCTTAAGTTTTGGGGGTCTGTGAGGCTAAAATGTCCTCAAATGGTTCTCCGTGGCTCAAATGCTGAATAAATAGTGGGCCCTGGTAGCAAAAATGTTGAAAACCACTGCTATATAGCCCAGAAAAAGGACAGAGCAAGATTGAGGCATTCTCCTTCAGGCGTTCGTCTTAACCAGAAACCACTCTCATCAGTTTGGCAGTGTTTGTTTATATACATTCTAATTTATTCTGTAGTGCTTTTCACACTCTGAAACATAAACACTGTAAATGGGTCTAATCTGATTTTCCTGTTAACTGTGCTCTTGAATAATCAGTAGCTGACAGGAAACAAACTTGGACTCGAACTTGTTCCCTAGCAACCAAAACTCCACTCATAAACCCTAACTGCGAGCAAGGGATCGGTGTATGTTCGACTGCATGTTGTTCTAATCCGTGTGTGCATCCCCTATTTACGCTGTTTCAGAACAAGTACAGTTTGTGTTGCACCGCAAATTGGTCCAAAATGCCCATACCACATGACTGTATTACTGTTTTTCTAACTTTTTCATACCAGGGCCCACCATTTATTCAACATTTTAGCCACGGACCACCTTTGATGTTGAGTTTAATCTCAGACCCAATAGCAATCATTTTCAAGTTTTTATCCACAATTTAGGAGAGATAACTGGCAAAAAGTTGGTCAAAATAACAATTAAACAACTATATTTTCTAATTGTGTAGATTCTTGAAAATGTCTTGAAAAGTAATTCAGACGTTTAAATATAATTTAACTCTTGAGAGTGTAAAAATGAAACCAAATGGACCCGTAATGGTCGACTTGGTTTCATTTTAACGCTCTCAAGAGTTACAGATCTATAAGGGGTCCATTTGATTACCACCTGTCCATCATTTAGCCTGTGGACCACCTGGAATCCTCTTAGGGACCACTGGTGGTCCCCGGACCACCTGTTGAAAACCACTGACGTACATGGAGAGCATCGTAACCACCAGTCCTTTCTCTTTCTCGGAGACCGAAGTTTGCCACAGGGATCAATCTCACGTAATCTGTGCGGCACAATCCAAGCCTCCTCGGGTGATTCTGTGTCCAGGCCGCAACACTCCCTCCCTGACAGCTTGCAGCGTGGCATAGGAATCGTCAACCAAAGCACAGAGAGGAAATCAGCTCTGGTCCCAACAGATAATATGGCAATGCACTGATGAGACGGAGAAAAGCATACGCGGTTCGACAGTTGTAGATTGGGAAAGGGGAATGGAAAGTTGGAGATATGCGAAACAGCACATAGCGCGTGGACACTCTCGGCCAGTGGTTTTCAACCTTTTTGATACCAGGGCCCACTATTTATTCAGCATTTGAGTCATGGACCACCATTTGATGACATTGGCATTGTTTTTTGTCCACAATTCCAGGCTGGATTTGAGAAACAAAACAGACAAACATACAGATCTCAAATGACCATTAATCTTCTAGATTTTCTAGATACAGTTACATCTGGTTAACCAACTTTCCATCATTTAGCCAGGGTGGTGGCTGCTGCCTGGTCCACTGGTGGTCCCTGGACCACCTGTCGAAAACCCCTGCTATAGGCTAACAAGTGAAATGGGACAATATTTTCTCAGCCTCAAAGGCCCCCGAGCTTTACTGCCTGCTCAATTCAGGGCTGTGTAAACAAATCTTCACGCGTGGAACTGGAAATTATAAAAATGTGTCGGACGGTAGTAGCTAAGATATGATCATGACATTATATAGCTGTGTGATGGTGCAATCATACATGCTCATCATATGCATGCACGAGAGAGAAAAATGGAGAATTGTCTGCCGTGATGTGCTTCTTCCAGGGGTGGACTGACAGTCTGGCATACAGGGCATTTTCCCGGTGGGCCGACCCCCCCGGGGGCCGTTAATGTCGTGTTTTAATTTAAAAAAAAAATCTGCACAAAACCGGCCCACGAATCAGTGCTGGCGGCCCTCTGTCCTCTTCAAATGAGACTGCCTATTGCAGGGTTTTTTATAGTTAACTAAAACTAACTAACTAATTTTAGTTAGCCCGAGCCCCAGAGCCCCTTATGTCTTAAATTCTCATGGGGGCTCAGGCCCCGGAGCCCCCACAAAGATTCAGAGGGCCGCTCTGAGACAAAATTGCCCGGTACGTTTTGAGCTCCCAGTCCACCCGTGATGTGCTTCTTCCATCCAGGCGAGTGGTATTCTTGCAGAGAGAGCATCTGTGCATCATGGCAGGCGTTTCTGTGGTCCGACGGCCCGTCTGACAGGGAACACGGAGGACCCCTCCTCCAGATGAAAACAATCCCAAACAGAAAAGAGGCTTGGCTGGCCTTCAGACTGGGACATCTGTTCCCATGGATGTGGTGGTCCGTCTGTCTGAATTCCCCCTCTCTCTAGTCGGTTTCACTTTCTACTCTGCTGCTCTCTCTCTCTCTCTCTCTCTCGCTCTCTCTCTCTCTCTCACACACACACTCACACACACACACACACACACACACACACACACGCACACACACACACACACTCACCCTCTTACACACAAGGAGAAAACACACCAGGATCACATTCTCTCTCCTTGGCTTTTCTCATATATTTTCATAGAGCATCTGACACACACACAGAGCCACAGAGTACAGCTGGCTGTCCAGCTTGCATGTGGCCATGTGTCTGGAGTTCTGCTGCGAGGGTCTGTCTGTGCATGGGCTCCTGTAAAAAGAGGAGGGAGGGGGGGACACAGATGGTCCCGTGCGTGTGTGTCTGGGTTTGTGTGTGCACACGCAAGTATATGAGTGAAAGAGAGAGCGACATGAGGAAAGCACTTCCAGCAATACTTTGATTCGCGGTGGCACGTTTTTTCGTCCATGGAGTGTGTGTGTGGGGGGGTGTGTGTGTGTGTGTGTGTGTGTGTTCGGATCCAGTCGGAAGCTCATGATAACTGGTTTGTAGTTATCAGGCCAGAACCCAAATTGCCCAAAATAATTCCCTAGGTCAGGGATTTTCAACCTTATGATGGCAGGGCCCAATATTTATTCAGCATTTTATATTTTACAAAACTAAAGATTTCTTTATTTTTGTTTTTGTGCACAATTCCAGGCTGGATTTCAGAAACAAAACAGTCAAACAGTTGATGAATATTTTAACTCTTGAGAGTGTAAACATGAAACCAAATGGACTCGCAAGGATCAATTTGGTTTCATTTTTACGCTCTCCAAGAGTTACATCCGGTTAACCAACTTTCCATCATTTAGCTGGGGACAACCTGGAACCCTCTCAAGGACCACTGGTGGTCCCCGGACCACTGGTTGAAAACCACTGCCCTAGGTGATCAACCGAATCACCACCTGCCCAATAATACCTTGTGAAGTTTCTTTATTGGAATAATTTGCTTGGTGTATTTTATTTCAACCCATAGCGACGGGTGAATCTAAGAACAAGCAGTCGGTATCAAAACAAAAGCAACTGGAACCACCTTACCGGAACCAGTTTGTTGTTGTTGCTTTGTATGTCCTCTTGACCACGCTTAGACAGGATTAAGCGAGTCATTTTGGAACAAATTACCAGGCTTTCCTCCAAGGCAGAAAGTCTAGTTAGGGCTGCCATCCGAAACATCCGTAGGTTAATTTGTTGCACTGACTTTGGGAAGTTAATTAAAAAAAACATGAATTTACTGTATTTGTTTTTCTTGCTTGTGATTTGCATGGCTACTCGTTCAGCTCTTTTCTACCCGTCCACGTTTAGATAGGATACAGGAGCAGATCGTGTGTGGGTGTTGGCGTGAAATGCCCGCAATTCCCACATGGAAAGCCAATATCTTAACTTAGCCTAAAGTGGAATCCTCCAAGAGGTTAAGCTGTGTTGGCTCTTCAATGCGGGAGAACAGGGTTCGAATCTCATGTGTTACACGTGCAGTCATGTCGAAATGAGTGGATGCAGCAGGCTGTAGGCTAGTTGTGCACAGAGCAGTCCAGCTTTCCACAGATCCTGCAGGACAATGATGCAAGTTACGGTTTGATGTTCAGGCAGGGTATACTGGTATATCCTGGAGTGGTTGGCAGTACAGGGGTGGAATAACTGAATGCCAATGAACCCACTGCGGTGCTTTTCAACCTTTTTTTTTTTTTTCATGCCAAGGCTCATTAAATGGTTAGACTCGATACGTGATTTCTGATTGGCAGGTTACTGGTGTAAATCTCACAAATAATGCACACCTAGCCCTGAAGCCAGACCGAATCAGCAAAAACAGGGAACAGGGAACAAACTGTTGGCCCAAAAAAATGGCTGTCAGCAGATTGGTCTGGAATAGCTTAATGGTACGCTACTCTAGAAAATTGGGGTGGCCAATTAGGACACACTATGCAAACATATTTGTATAATGTGTCCTGATTGGCCACCCAAATTTTCTGGGAAATGTTGTTCAGTTCAGTCTCTCTGACCCAAAAATAAGGATTTGCAAGTTTTGGTCCACAATGTAGGAGATGAACTGGCAAAATGTTGGCCAAAATAACAATTCTTCTATATTTTCTAATTGTGTCGATTCTTGAAAATTAAGTAATTCAGATGTTTAAATATAATTTTACACTCAAGAGTTACAGATCTATAATTATAAGGGTCCATTTGGTTACCAACTGTCCATCATTTAGCTGGCAACCACCTGGAATCCTCCCAGGGACCATTGGTTGTCCCCGGACCACTGGTTGAAAACCACTGCAGTAATGCATTGAATGGGTCCTTTTGGATTCATTTGACTCCTCAAGAGTTAAAGATCTATAAGTGTCCAATTGGTTACTAACTCTGTGTCATTTAGCTGGGGATCACCTGGACCCCTCTCAAGGACCTCTGGTTGAAAACCCCTGGCCTAACGCCATACTATTAAAGGGGAATTCCACCTATTTTCAAAAAAATCCTGAGAGGGTACAAATGGAACCAAATGGACCCGCTAGGGTCCATTCGGTTCACATTTGTCGTATAGGTCCTAAAAGAAAAATTCTGCAGGCTGTGCTAGCGTACGATGCGGTGACTAAGTTGTTGCAGGATCTGAACAAAATACCGCTTATATACAGTATATTATAAGCGGTATTTTATATTATATTATATTATATAATATTATATTATATTATATTATATTATATTATATTATATTATATTATATTATATACAGTATATTATATGCAGTATTTTATATTATATTATATTATATAATATACGTACACAGAGACAACTCTAGTGACAAGTTTTAGCGTATAGCTCTTACCCCAGGGCTTCACTTGGCACGCAACGGGGCAGCAACTTGTCCCCAAAGTACAAAATGACAAATTTAATATTGGCTAAAAGCTCCAACCTTTTCTGAAACAACTTCTGGGGCCAGTCAGACCATCTGCGTGTCTGTCTGTGTGCTCTGGCTACAGCAACCCACCATGGCAGCGATATGATGTGCAAGGGCGGGTGTGGGTCACAGCTTTGGGCTCAATACACATCAGCAGCACAGGCTGCACTCTGACAAGGGAGTTATATGCTGTGTGTGTGTGTGTGTGTGTGTGTGTGTGTGTGTGTGTGTGTGTGTGTGTGTGTGTGTGTGTGTGTGTGTGTGTGTGTTGTGTGTGTGTGTGTGTGTGTGTGTGTGTGTGTGTGTGTGTGTGTGTGTGTGTGTGTGTGTGTGTGTGTGTGTGTGTGTGTGTGTGTGTGTAGTGGCGTGGGGGGCCTTATATTGATTCATACCCTCAAGCAGCACGCCAAGAAGCCGCTGCTCTCATAATCCTTGCCTCCTTAATAATTCACGGCTTGCCTTCAAAATTTCATCGACGCCCACGCATGGAGAACAAGCTCTCTCTCTCTCTCTCTCTCTCTCTCTCTCTCTCTCTCTCTCTCTCTCTCTCTCTCTCTCTCTCTCTCTCTCTCTCTCTCTCTCTCGGTGTGAACAAGTTGTATTGGACGGGGGAGTTGGGGTGGTGGGTGTGTACAGTGTACAGGTGAACAGTGGGGTGGAACAGGGCAGAAGCCAAACAGCCAGGAGGAAAACTGCACAACAGATACACTTTTTCACACTAACATGGGTCTGTTTTCATCTGTGCGTCAGTTCTAAGCTTTATTAACATTGTTAGCATTACTTAGTGTTATTTAGCATTATTAGTCCTACTTACTTAGCATTAGCAATGCTTAGAATTACCAGCATTACTTACTTTTACTTTTCAATTAGCATCATTAGCATTACTTAAAGAGCCCGTAAAGCAAAAAAATATATGATACAAAATGTATTCCCAGTTTGTCACACCACAGAGTAATGTATTATAGCCCCACAGACCAAATATTTATGATTGAAAAAGTCGCTATGTTTCAGAAATGATGTTTAAACATGTGTGAAATACAATGGAAAAAATTCTGGCCTGATTCTCCAGGACTGTAGGGGCGTGGCCAGTGTTGTAAGCTCATTAGCATATTAATAATTAATAATGCTACGCAAGGCTTATAATGCTAATTGGTGCTAATAATGCTAAGTAAGTACAGCAATGCAGTAAAGTATTGCTAATGGTAAGTGAGGCTAATGATGCTAATAATGTTAAGTAATGCTAATAATGCTAATAACACTTAGAACACAGAAAGGCGTTCCGCCAAACACGAGTTATGCCGAGAGTGATAAAGTCATCATTTAAAAACAAACATCTCAACATTCTCCTCTCTGTCCTCCATCCATCCACTGCAGCAGAGTAAACTGACAAGCACATTTTTTTTTACACTTTGAGAGTAAAAATCGACACTCCAGTTCCTCCACTACCATGTCGCCCCTCTTTATTCACGCTGTGGAGTGACTTGCCTGACTGCACACACAAAAAGTAGGCCACTGCCATCTCCCCGCAATGGAAAAATACATGAAAATCCTCTCTGCGCTTCTCTACCATGCAGCGAGAGAGAGAGAGAGAGAGAGCGGCTCACTGGCAGGAAGCAGAAAAGTAATTAGCCCAGTGCCACAGAGATGTACCGGGGCTACACATGATCATGCTTGTGCTTGATCATGTTGGCCCACATACACATGACCTTTTTTATTTCACTGTGTTGTTCCTATTGTAGCCACCACCCAAACAATAGACAATGGTTTTGTCAGGTTGTATTGAACACGGTTAATATGAGAACTTCACCGGTTTGTCCTTTTGTCCTCGTTTTGGTATGAAAGGCGAGATAGAAAGCGAGATAGATTAAAATGTTGCCCCCAATTCCTACACCTCTGGAAATGTGAGTTGAGGAGCTGTGACATAATTCCTTTTTTTTTTCTCCCATCTTCTTTTGCAGAGCGGCCATTGTTTGAATGTTCGTGGGACTAATGGGGCTAGTAGGTAAAGTGTGCAAGGCTACTAGTGAGACACAGAAAGCTAGAGAGGTTTTGCTCCTCAACAGATTTACCACAAATTTTGGAGTGATTGATTATTCTGTTGTCTGCTTATCACTCCAAAAGTTGTTTTAGGCTTTGTTTTGTTAACAAGCTCATTAACTCACTGGGTGCACACCACCTCATGATGTCCTTTAAGTGGTGATTGCACAAAACCTAGAACGCAACTCACAGACTTTACAACTATAATTGCTATGGTAAATGATATAACTTTACACGCATTTAGCTCTGAATGAGCCCTGGAAACCGTGAAATGTTAAATACAGGCTGTTTTGTTAAATGTATTTAAAAAAAAAAACTGAAACACATCAACCCATTTTTCCCTGTAAAGTAGACACCTTAAAGCTGTCTTTGGATATCATTCATTTGCACAAATTCACAACAGAGGATTCTGTATAAATTATTTCATTACTATTGAGCCTAATGGGAGCGAGCCTAGCTTTTCTGCTAATCTGTCAAAGAGTTAAGAGCGACATATAATGAGGGTCTATACGGTCTATGTTTTCCGTTCCCTTTGAGGCAGCTAATTTAACTCTGAGAGTCCAGACTCCTCGTCCTTTTAGTAGTTAATTTCCCAACTTGGACCTCAGTCATGGTGGACTTGTAAGCAGTGTAACAGAACAGGCTGTAATGGTATTATGGCATTTATTAGGAGTTTTAAAGACACATTAATGTGTATCATAATCGGCTTGGGGTTTTTCCCTGAATAGATCGGGGAGGGCTGTGAACGGATGTTCGGCTTATATGGTGCTCAGGCGAGCCATCTGAACCGCAGGAGAACAGAGCGGTGGGGATCAGTCGTTATTCCTTCAGTCTAGATATCCCACAGCAAGTCTGTCTAATTCTCCCCGTGTTAGACAGCTTGGGAGACTTGGGAGACTTTTGAGGACGTGCTTTTCGGCTGTGTTCTGATGCCCTTGTCGATGGTGAATTCCAAGTTCTTTTTCACTATTAGGTTTCACTATCAGGGAATGAATACACATGAAGGCTCGGCCCAAATAATACTCAGACCAGCGACATTGTTGTGACATTGAGGGGTCAGAAAACTGAGCTCCCGGGAGGCTTGTCTGGGGGCAGCCTGAAAGAGGGACATTTCCAAAATTTTCCTGAGAGTGTAGTGTACAAATGGAACCAAATGGACCCACTGGATCCAACTGGAGAGGAAAAAGGCCATAAACTTTGCCTAGTACTACTACACACGCCTTGTACTAGTTTGCTCATTACTGTTGTAATTTGTCGTGTTCTGACACCAAATTGTGTAATTGGCCCTTTAAGAGTCTGAGTGATTTTTTCAGTTGAGTATGTGTATTACACACATCGAGAATATGCTGTATATAGAGCATGATGTGACCTGAAGATATGCCGTTAAAACCAGAATGATGTTGATTGCCATGGTGTCAAGTGTTTCACCGTGTGTGTACGTGCGTACGCGCGCATGCATGTGTGTGCATCTGTAATCCACCTAACTTGAGAGCTTTAAATTCGAAACGCACATTCAAACGTGTAGAGCAGTAGAGCAGTGTCTGGCCTTGACTCCAAGCACAAATGCCTCTGCCCAAGGCTCTGGACAGCTGGGTCCAAATTTAACAGTCAAGGCAACGTTTCAGGCCTAGCAACCTTCTTCAGGCATGAAGAAGCTTGCAAGACTGAAACGTTGCCTCGAATCTTAAATAAAAACCTTGAACCAGCGTTGAACCAATCTGCTGTTTTGCTGCCAATGCAACTGCTGAAAATTAAGCCGGATACGCATAAGTCTTAACGTCCATAATTTTCCCATCTTTGTTCTATAATGGGCAGTACCAGATCATCCGTTAATGCCTCTACAGTAGTATTGAGGCTGTGGGTATCACTCGGTAGTTAGTGAGGTTCATTATGAGTGTATGGAGGAAGGCATATATCTTTAATACACAGTGCCATGCCCCCTCCTCTGCAGCCAGTAGTCTACATTTGAAATAACGAATGAATGTGTCAATTGAAAGTTGAAAGTAATTCCCCCGGCTTCGGGTGAACCAATATGAACCAGGACTCGGAGATGGCTACAATATACACTCCATCATCCACTCAATAATGTTGCTTTGAAGTTCGTAGGGGTTTGCTCATTAGATTCATTTATAATTTATAGTGAAACACGCCACCCATAGGCTTGATCTTTCAGGTGACTGAGTATCACTCGTGTTATACGTTGTTCTCAAGTTATTTGTATTTGATGATTGGTGTGAATGTAAAAAGGGAAATTAATAATTCAGGTGTCTTGTGTCCCTCGATTGATCGAAATTGTTTTAAAAGATTTATGGCCTGATTTTGCTCGTCCTTGGATGGATGGCCTTGTCGATGTGGTGAATTCCAAGTTCTTTCAGCAGAGTTCCACTATTAGGGAATGAATACACATGAAGGCTCAGCCCAGCGACATTGAGGGGTCAGAAAACTGAGCTCTCGTGGGGGCTGTCTGGGGACAGCCTGAAAGAGGGACAAAGGAGGGACATTTCCAAAATTTCTCAGGAATGATTTTTCGTCAGGAAAAATCATTAACATGGTGAAACACAGCTTGACGTTAGACCAGGGGTGTCAAACTCATTTTGGGGTGGGGGCCGCATTGGACTTAATGTGACTTCATGGGGGCCGGAGCACCGCGGTGCCAGTCACGCCGCAGTGCCAGTCGCATTAATTATTATTAATAGCTATTTATGACTTTCATTATTGGTTTTATACTTGTAGCCTAGATTAAGACATTTGCTAAATAAAATAGTTAAAAGTAAAATTTCCAATAGTTTCTTAGCTGAAATTTGTCAATAGCTACAAAACCCATGGTTTTATGCAGACCTGCTTTTTATTGAAGTGATGGATCATCGAACATTCAAAAATAATGAATGAATAGCAATAACTAATGCTTCTAAAATACAGTATATTTTTTTAACTCCGAATTGAATTATTATTATTATTACCCATATTATTATATTTAAATAGCCAAGCTGTGATCTGAATAATCCCTCAGTTATAGACCCTCATACTGGTGAAGTAACCTGACTCCGCCAGATGGGGCAGCAGAGAGAGGAGGAGGGAATACTCCTCTCTCTGCTGCCCCATCTGGCGGACTCAGGTTACTGCTACCGGACTAGTGCTCAGAGAAGAGAACTTGGAAGCATTTCTTTAAACGATCATAACTTTTGACAGGAACGTGCTAGAGACTTAC
>CM076982.1:34044093-34066593 GCA_039105355.1 Benthosema pterotum | reverse complement strand
CTTCCACCCTCCCTCCTTAATGTCTTCGTTCACTGCGCCTGCAGTGCAGCAAACGCTCCCATATCAACCCCCTACTGACTGTCATAACAAGGCTGTAGGCAAGCGCATGCATTCACATTATACAGCATACACACACGCACGCGCTTTCCCTATTGCGATGTCTTGAAAGGTCGGGAGCTATTCTCCTGGAGCTTCAGTGCAGGAAATTACCACAAATTACCAGTTGTCTTGTCTTCTCAGTTTACACATATAGCTCACTCAAAATGACAACAATGACAAGCGGTATTGTCATTTTGTCATATATGCATATACATTTTGTCAAACCTGTCAGTCAGTCCTAACAGCTCATGTACAGTATTCTTGCAGACAGAAGTTAAAGAAAAACAAAACCAAATTATTGCTGTACAATATGGCAGTGGTTTTCAACCATTTTGATACCAGGGCCCACTGTTTACTCAGCATTTGTGCCACAGACCATCATTTGAGGACATTTTAGCCCCACAGACCCCAAAAGTAAAGATTTATTTTGTTTTTGTCTACAATTCCAGGCTGGTTATTAGGAAGCAAAACAGGCAAACATACAGATAAAAAATGACCATTAATCTTCTACGACTCTAACCCGGATGATGCATATTTGAACTCTTGAGAACGTACAGTAAACATGAAACCAAATGGACCCACAAGGGTTTCATTTGTACGCTCTGAAAGAGTTACATCTGGTTAACCAGCTGTCCACCAATTAGCTGGGGACCATCTGGAACATTCTAAAGGACCACTGGTGGTCCCCAGACCACCGCTTAAAAAACACTGCAATATGCCTTGGTCAGTGGTATACATCTCAAATTTCTTGCTCCTTTCTTAAACAGAAATCCTTCCATTATGATCAAACCTATTATTAAAATGAATTTCAATCTAACCAATGCTTATGAAACAATTGTCTTTTTTACTCATTATTCAACAAAATACATATAAAATGCGTATATATGACTCCTGACTCCCGAGATTATGCATCAAGCAGCTTTTTATCTTGCAAACAACATCCAAACGCCCCCACATTTGAATTGCAAGCTGTCTGTTCTGCACAATACTCACACTTTTAAAAAGTCCTTTAAAACTTCTGTCCCTAAGGGACACCACAAAGGTGAAATGTTAGTGTATTTATTTATTATTTTTTTGTATTCAGTAGTGTTGTAGTCAAGACTACCTAAATCAAGGCCAATACAAGACCAAGACCTAGGCGGGTCGAGACCAAAACGAGACTGAGACAACCATGATACTTGGGGATCGAGATCGAGACAAGACTAGCACCTTGGGGGTGGGGGTTGGGGGGGTGAGACCGTGGCCAAGGCCAAGACCTAGAGGGGTCGAGACCGAGGCCAAGACCTAGGGAGGTTGAGGCCAAGACAGAGACCAAGACTGAGACAAGACCAAGTCAGCACCAAGAAATTATTTTGTTACACTCCGTCCATGCCTAAATTCTGTAGTTGTGGACTGCTAGTGATATGCACGTCATCCATCCGGCGCTGCGCACGCTCTGTTGTCGAAATGAATGGGTTCCTCAGTCCTCAAAATGGATATAGAACATTTCCTTTGCATTGTCTCAGTGGTGAAAGAGACCCGAGACATTTGCTCCGAGACAAGAGCAAGACAAAAGGGGTGAGACCAGGACAAGACGAGATAATTTGAGGGCGAGGCGAAAACAAGACCGAGACAATGAAAATTTGTCTTGACTCGTCTCGAGACCAGACAATGTCTCGAGAACTAAGACACTAGTATTCAAAAAGAATATGTAAATATACGCACATGCATAAATATACAAATGAATACATTGGTTGCCAAAAGCGCTGCATTGAGCCACCTTAGAGTGCGATAGCAGAAGACAATGCCTCCTCGCCACCACATTCATATTAATAGCAGCACCTCCTCGCCTGCTCTGGTTAGGGCTGTCAGCACAAGCATCCCCTGTGTGTCAGCCTGGAATGTGTCCAACGGTATATTTCAGTTCCCAAAGGGGCACAGTAGACTGAGATAGCATCACCGCGCTTCCCTCAGAGGGCCTTGATATACTGGTGAAGACGATACCGCTACTAAGGCTCACGTGGCGCAAAAGATGCTACAATGTTTTTGTGTTATTTTTTTGGGGGGGGGATTATGGCGTGGAAATCGATGACAGGCAAGAGATAGTGAGTGACGCCCAAAAGGGACAAAACGGCCGAGCCCAGTCTTTCCCGCAGCTTGGGTTACTTCTATTGTGTTGTTTTCTCTTTAAGTTGGCTTTTGTTGTTGTGAGTGTGGGACTCCGCCTTGTTTGAAGGTTTGTAAACTGGGACGCAAGAAGAGCATCGCACGCGTTCCCATGGAGAGTTCAATTACATTAGCTTCCCTCGACTACCCCGAGTACTCATCTACGCATCGGGTCCCATTTTTGTAGTCTTTGGGGATCCAACCTCCAACCTCCCAATTTCAGGGCGGACACGTGAACGACAAGGCCACTGTCTGGCCGCACGCTATGTGAAAACGTTCACATTCACACTCAGAAAAGTGCTCTTCATTTCAGGAGGAGCAAAAACAAATTTGTGCATACGTCGTGACGGATGGGCCAACAGTCGTGACTGCTGGCCCCACCTATTTTGAAAATAGGTGGGGCCAGCAGTCACGATCTCCTAAAAGAAAAATGATTAAGATGGTGAAACACAACTTGATGATGTCATCAAGTTGTCTTTCTTCATTGTGGATTTCATACTTTGCATTTGGTGATAACTGGTTGATCTGTGTTGGATGTGGTGGTGTGTAAAAGGCAACAGAAACATGTGAGAGGGGTGTGTGGGGTGGGAGGGGGGAGGCCTGGGATGATGTGATGATGGCTGAGGGTGTGAGAATAGGATTGGCTGACAGCCAGAGCAAAGCATGCTCACAGAGAGAAAGACACATGCTGGCATGTCCTTACACACTCCCCAACATTCCACTGCCTCATGCTCTGTGACTCTCATATTATGTCCCACTTTTTGCTTCTCTCTCTCTCTCTCCGTCTGCTCTCTCTCTCTCTCTTCTAGTCAATCTTTTACTGCCTCATGCATCCGTTTGTTATATGCACACACCACTGGTGCAAGTAAGTACATTACAGCACTGTGCACGAGTAAAATTGTTAGGTATTTTCAGTTTTCCGTACTTTTACTTTCTCCACTACCATAGCCTACATATCAGAGGAAAATGTACTTTTTACTCTACTGCAAATGTTTGAAAACTACAGTATGTACTTGTAGTAAAGTAGTAGCAGTAATTGTGATTACTTTTGTTACCATTGCTCTCTCTCTCGCTCGCTCGCTCTCTCTCTCTTTCCCTGTCAATCTTTCACTACCTCACACGCCCATTCGCTACCTCTCCACACACGCACACGCATGTTGTCACTCAGTCACCTGTAAAAAAAATAACTGGAAGTGCCTGTCAGCTCTGTTAGACATAATGGATGCTCGTTTCTCGTTGCCGTTCCATCTCTCTCTCTCTCTCTCTCTCTCTCTCTTCTCTCTCTCTCTCTCTCTCTCTCTCTCTCTCTCTCTCTCTCTCTCTCTCTCTCTCTCAGTCGACATCGCTCAGTGACAGAGCTCGTCTCTGTCGGCGGGTGTGTAACATAACGGAGCCGGGCTGAATGGCTTCTGTTTGGTGTTGACGCGATGCAGTTTTGTGCCTGTCACAGCACGCCCCTATCTGTCCCCATAAACCCCCCCCCCCCCCCCCCCCCCCCCCCCCCCCCCCCCCCCCCCCCCCCCACCCCACACACACACACACACACAAGACCTCCTTCACCTCCACCTGAGCAGGAGGCCTGTCTGCGTGCTCCATGCTGCAGCTGATAATCTGCCACGTCGTTGTGTACAAAACACCACCGGACAGTGGCACATTTCAAGGCATGATGTTTTACCACCGCCCTTTTTTATTTGCCCTCCAGGTCCCATTTGTTATTCCAAACCTGTTGTCTTCTGTTTCTGATAAACATTGCAGCCTGCAGCTGTGTAACCAGGCGGAAATAATATTATTAACATAACCACAATGTAATACTACTAATAATATATTAGACTTTTGGTGCACTGTTGATGATATTTAGGGACATGAATGTGCGAATCAGTCATTAAACAGTTCATTAAATAGGGATGCTAAAAACCAATTCAAATGGAACGGTGCAACAACATGAACAGAATTAGCTGCCAAGGGCAAGTCTGAAGATGAGGCTTCACTGGCTTGTGGTTTTTAACCACATACACCATGTAGTCTAAATAGGAACACAAGTTGGCTCTCTACTGGGACCCACTTTCTATGTCTACATCAAATCTCTTCACAAATAAATTTAACCATCTACAAGCACTTAGATTGCAATAGGTTAGCAATAGCAATAGGTAACCTTTGGGTAAGCCCCGCCCTTGTCCACCCTAGGACACTTTCCAGCCGGCCTCATGCATTCCAATGTAAATATCATGGGCTTTACACAATAAATCATATTTTATCATATAGGAAAGCAATTGGTGGAGAGGTTTGTCTATCACATGTTATGCTTAGCTGTGATTGGACCATATCATTCTGGGGAGGGGCTTGCCTAAAGGTCTACTGTATTGATTTATTTAAAAAGTCTGTACAGTTCGATAACTCAGGATATGAAGGAGTCTGTCGATAAGTCGGAAGAGAGGGAGTACTTGAATAATCAGATTTATAATTGATCCTTACTCATATAACCCAAAGGCGTTCTAAGACATACTACTATTAAATTCAGAGAGAGCAGGTTAGAATGCAAAGGCAGACATAGCAACGCCTCTCGATATAATACAGTGTACAGAGTTTACTTTTTATTTTTTTTAGGTAAAGTTTCATCCTTGTCCGTGACGAATTCTGACGAAGTTGAAATACTGGATTATACTGGATACTCCCGAGAGGTCCTGGAAGCATGACCTATGATACCAGTAACTATAATTATATAGCAACTCTACAGTTTGCCTTGTGTTGGTTATTCTCTTCTCTGGCAACAGAATTCTCATACACTAACAGCTGAGGTGGTTCGGACATCTGGTTAGGAGGATTCTCGAGCGTCTCCCTAGGGAGGTCCTCGAGGCATGTCCCACTGGGAGGAGACCCCGGGGCAGACCAAGGACCACATGGAGGGATTACATCATCTTTCTGGCCTTGGATCGCCTCGGGATCCCTCAGGAGGAGGTCGCCAATGTTGCTCCGGACAGGGAAGTCTGGAGCTCTCTAGTGGAGCTGTTGCCCCCGTGACGCGACCTCGGATAAGCAGATGAAGATGGATGGTTGGATAGATAACCAATAAGCTTCACATGCATGTTTAAAAGAAGAGAGCGACTTTGATGTTTGGGTTAGTTCCACAGAGAGGGGGCAGCACCTCAGAAAGTCCTACTGCCCCATGTTAGGCGTTTTCCTCTCTCCCTCTCGTTAATGGGGTCCGTGCAGGTGGTGAGTAATATAACGTACATTGTAAAACGTAGTCAGTGTGTCTGGGTGGGTGCCAGTTGAAGGTCAGAGGAGAATAAACGGTGTGCAGCCGGTGAGCAGGTGGGCAGTGGAGTAGTTTATATATTGAAGACTTTGGTCATGGTGCCAGGAAGGCGGCTGTGGCAGTAATTGAGCCGGTGTGTGTGATAAAAGCCACAAATGATTGTCTCTGCTGCTGTAGAAAATTGGGTCAAACAATGTTTCAGGGGACTGGGGATGCACATCTGATTTGTTGATGTGGTTGACACAGAGCCAGAATGAAGAAGAGGGCGGGGTAGAGGCTGTAACACCAAGTTTACGGCTTTGTGCGGGATGGGGGTAACGACGGATATTGAAGGGGCGACTGTAGCTCTGGAGCTACTGGAGCAGCAGGGGCGGTATTGCAGTCGCTATACCACACTGTTGTTACAAAAAGAGAGTTGAGTCAGAAGGCAAAGCTCTCAGTATACCGAGCTATCTTCATCCCTACCCTCACCTATGGTCATTGAGTGTGGGTCTGGGTCATGACCGAAAGAACAAAGTCACGAATACAAGTAGTCAAAATGAGTTTTCTCTGGCCGGTGGCTGGCATCTCCATTAGAGATAGGGTGAAGTTCAGCCACTCGGGAGAGACTCGGAGTAGAGCTGCTACTCCTTCACTTGGAAAGGAGCCAGCTGACGTGGTTCAGGCATCTGGTTAGGATGCCTCTCGAGCGTCTCCCTAGGGAGGCACGTCCCACTGGGAGGAAACCCCGGGGCAGACCAAGGACCAGATGGAGGGATTACACCGACTCTCTGGCCTTGGATCGCCTCGGGATCCCCCAGGAGGAGGTTGCTAATGTTGCTCGGGACAGGAAAGTGTGTACTGTAGCTCTCTGGTGGAGCTGTTGCCCCCGCAACCCGACCTCGGATAGATGAATGGATGGATGGACTGTAGCTCAGGAGGTAAACCAGGTTGTCCAATGATCTGTGTGGTTAGTAGTTTGGATCCCGGCTCTCCCTGTCTACTGTGCATGTCAAAGTGTCCTTGGGCAAGACACGGAACCCCACATTTCTCCCAATGTGCTATAGTTCAGCGCAATCGGTCTATGAATATGGGCGACTGTAATGCACTATGTAAAGTGCCTTGGATAAGGGCACTATATAAACACGCCATTTACCAATTAAGGAATAGTTTTGTGTGTAGCGTCGAGATAAGTGGTTCTAGACCGAATTAGGAGATATAAGACGTATTAGGACGTATAGTAAAGTTAATGTCAGCCAGGGGCGGATGTAACATTTCCCAATGGGGGGGGGGGGGGGGGCAGGAGAGTTACAGGATTTTTATTAGTCAAGTATAAACATTGTTGAATTGTTGAAGTTGCAACAGACACGCAGCATGTATAAAGCTAAAGATCTGACTCAGAGAGTTTTCTGTTTTACATGCTGAAATGCTGTTGGTTTAATGGTGAGACGATTGTAGTTATAGTCGTGTTTAAAATACTTTTAAATTAAGCACTGAAATATCTTGGGTTGTTTTGCATGCCATTATGTTTGGTGGGGCAGTCCCCACCCCCATGCCCGTGCCTCCGCCCCTGATGTCAGCCGGCGGTAGAGAGATAAGGAGCCGTACTGTCCACTGGAGGTTTTTCTTTTTCCCCAACTGAAAACGCCTGAGAGCGCTTCCAACCCGGCAGGCGCCGAGGAAATCACAGTGTACATGCATGCGGGAGTGCAAGGTATAAACAACCATTGGCTAAGCTGCTGGAGTTAAACATTAAAAAAGGGAACGCCGCACTGCTAAATACATTAAGCAGCTCTTTGGAGGAAAAAAAAACATCTCGGAGGGCATGGCACCTAATGGCTTTGGAAGGGATAGAGCTGTGTATCAGCATAGCGGTGGAACCAGAGGCTATATGGCAGACATGAAATCATTGGAAGAGTTGGATAACACGAATAGAGGAGCATGTGGTCCCATGTGTTCAATTCATTAACATAAAGCATTGGTTTTCAACCTTTTTCATACCAGGGCCCACTATTTGTTCAGCATTTGAGCCAAGGACCACTATTTGATGATGACATTTTAGCCCACAACAGCAAAACTAAAGATTTCTTTAGTTTTGTCCACAACACCAGGCTGGATTTCAGAAACAGAATAGTCAAACATACAAATCAACAATGACCATTAATCTTCTACATTCTCTAGTTGTGTAGACTTGGGCTAATTCAGATGCTGAATATTTTTAACTCTTGAGGGCGTAAACATGAAACCAAATGGACACGCAAGGATATCTTTGGTTTCATGTTTACACTCTCAAGAGTTATAGCTCATTAACCAACTTTCCATCATTTAGCCTGGGGTCTGCCTGGAACTCTCTCAAGGACCACTGGTGGTCCCTGGACCACTGTTTTGAAAACCACTGAAATAAGGAAGTAGGTACAGAAAAACGGTATGTTCTAAGATCGGTTGAAAATGGCACACAGGTGCTCTCTTACAGTGGTTTTGAAGGAGGATACTAGCGAGTCACGTGTCCGTCGGTAGCCACATTCCTTTCATTCCAGTATGGAAGGATGTGGAAGTGGCCAAGCCCTGAGGGTGGTGGTCATCACGGTCTGATTGACAGCTGTTTATGGAAATGAGTAAAAGTGAGGGAAGCAGGAAACAAGGAAGACCATGGGTGATCAAAGAGAAGATATCAGGTAGTATATGGAGCAATACTAGGAAAGGAAAGAAACGTCAGACAGAGGAGAGGACAGACGGAACAGGCAGAGGAGGTGTTACTGAGGAGAGTGTTATTGAATACTGTTATTGTCAGACAGTAAATGTAAACAGCGTGAGGTACAGTCAGACATTTGAGCTACAAGGATAAACAACACCAAACAAGCCCTGCGGGGACTTGGGGTTCTATGCACACAATGAACAACACCAAAATACAATATCTTCAATAAATATAAGCCACTAAGTACAGAGTAGAAAAAGGTGAGGAGAGAAAAACTCACCGTAGGCAGTGCTTTATGTGTTTTTAATGGCATTCCACACATTGACGGCAGTGCAGTCTATCGGTGGGTGGTTTCCCCATAACCTATTTGGTTGATTACTACAACGAAACAATGAGGAATAGTGCAAGATATTGCATGCTTATTGCTGCAGGCTATTTGTCCTAGTTGTCCCTTTTGTAATCTGTTCAATGATCAGCACAGCAGGACCGATTCCACGTTCCGATCGTACTTGGATTTCCATTGTTTTCTTTGTCTGTTTGTTTTTTTCGTCTCAAGTCAGGCAGACTTACTAAGCTTGTATACAAGTCTTTAGAATGCTTTAATCATCATGCTGAATCGATGCATAGTTCAAAGCTACAAATACAATATGTATGTGTCCAACCTTTGTCAGCACAATGTAGCTTTGCTACAACTCAAATGTTACACGATTTATATATATATATATTATATATATATATATATATATATATATATATATATATATATATATATATATATATATATATATATATATATATATATATATATATATATATATATATATATATATATATATATATATATATATATATATATATAATTTATTGACCACATCACATGGACAATGAACTCATACTTGCCGTATGACGAAACTGTGAATGAAATATAGAAATATATCAATACTGTCCAGAACAGATCCATTCCAAGCTTTGGCTGAGTGAGTGATTGCTTCCCAAAGTCAGCTGATCAACAAGTTGTTATGCGGCATGTCCCCACCTTGTACTAGTGCGTTGTTGGCTTGTAGATCTATATTCATTCTTAATCACGTCAGTAACCACATACACAAGTGATCCGTACATTTCATGGAATTGCACACCCCTTTGTAAATTTCACACCGTTGTTTTGCTTAGAGAAAATCTGTCACTTTATTTAGGCCTTATAGTCACTTTATCTAGGCCTACACGCTGTTTACAAACAGATTTTGTGGGGCAGGGCCAACTTGAAAATCTGAATATTTATCTCCAGCACGATTAATCCTAGATCGCTGATGCGTATGGCTGCTTCCGCCAAAGGAATAATAATAATTTTCTCTGTCGAAAATAACGCCTCACAAAAAATGCAGTGGAAAACAAACAACACGAGATACAAACGTTTTTTCCCCAAATATAAACAGGAACAGTGAGCAGCGGAGCAGATGTTGTGAACACACGCGTATCAATGTGGATTAAAATCATCTGCTAAATGCACAAGGTAAATTGTGTTTTGACAGTTATTTGGGGGCCCCCCACAGACCACCAGGGGGGCCCCGGGCCACAGGTTGAAGCTCAGTGGATCTGTCTTGTCCCTCGTCCTCGCAGCCTCATCCTTCTCACCTCTTTTCACCCCTGACTGGCAGCGTGGAAGAGGCCTATACGTGTAAGGACGAGTGATTGCAAATTGATATTGAAAAGGACATTACCGGGGGAGCGGAATGATGGATGGCACGAAAAAGAGGAAGGGAAGATCCCGGAAAGGGGTGTATAAGCGGAGAGAGAAGAGAGATGGTGATGAGAAGCAAAACGGAGGAGCTGATGAGTGAGAGAGATGGATGGATGGATGGATGGATGGATGGATGGATGGATGGATGGATGGATGGATGGATGGATGGATGGATGGATGGATGGATGGAATTAACAGACTAGGAAGGAAGTAGGAATCATGCTCGTTCCAAAACGCCTGCTGCAAGTGTTGGAATTTGTTCCTGCAAAACACTAACACAACTAAGAGATTGATAAGTACAATGTGATAATCACATGGCTGAGTAAGCCATAGCAAATATATTTTGCTTGAAAGTGGTCCTGGTGAAGCAGTGATTTCAACCTTTTTTCATACCAGGGCCCACTATTTATTCAGCGTTTGAGCCACGGACCACCACATTTTAGCCCCACATACCCCAAAACTAAGGATTTCTTTTGGTTCTGTCCACAATTCCACAGGCTGGATTTTTGCAAACAAAACAGACAAACATACAGTAAATCAAAATGATCATTCTTCTGCATTCTGTAATTGTCTAGACTTCTAAATGAAGTGGTGCTAATTTACATGATGAATATTTTAACTCTTGAGAGTGTAAACATTGAACAAAATGGACCCGTAAGGGTCCATTTGGTTTCATTACGCTCTCGAGAGTTAATCTGGTTAACCAACTTTTCATCTGGTAAACTAACTTAGCTGGGGACCACCTGGAACCCTCTCAAGGACCACTGGTGGTCCCCGGACCACTGTTTGAAAACCACCGTTGTAAATGAAAACCATAATAGCGGTGTGTTCATTCTCAAGGTCTGTAGTTTTGACTACTACAGCTTCTAACCATAGTGCAGCTATAGGGATCACTAACAGCTAGGCAACAGATCTAAATCTATAAATTTTTTGTTTGTTTGTTTCTTTTATCTTTGGCAGCCTATAGGCTCTAGGCCAGGGATGTCGATCTCAAACACACTGTTGGCCAAAATAGGGGGAGAAAAAGTGCAAGTCTGGAGCTGCCAGACCGTGTTTACGAGAGCGTTCCAGGAAAACGGTAAAAAATAGTAATTCTCCTACAAAAATCAATGCCCCTTAATAGCAAGATGAATGCAAGGATGAAACTGCATGCATTCAAAACTGAAAATGTATTATTAAAGCTCAGTTTCCTATTCTAAGATAGGCACCAAATTCTGCTTTCATTGGACATGAGCAAGTAAATCCAATTGAGTTGAGAAAGTAAAATATTTACTAATTTCTTAATTATATTGTGGTGTGTGCAAAGTTGGCCAGAGCGCCAGTTCTAATAGTAATTAAATATCATCCCGCGGGCTGAAGATAATTCATCTGCGGCCCTGGTTTGGCCCCCGGGCCTTGAGTTTGACATATATGCCCCCCTAAGCCTAAGGGGTGTGCACAAGTTGGCTGAGACTACAACTGGCCAATACAAAGTAGGGGTCCGTATCAGCCATTATAGGACGCTACTCAATTTGGAGGACGTGTTGTTACCCTTTATCCATGATTTATTATGTCTGCTGTGTCTGACAGGTATGACAACTATAATGTATGTAATGTTTGCCGTCTATGCACTTTGTGCCTGGTCTGTTCTCTAATTATCTGACTGCACTGGCAGTGTTGTGTCCTTTGTACCAGGCATCTATGTCCTCTAGCTGTTTATGTGGACATAAATAAACATTTAACACATTTGTGTGTGTGTGTGTGTGTGTGTGCGGGAATGCATGCGGGCATGCATGCGTGCGTGCACGTTTCTTACGAATTCAATCAATCTATCAAATCTTCACTTGAGGCAGTTGGATGAATAACACAATAATTATGATCTTCTTTTCCAATTTAAACTTGAAGTAGGCCCACCCTAACACTCATGGGTACAGCGCAAGGTGCAACATGCAGTTGCCTGTAAGCATCAATCAAAGTACATCAGATAAAAAGCTGAAAGGAACATATGATGTAGCGTGAGGACAGGACCAATTTGGCATTTTATTTATTTTGTTGTTTTCTATTTAACCTATTCGAAGCCAAAATGCCCAGGTAGGCATGCTTTTGCAAGGGAAAAAAAGGAACAGTCGCCATTCAAATGTGGCACAGTCAAGCGTGTGTGCGTGCGTGCGTGTGTGTGAGACACACGTGTGTGATGTGCGTGCGTGCGTCCGTGCATGTGTGCGTGGGGTGATGCATCTGATTATCATGAGAATTTGGCATTTTATTTATTTTTTGCTTTTATATTTCACCTATCTCTGACCAAAATTTCCAGGTAGGCATGCTTTTGCTATGCAAAAATGGCATGGTTTTCCATTTAAATATGGCACTAGGCTTAAGGAAGCGGCTATCGCTGACCTCCACATAACAAAACAAACAACAATTCAGCCATTTGTTCAAACCTGCAAGGTTGTATTTTCGCCCCTTGATGCCAGAGAAAGAAGTCTTTCCCTGGCAAACCTTCTCAGTTCTTTGTATAAAGGCATGTGCTGCTCTGTTGTATTTCCTGCTTTCTATCACATCAAACACGTTGCATCTTGAAATCATTTCCCTAACATGCAAAGTAGATTGCAAATGGTGTGAAATTAATTCCAACCATCACTTGAACAATATTCTTTGGAACTTGTCATACCATTTCACACCATCGTGGTTACCTTGAGGTATAAGGCCCAGTCTAACATGCAGATGATTACCGACTGTACTTTTTGATTTTATTTTTTTCTAATCCGAAACAACTAAATATGTATGCAGATCCAAACATATTGCTGACCTCTCTAAATGTTTTGCTTGCCATAGGACACTGGTTTTCAGCCTTTTTGATACCAGGGCCCACTATTTATTCAACATTTCAGCCACAGACCACCATGTGATGACATTTTAGCCCCACACACTCCAAAAAACTAAAGATTTCTTTTGTTTTTGTTTTTTGTCCACAATTCCAGGCTGAATTTGGGAAACAAAACAGGCAAACATACAGATCAAAATGACCATTAATCTTCTACATTCTCTAGTTGTGTAGACATGGGCTAATTCAGATGATGAATATTTTAACTCTTGAGAGTGTAAAATGAAACCAAATGGACCCACAAGGGTCCATTTGGTTTCATTTTTACACTCTCAACGAGGTACATCTGGTAAGCAACTGTCCATCGTTTAGCTGGGGACCACCTGGAACCCTCTCAAGGAGCATTGGTGGTCCCCGGCTCACTGGTTGAAAACCACTGAAATATGATATTGACTGTTAAACAGGCACGGTAACTTTGCATGTTGGAGATGGAGAGATTGCATGTTCCCAGTGTCTAAGAGGTTGCTGAAAAAGGTTGCGACATTGAGGGGGCAGAAAATGGTGCTTGCGTGCTGTGTTTATGCAGCCCTGGACTGTGACAAACCCTGTCTATACTCTAAAGAACTGGGATTACCTCCGCACTATGGGTTTTGTACCGGCTATCTGGTCTCTTGGCAACGCTGACAACTTCAAATTTGCTATCTCAGTTCTAGGGTTAGTCTTCTGCAGTGATGGGCAATAACTCGTTACAAGTAGCTAAGCTACATAGCTTAACTACATTTTCCCAGCTTAACGACATTGTCCCGTAGCTTGTAGTGTAGCTTACTACATTTGTTCTGGGAATAGCTGTAGTGAAGCTATACACTACTCGTTTCGAGTAACAAGGACTGTAGTTTACTACATTTTCCCACACACATTTTTGAATTCCGCCCATTTTTAATGGGTAAAAAACCTCTAATATACATCCCAAGACTTAGACATGGCACCATCCTATGTTCAATCCCACGCCTAGAATATTATTATATTATTGTTACCCATATTATTTTATTATTATTATTATTATTATTATTATTATTATTATTATTATTATTATTTTATTATTATTATTATTATTATTATTATTATTATTTAGAAAGTTGCACATTAAGTTGAGATATATATTTATATATATACAGTATGTAGTATTGATGTAGCAAGCTACTTTTGTTGTGTAGCTTGTAGTGTAGCTTAGCTATATTTTTCCGAGAGTAACAAGTAGTGTAGCTACATTTTCCAAGTAATTTGCCCATCAATGGTCTTCTGCAGAAATAATACAGCAGCTGCCACTTAAATGATGTTTCATTTCTCGTTTTTAATTAGGGAAAATCTTGCCTGGAGCTCCAAATTTCTGAATACAATGAATATGCTACTATAGCGGGAAATAACAAAACAAAAATATGATCCAATGTGAATAGCTACTCCTGTGGAAAAGGCACCACTCAAGTGGCACTGATCTAACCTTTTCTTGCCCATGGAATATTGCTAGTATACAGCTCAACAATTCTCAGCCTGAATGCAATATTTTCAGTGGCACGTCAACATAAACAGCTCATCAGATGAGTTTAGACTGCTGGTTGTCAACAACATCCACAAGGATTAGATCTTTAATTCAATCACTCAGTGGAGTGCACCATGGCTGAACATGATGTTCTAGCTCCAAACTGATGACAGACGTTGCATCGTCCCAAACAATTCTGAAACGCTTCATTCATACGGACACAGAAATGTATTTCTCATCAAATCCTGCCTCCCCTTTTCTTCTCAGAATAGCACTTCTAAGTTCTGTACCAGGGACCCATGCAGGAACACATCTGTAATACATCTTTATTCATTCTATTTAACCCGTTTCACAGCTTTTCACACTACCTCTGTTCTTTCTCTTCTCACGGAATACTACAAAACAATAGAGCAGGCCGAAGGGAAAAAAAAAACACGACGCCCACTGCTTTTCACACCTCCTTGTAAAACTGCAATGAGACCGATTTTGGTGAAATGAAAATAAAATGTCTTAACACACGCAAAGAATACGTGAACATCTATGTTGAAAAGAAAGACATCGAGAGGAATGATGATAGGGGGGGAGGAGCAGACATCCAAGACAGAAGACCTACAGTAATCGCAGTGCTCTGATGCCTTGATGAGAATCTCTACTCTACTGTGCTGTGTGATTGCCTTCCTGTCTGCCAAGTCAGACAGATGCACGCACGCGCACACGCTCACCTCCTGCACTCTCACACAAGCGCACGCAAGCAGCAAACACCTAGACGCCCACCGTGACAGTGGCAGTGTGTGGCACTATCTGAAATTACCTGTGTGTTATGACAATAATAGACATACAGTACTGTACATTGACACAAAGCAATCTGCATATTTGCACGTTTCCTCCGCATGTATTTGATTAGAATACAGTAAGCTCACTAAGCTGACAGGAAATTGTCGGAGAGAGATGGGCACTCCATGAACTTTTTTTTTTTTTTTTTGAAATCTTTAATCATTTTATACTCAACAAAAATATAAGCGCAACAATTTTGTTTTTGTTCCCAGTTTTCGTGAGATGGACTTAAAGATCTAAAATTCATTCCAGATACACAGTATTACCATTTCGACAGTGTGTGCCAGCCCAGTTCTCACTAATACCCAGCAACTTCGCACAGCCATTGAAGAGGAGTGGACCAACATTACACAGGCCACAATTGACAATCTGATGAACTCTATGCGATGAAGATGTGTTGCACTGCATGAGGCAAATGGTGGTCACACCAGATACTTCTGGTTCTGAGTCCCCAGACCCTCAATAAAGCAAAAAAAAAAAAAAAAAAAAAAAAGTCTAACCCAGAGGAAAAAAATACTTCTAAGTTTAAGCTCAGAAGCGTCTCTTAAGACGTTTATTTCTCATTTTAAGATCAGCTATGCCTCTTTCAGCACAGGGAAGGGACACCTGCATGTCATATCTGCATCTTGATGTGGCACACCTGTGAGATGGGATGGATTATCTCAGCACAGCAGAAGTGCTCACTATCACACATCTAGACACATTTGTGAACAATGTTTGAGAGAAATGGTAATAGTGTGTATCTGGAATGACTTTTAGATCTTATAAGTCCATCTCATGAAAAATGGGAGCAAAAACCAAAGTGCATCATTTATATCTTTGTTGAGTATAGAACCACTGATTTAGAAGGCAGTCGAAGAATATTAATGTGCGAATGCTCACCTGCCGCAACTACCCAACTAACGCTCGGCTTTCTCAAATTACCTACAGGCTGATCAGCCTCTCTGTGGGTCCTCCGAGGACCACATAATGCGAGCGAAAATTGAGCAAACTCCTCGGACCTCTCCTCCCCCCGGCTATCTAAGCCCGAAATGATGGATTACTGCCCGCCACAGCCAAAGAAAATGTTATTGAATCGAGTCACGTGAGTTCCCCAAGAATCATCACACAGTTTCTTGTGGCAACTCTCTCTCCGCCGCCGATGGTAGATTAGGGTTTGAGACGAGAAAATCAGAGAGTGATAGTGCTGTGGTCAGAAGGAGGGTCAGTTGGGAGCAAGCTGGGAGCCGTGTGTGTTGTGCACACACACGCACGCACGCCTGAGCACACACACACACACACACACACACACACACACACACACACACACACACACACACACACACCAGGGCCGGATTTAACCAGCCCTACTAGGGCGGGCTGGAAGAATGGCAGGGTGGGCAATTCCATAGTTTTTCATATGAAGCAGTGGTTTTCAATCTTTTTGACAACAGAGCCCACTATGTATTCGGCATTTGAGCCACGGACCACCATTTGAGAGCATTTTAGCCACACAGACCCCAAAACTAATGATTTCTTTTGCTTTTGTCCACAATTCCAGGCTGGATTTGGGAAACAAAACAGGCAAACATACAGATCAAAACGACCATTAATCCTCTACATTCTCTAGTTGTGTAGACTTGGGCTAATTCAGATGATGTGTAGACTTGGGCTAATTCAGATGATGAATATTTTAACTCTTGAGTAAAAATGAAACCAATCATTTTTACGCTCTCAAAGAGTTGCATCTGGTTAACCAACTTTCCACCATTTAGCTGTGGACCTGATGAAAACCACTGATATCACTTTTCATTGGGTGGGCAGGATGCACATTTGGTTGGGCTCTGCCCACCCCTGCCCCCTTTAGATCCCGCCCTGACACACACACACACACGCACACACGCACGCACGCACACACGCACAGCAAGATAATAATGCCCTTCTTTTCAAATGAAGCAGTTCACTAGGCTGTCACTGGCCAGCGCCAAGTCACTTTATTTCAATTCCAGGGAGCTAGCGGGCAAGTTGGCCTATCCAACTCGGTCCAGGTGCTCAGATTTCCCCGCAGCAATGCAGGGGTCCACGCGTTTGACAGGACAAATAATCACCGGCAAAATATCACACATAATTGCAGCTGTTTTTGTCGTTTACCACAGGCGTGGACATCTGACATTTCCGCTGTGATTCGAGAGAGAACAAGCAGTTTTTGAAGGAAAAACCTTTCGGAAAGGTCATCTTCAAGCGGTGTCGACTTGTTTTTTGATCTTTATTGTTCGGTAATTGGTCCGTGTGCCAAAATGTAAATCCGTCTTGCGCAGCTTCGTCTGAGGCAAAGATTAATATGATTCTCTTTTCTCTCTTACTCTCCTCCTGTCGTTGTCTTGTCTATAGAGTGGGAGTGGATGGAGATGACAATCCAGAGGACCGTTCTTTGGATCAGGTAAAAATATCATTCTGAGCCAGTTAATGGGCCGGCCAGGCCCAGATGTAACATTTTCCAATTTGGGGGGCAGGCGAAAAAATGGTATGGGGGCGGCTTCATCACCCCTTGTGGGTCACACAACTAAATTCTTTAGTTCTGTAACCCACAAGATTTATATATTGTACAGGACTTATTTTGGGCAAGTAAGCATCAATAATAACAACAGTTGTTGTTGAAGTTGCAACAGGCAGCCACGCAGCATGCATAAAGCTAAAGGTCTGACTCAGAGATGGTTTAGTGGTGCAAATAATTTTAAATATACTGTGTAAGCACTTAAATTTGAAAAAAAAAAAATCTTTGAAATTTGGGTTGTTTGCATGCCATCATGTTTGGTGGGGCAGTCAGGGCATTTAGGGGGACATTGCCACCCCATGCCCATGCCTAGATCTGGCCCTGGGGCCACCCATGCTGTCAAGTGTTTACTACTAGGTCTAATGTTTAGACTACTGTATACAGTACCATGGAACAGATCGGAGAATTACATTTTAAGCACAACTAAATACCAAACTGTTGTAGCAGCATTGCAGCATTACACTTGTTCCTAGGATTTGGCAGGCTGCCAAGCAGAGGAAGGAAATTGTGGAAGCAAAGGTAGACAAAGTCACGACATTTCAAATTGTGGCTCACAGTTGTATTTTTAATGGAGGAAATGTCAGAGCCAGGCCGCCCCGCATCCGAAACGCTTTAGAAATAACAGAGTGATCTATCCGCGTGCAAATATCCACTTCTACATAGCCAAAAACAGGAAATCATCATAGAGGTGGTGGGACATATATACAGTAGTGAAGGAGAAAAGGGGGTCATCGTGATCATCATAACTTTTATTTAAACTCAAAATACAGTCGAGGAGCAGTCAATGTAGCTGAATACAGAACACACATCAAATTTCCTAACACAAACATTTCCAACAGGAGTCGTAAATATACACATCAAAGCGACGGCAGAACAAAACTACAGTATATAAGAGCCAGACAAATAATCAATTAAAATGATTACAATGTCGAGCAATGGTGCCATAAACCATACCCCTAAATAGACCTTTCAGTCAGGCCTTCCCAAACTGCTATGGTCCAATCACAGTTAAGCATAACGTACCTCTCCACCAATAGCTTTCCTATATGATGAAATATTGTTTTAAAAAATAAATGTCACACACACACACATTTTCCACTGCATATAGGACATGCCTTGTTGATGGATTTGGAAGAGATTTGGAAGGTTTGGTTCCAAAAATGGACCAGTATTTAATGTGTATTTAATGTCCATGATATTGACATTGGAATGAATGAGCCCGGCTGGAAAGTGTCCTACCTTGGGTGGACACTGGGGAGGGGGCTGGGCTTACTGAAAGGTCTATTGACCCAGGGAGGGCAAAGATGAGATTTTTTAGGGACTTCTGTAGCTCATTCCAATCAGAAGGAGCACCGACAGAGAGTGGTACAGGTGGGTGGTGGTGGATTAAGTTTTTAACAGGAGCAGGGAGTCCCCTTTCACTGAATAGTCACTCAACAGTAATGATCAGATTACAGAGGTATTTAGCACCGTATTGTCAAAAAATACAGCTTACTACACCCTGTGTAGTAAGCTGTTCTTGTGAACAATGGCACAGGTCAACTGGAGACAATTAGTGGATATTAAACCTCATTCCTTTAATCATGGCTAGCTAATCATGGCAAGCTACTATAAGTAGCGCGCCACTCTGTGGCACGCTAGGGGGCGTGAACACCTGCTATTTTGGGGGGAAATTGTGAAAATGCAAATGTTTTGGAGAAACTGCAATGTCTGGTCAAAATGAGTTAATTTGCAACTTTAATTTGCACTTTACTTCATTCATTTTGGTGCATGAGAGTACTTTCATTTTCAAATAATATTTTACTTGTCACTTGTAACAGAGTACTTTTGTTGTTGTTATTTACAAATACTTCTTCCGCCATGTGAGCTATGCCATAACTGTATGTATGAATTCTAAAATATATACATATTAGTTTTTCTTCACGGAAAATGTCATATTGCCCAAACTACAGAATGTCAACTTGTTATTTTTCCTCTCTCTTCCATGTACAAACATGACAAGGACATAATGTAGTTCGCCCTGCTGCTGATGTTTCCTGCCAACGTGCTTTTATCTTTACTCATTTCATCTCTGCTGTTTATTTTAACGCCGCATCAAAAATAGATGCAGGAGGGAAATACGTTTAGGCTTCTTCAGGGGCAGATGTAACATTTCCCAATTGGGGGTGCAGGAGAAAATGGTATGGGGCCGTCGCACCCATACCATTTTCGGTTAAAAGACTTTTATGAGGCAAGTAATGCATCAATAATAACATTAGTTGTTGTTGACGTTGCAACAGACACGCATTATGCATAAAGCTAAAGGTCTGCCTCAGAGAGTTTTCAGTTTTCAATGATGAAATGCTGGTGGGGCAGTCAGGGCATTTAGAGGGGGCAATCCCCCCCCCCCCATACCCATGCCTAGATCCGCCCCTGTTTAGGCTTCTTGCAATAATAACAGTCAGCGGTATAGCCTTCTTATCGCACCACTGCCACAACCCCCCTATGTGCAAACACGCATGTGCACACACACACACACACACACACACACACACACACACACACACACACACACACACACACACACACACACACACACACACACACACACACACACACACACACACACACACACACACACACACACACACCCTCCTCCTCCCCTTTTGCCACAAATCCTTCTTCTTTCCCACTGTCTCTCCATCTTATCGTTGTATTTGACCTGGGCCTTATCTGTGCTGCTCTCTGAGAAAGGGGAGGGGTGGGGGGGTCTGCTGTGGGTGGCAGTGAATGGACAGGACAGCAATGGCTGGCTGAGGTTGCATGGGGGTCCCAGTAGAGACGCTCAGGTTGTCCCAGCCGGACCTCGCCCGGCTCTATGACCCTTTCTTATGGAAATGGTAATGGTGAGACTGTGCCTGGGGAGTGTGTGTAGCGGAGGGGGGGAGGGGGTTGAAGGCGGTCACTGCACTAAACAGTAGCGCAGCGGACAGTAATGAAGTGTGTTTTGTTGCCGCCGGGCAAAAAAACTCTTATCTCTACTATATTTTAACTTCTTGTGTTTTTCTTTTACTAGGGCGTCGTTGAAAGTGTAGTAGCAGATCCGCCCACTCAAAACACGGTGCGCAGCATCGTGTTTTGAGCTTGTCTATCTGCTACTGCTGCTATTTTCTGAACTTTAATCCTGGAATGCAGCAGTTTTCAACCTTTTTCATACCAGGGCCCACTATTTATTCAGAATTTGAGCCACAGACCACCATTTGATGACATTTTAGCCCCACAGATCCCCAAAACTGAAGATTTCTTTTGCTTTTGTCCACAATACCAGGCTGGATTTCGGAGAAAATCTTCTATATTAATTATTATTGATTATTTGTTGTCTAGACTTGGGCTAATTTAGATGATGAATATTTTCACCAATTTCCATCATTTAGCCTGGAGACCACCTAAAATCCTCTCAGGGACCCCGACAGGTGATAAGAGAGTACTTTGATTAGAAAGTACTTTGGCACTGATGGCCGATCATATAACATATATTTTACTAAAGGCGGAAAATAGCCAACGTGCCGAGCTTTCGCACACAACGCATGGAAATGCTTTTTTTGTTTTCGTTTTTATTTGGGGGACAGGACGTTCTGTCTCTCTCGCTTGGAGAGGCCAGGGTGCCCCCATGTAAAAAGCATGGGTCATTGGATATCGTAGCCTCACTGACCCCCTCGAGAGAGAGCTTCCATCAGGCTGGGTAGACGTCTGAGCCGACCAGGCTCAGAGGGCCTTTTGTGTTCGTTACCGGTGGTGACATGGTTTTTTCTCATGGTCTCTTACAGGTTACTACAGAGAGGCCGGCGGGAACGCAGGCAGCAAGGCCCCCAGACGCAGCAACAACACAAGGCCTATGGCACCGTCTGGACTACAAGTATCCTTTCACTGAGTCCTGATCCCTGCTGGCTGGATCGCAGCGCGGTCGCTCACATACTCACTCACCTACGGCAGGTCAGGCTTGTAAATGGGGGGTGTGGGGTTGAAATCGGCCTCATCCTTTAACCGCTGCAGAAATATAGCAGAAAACTGCAATTTATGGAATCTTAAGAGCAGCACATGTTATCTTTCTAGCTCTCTGGGTACTGGCTGCTGACACACCATCACTGCTGGGCTAGAAACCTCTCTATTTCATCTTTTTTATGATTTTCTTTTTTCATGAATTAATGCCCCCGATTTTGCACCTCATGTGCAAAATAAAGATGCCAGCAAGTGTGTCTATGGGTTAATTGTTTTCAACCTTTTTCATACCAGGGCCCACTATTTATTCAGCATTTTAGCCACGGACAACCTTTGATGTTGAGTTTAATCTGTCGGGACCCAAAAGCAAGGATTTTCAATTTTTTGTCTACAATTTAGGAGAGATAAACAGCCCCCATAGAGACTCAAGGATATGTTTTTGTTATTGTCACATTGTTCATATGCCTGGGCTATTGGCATATACTAGGGGTCCAGACACCTCGGCAGTTTTTGAATCCTGATCCTGATGACTGCGTGATATGTCTCTGCCAATTTCCTGCTGCTGCTCTTGCCATCCCCCTGTATGATTGTCAATCATGTATGATTTTCTGAACAGTGTGTGGTCTGAATCCGTAAATACGTCTTGGCCTGAGGGAGAAGAAGAGCGTGTACACAGTTTGTGAATCATTTACTGTAAGGCTGTCTCCTGTGAGATTGACAAAGTACATGCAATCCACAAGAGAGAAGAGGAAGGTAATGGAGCTGACTGTGGTTATAAAATTGCGGTCATAGGCTGTAACAGATGCCTGTTCCCAGCTAAATTGTTGATAGTTAGGAACCAAAAGGTAGCTTACACTTAGTTATACAATTCGTTGGTTGGTTGGTTGGTTGGTTGGTTGGTTG
>CM076982.1:33729093-34041593 GCA_039105355.1 Benthosema pterotum | reverse complement strand
AGAGGCCTTGGATTTGATTTTGAAAATAAAGAAGTGGATATTCCATTGTGTTCTCTAATGCAATGGTCCCAAACTCAAGTGTTTCTGTGAGAAGAAGAGAGCTGGCATGGTAAAAAAGAAAAAAAAAGGGTTTACCGGCACATGCTGATATGAATGAAAGGTTTTTGTTCATGATTGAGTCTGAGTCTTTGGGTGCATTTGTGCTTTCATGGACCATTAGTTGCGATAGAGCATAATGCATCCAGGGATGCTACTGAGTGACTGAATGAGAAGTAGAACTGTGTGAAAGCTACAAGTGGATAGTACCTACAAATGGAAGGAGATGGATAATTACACTATGTCTCTTCCTATGATGGAAAAAGAAATCCACTCAAACCTAAAAACCATTAGTTGAGAGGTAGGTACATCACTCAGCCGCGCAGTGAGTGATGGAATCGGAACAATATGCAAAAAAAGCGAGAAGATATAGTAGATTATTTTTTTCTCTCAGGGCTGGGACGATATGGGTACCTCACGATACGATACATATCACGATAATAGGGCCTCGATAACGATAATATCACGATATTCAATATATTGCGATATTTGTGATATATTGCCTGAAATTCATCAGTGATATATCACGATACCTGTAATTGCAAAAAATAAATATATAAATATAAGGCAAAAACAGAAATTACTAGAGTACATCCTCAACTTTTGTATATTTTATTCTGATACCTAACTTTTTATTCTACTTCTTATAGGCAGCTAAAGCTTATATTTCTACTTTTCAAACCGATCATAATTCATACTGTAACTCATATTTTATGTCATTTAGAACCAATGGAATCTAATCAGCTCATGTGTTAAAAGCCAATTCCCCAGTGCAGTAGCAGGTGCTCATGGTAATTTTAACCTTTTAAGTCAGCACACTATAGGGAGGATTATTAAAAAAAGATATATAAAAACGTAGTAAAAATCACTGGATATACCTGAAGAGTAAAAGGAAATCCCTAATCAGACACGTTCCTGAACTGTCTTCTTCATTTTCAATATTTACAGAAGAAAAAAGTATAGTGCCTGATAATTATTTTCAAGGGGAAAAAATACCCTATGCAATGTGCTGCTGCTCCGTGCAGGCAGCATGGAGAAAGACAAAGTTAGACTAAAGTTTAGTTTACAAGAAGACTTTCTGCTTTATGCTATGAGGATACTACAATTATTCTAAGAGAAGAGTTCCTACAACATCTAAAGCCATGGAGTATGTGTTGCCTTTTCGTTTGGAGCGTGGGACTTTCACTTTTCACTTTTCTGACGGAATTACTTTTAACAGCTACACATAACAATTGCAGTGGATATCACAACGTAAGGTAGGTGATCAATATGCGAATGCCGCGGTGAGTGGAACATGCTTAACGAGCAGATTTGAGACTCTCCGACTCGATCCGTTTCTCCTTCAATGTGAAGACAAGCGCTGCGCTGTCGGATCATATTACAACTGTGTGCGTGTGTGTGTGTGTGTGGGGGGGGGGGGGGGGGGGGAGCAGACGGAGAGAGACAGAGAGAGAGTTTGTGTGTGTGGTGGTCCGTGCACGACATGCAACATAGAGCTGCTTTTTCCTCTCTCTCCTGCTATATTGCTATGTATGCTGCGTGTGTTTGTGTGTGGTGATGGTGATTGTGAAGAGGGAGCGTTCAGTGCTCTGTTCAGTGCAATCCTCCCCAATTTATCCTCATTACGGACGCTCCGCGTCGCGTTTTTTCCTCACAGATTTATCGATATCTGCCGACGGCATATCGATTATTTATTGCGGGAGGAAGTATTGCAATATATCGATATATCGATATTTCAGCACACCCCTAATAGTAGATTATTTTTTTCTCTCATGGCTACAAATCGATGGGCAATTATCTCTTTGATGTGATGGATGAACTGTACCCAAACTCATCTAATGTGAAAGTTTGGGGTTTATGTGCCACCGAGACTTTTCAAAAGCTCACAATCAAGTCTTTATTGATTATCAATAAATCCTTGGTTCGGGAGCTTCTGGAAAGTCTTTCAGTGGAGTGGACTACTATTTTTTCTTTGTCCTGCCTGATATGAGGTGAATGACACACAGTAAACGTACATTATTATTTGTCCCTGAGATGTAGTCGAAAAAAGGTTTTTCTTTTATTGAAAATAGTCGTAATGTAAAATCAGCCTCGACAAGTACAGTACTTTACACCACAGGATTTAGCTTGAACACCATGTCCCCCTAGTACAGTAGATCAGGGGATTTCAACCTTTTTCATACCAGGGCCCACTATTTATTCAGCATTTGAGCCACGGACCACCATTTGAGGACATTTTAGCCCCACAGACACCAGAACTAGATTTCTATTGCTTTTGTCCACAATTCCAGGCTGGATCTTGGAGAAAACAAAACAGTCAAACATACAGATCAAAATGACCATTAATCTTCTACATTCTCTAGTTGTGTAGGCGAATTCACATGATGCATAGTTTAACTCTTGAGAGTGTGTATGCTCTCAAAGAGTTACATCTGGTTAACCAGCTTTCCATCATTTAGCCTGGAGACCACCTGGAACCCTCTCCGGGACCACTGGTTGAAAACCACTGCAGTAGATGGTACATGATCTTGGGGAGGTGTGCATTGCTATGCACCAAAATGCATGAGATACATTCTATATTTAGCTGGTATACTGTTTTTACCTAGTTATATACGCTTATTGTTAGGATATTGAATTCCGCTAGTTCTTATTCATGTGTGTTTTTCTGCCCTACTTATTTTATTATTTTATGAATTGATGCTGTTTAAGTAGGAGAAAGATAATTGTTTTTTTTTTTCTATAGCCGCTTACCAATGGAAAAAACAAATAACAGATAAAGCAATCATCTTGAAAGCTTATTTTCATCCGCAATGCGCACACACAAAAAAACACCACACTAACAATATGACAAAAACAAAGCATTTTATTTCCCTGTAGAAATCCAGACATTTTTTAACTACTTCCACCTGCTCTCTCTCTGTTTTGGCCATGTCATTATTATCTAAATGTATCAAAAAGATTTCTTAATACATCTTCTTAAGTGATTCAATTTTTAATATACCAGTGCAGAAATGGTACAGAATTAATGAGGGATCAATAGCTGGTTTATGAGTTTTATGAGATTTATGACCTCCATTTATAGGAAACACATAATGGGGGGAAACTTTTTTTATCATGTCCACACAACATCTCTATATATTATATGGTATATAATAATGACATAGTAAAATGTTGAAAATGGGTGGAAAGCAAATAGAAACAACACTCCATGGTCCAGTGAAATAATCACAATATTCCTTCACATTTCTAGTGTGTGATTCCAACAGGAGTCTGAGCAGATGAAAGCAGTGGCTGTGCCTCGTGCATCTCGTGACACAAAAAACACTCCCTGAAACAGCAGAAAAACGAGAGACCTCAGCAAAAAAAAGAAACCTAGAACATCCCTCTCTCTGCAACAACATTGGTGTATTCCTTTAAGATGATTTGTTCTGCATAATCACTCTTACGCCTCAGACAGCTCCGGTTCTAATCACGTTAAAGATGCTCGTCCCAGTGAGAGATGGATGCTGTGTGCCTGCCAAGAGAAGAGAGTAACTGAGTCAATATCTCGGCAAACTCTGCAACACACACACACACACACACACCAGGGGCCGATCTAGGCATGGGCATGGGGAGCAGTGCCCCTCTAAATGCCCAGTCTGCCCCCCCAAACACGATGCCATGCAAAACAAACCAAGATATTTCAAATTGAAGTGCCTATATTTATAATTATTTGAAACACTACCACTGCTACTAACTACAGCTGTGTCACCACTAAACCATTTCATCATTGAAAACAGAAAACTCTCTGAGTCAGACCTTTAGCTTTATGCATGCTGCTGTCTGTTGCAACTTCAACAGCAATCAATGATATTATTGATGCTTAATTGCATGATAAAAAGTCCTGTAACCAAAAATGTTATGGGTGCGGCTTCATCACCATCATCATAACATCATAATATCGTAGCACCCGTAACATCGCTTTGCACCACGGGCGGTTACTAAGCCGCCCCAATACCATTTTGTCTTGCCCCCCAACTGGCAAAACATTGATCAAAATAACACTTCTTGAAAATTAAGTAATTCAGATTTAAATATAATTTAACTCTTGAGATCACAGATCTATAGGGTTACAGATCTATAAGGGTCGATTTGGTTACCAACTGTCCATCATTCAATCAAATGTTCACCAAATATACAGTACCATAAATGTGTGGCAACAACAAGCATTCTGATTGGCAAGTATGAGGTGATGCATGATGAAGTATAATTAAGAGCGCCCCTCACTTCACACGGGTGTGATTTTTATTTTTATTTTATTTTTTTACTACCACCACAGCCTGTGTTGGTAGGCCTTCCAACACTGCACTTATACTATATGCCCACGTGCACAACATGCAAACGCATCAAAAGGCTGACATCTTCGTGACACGTTCATTGACCCTTCATTTGTCAGAGCATGTTATGCTGAGTTTCGTCACCATGGCAACTGCGTGAAGTGTTTCTAGCCCCCCTATGGCTATAGTTTATGAGCTAAACACATTGTGTGTGTGTGTGTGTGTGTGTGTGTGTGTGTGTGTGTGTGTGTGTGTGTGTGTGTGTGTGTGTGTGTGTGTGTGTGTGTGTGTGTGTGTGTGTGTGTGTGTGTGTGTGTGTGTGTGTGTGTGTGTGTGTGTGTGTGTGTGTGCGTGCATGCGCGTGTGTTTATTAAACCTTCGAGGGCTGCACAAGTACAGCAGAATGCAGTGCTGTAATGCTAATTCCCTATTGGCCTGAATATACTGTAGGACAACATTTTTTTCCAATAAACATATCCTAGAAACAGGTCGTATTATAAAATCGGGTGCTATTATTTGACATTCAATATTATTTTTCCACAAATTAGTCTTGTAATATAGGGGTTGTCTTACAAGCGGAGTCGCCTTATATTCGTGGACACAATAGGGCGTATAAGTACATTTACTTGGGTACTAATTCCCCGTACTTTTTCTTCTACTCCACTACATCACAGAGGCAGATGTACTTTCACTCTGCTACATTTATTTGGAAAATAAATACATTACAAGCTTTTCAACACGTGCTATTTCGTCCTAACACTGTAGATTCTACAAAACATTCGCTCTGAAAGAACAAATATTTGTGCTGCATTCTCACAATATCCCCCAAAAATAGCAGGTGTATTTTTCTATGAAAGTTAAAACACTACATCACAGAATGGTTTAAGTAATACATTTGATGTAATTATTCTTTCCACAACTGCCAGAAGTATGAGAAACGCACAACATGATGATCATCTTCCCGGTCCCTCACAGAGAAATTGCTCTTTTATCATTGATAGAGTGATAGAGGGATAAAAAAACATTTGGGGAGCAAGTGGTGCACCGTGTCAATACGTTTTCAATGAGAGACGGGCAATTATTTGGGACATGAAGTGAAGCTTCTTTTTTTCCAACATGCCGTGCCTGCACAGACACGAGGCCGAATGCTCACGTCAATAGTCTGCTGTCTGAAAGGCCCCTTTGGGCTTTCAATTATGGATGATTGTGTGATGATTTGGGGGTTCCTTTATTGGATGCGACAACAACAAAAACGTGAACTATTCTAGGAAGATGATAGATAACCAGGATGGATGGCGAGGACATTTTTTTTGTAGATCCTGGACTAGAAGACTATTGTCAGCTATTCAACAGAAAGTAGGTCCTGTTATGATGTTAGGTAACAGGCCCAATGTTGTATTTAAGGTTGTATTGTTGTATTGTACTGTATGTATTATGTGATCTTCCATGCTGGTTCATGTCAAATGAATAGACCCTTCAGTAAGCCCCGTCCTCTCCCCAGTGTCCATCCAAGGTTAGGACACTTTCCATCCAGGCTCATTCATTCCCATGTAAATATCATGGACATTACACATTAAATAATGGTTCATTTTTGGAACCAGACCTGTGTGTGACATTTCACATTTATTTTTTTAAAACAGTGTTTTATCATATAAGAAAAGCTATTGGTGTTGTTATGCTTAGCTGTGATTGGACCATAGCAGTTTGGGGAGGGGCTTACTGAAAGGTCTATTGTACAAGTGTCCTATAAGTCCATATGGGCTAGACAGATCAATCAATCAATCACTCAAGTAGAACAGGGGTTTTCAACAGGTAGTCCGGGGACTACCAGTGGTCCCTGAGAGGATTCCAGGTAGTCCCCGGGCTAAATGATGGAAAGTTGGTTAACCAGATGTAACTCTTTGAGAGCGTAAAAATGAAACCAAATGGACCCTTGCGGATCCATTTGGTTTCATGTTTACACTCGAGTTAAAAAATATAAACTATTTGAATTAGCCCAAGTCTACACAACTAGAGAATGTATGGTCAGTTTGATCTGTTTGTTTGACTATTTTGTTTCTGAAATCCAACCTTGTATTGTGGACAAAAGCAAAATAAATCTTTAGTTTTGGGGTCTGTGGGGCTAAAATGTCATCAAATGGTGGTCTGTGGCTCAAAATCTGAATAAATAGTGAGCCCTGGTATGAAAAAGGTTTAAAAGCACTGATTTAGGGCTTGGTTATAGTCTATGTGTAGCACAATGGAAAGAATCCTATCTACAAGCTCACAAGTAAGTGTGTAATTCAGCTGTGTTTGTGGGGGGCACATGCATATACTGTACGTGTGTGTGCATGCTTGTGTATGTGCATAGATGTGTGTGTGTGTGTGTGCAGGGGCGGATTGGCACATATTTTCCCACTGGGACAATTTTGCCTTTGCCAGGCCACCCTGGGGGGGGGGGGGGCAGCTGGTTAACCAGATGTAACTCTTTGAGAGCGCAAAAATGAAACCAAATGGACCCTTGCGGTTTGGTTTCATTTTTACACCCTCAAGAGTTAAAATATTCATCATGTGAATTAGCCCAACTTAGTCTACACAACTAGAGAATGTAGAAGATTAATGGTCATTTTGATCTGTATGTTCCAGGCGAGCATCTAGCACATTCTAGTGCATTATGGAAGTGCCACTAGTGCATTTTGGATCTTGTCCAGGCCACTAGGTGGCGCAGGCCACTGGGAAAACTCCCTGTACTCCAGATGGCCAATCCGCCCCTGTGTGTGTGTGTAGTAGTCCTGGTGTTACTTATCAACAGGAAGCAGTGCTTGCAAACGTCTCTTTCAAGTGGTCCAGGGCAGGCCTGAGCCCTGGGCGTTGGCTGCCAGGTAGTGCTATTCTAGTGGAGCTGCGGCTTGGCCTGCCGGTCACTTCATCCCCAAGGCATAACGCCAGTATTCCCTAACCAACCATCCATCCATCCCTCCATCCCTCACTGTCAGCCTGCCTTCAAGGCCTATTTAGGGGAAACACTTGGCTCTCTAGGCATCGCCTCTGACTGACATCAAAGTGCGTTTCATCTTCCCCAGGTGAAGTGGTTTGCCCCAGGGAGTGGGGTGGGGTTGTGCTGGGACTGGGGATATTGTTGGCAACTGCCGGGGCTTTTGTTTTGACTCTGTGAGACCGCGGGGGCCACCTGTGTTTAAAACGACTCCGTTATATGGCAGTGTTTGGCTGGGGCTCTTGCTGATGGATCTTCCCCCGTGGCTTGGGAAGGAGATTAACTTTAATCTTTGGGTTAGTTGTAACTGCCTACATTTTGTGGTACTACTCTGTAATATGCACTGCCAAAATTCCAATTCAGATCCCCCCCAAAATCAAACACTTGCGTGTGAGCTGCTGACATTTAGTTTTTGTAATTGCAGTGGACCTCTGATTGCCATGATAATGATAGCTCACGTATGTGTGCATTATGCGAGTGTATAGTGGGATGCCGAGGAAATTACTAAGAAGGTGGCAGAGGCAGTATTTAGGCTGCCATGAACCCCCCAGGCACCTGCCCATGCAGCACAACTTCTCCTCTGTGTGTGAGAGAGAGACACAGAGAGAGAGAATAATAACAGTGTGCTTAATTATGATAGCTGTCTCCAGGCCCGGATGTAACATTTCCCAATGGGGGGGAGGGCCGGCGAAAATGGTATGGGGGCGGCTTCATCGCCTATGGCACGAAGGTTCCATTTGTACACTCTCAGGAAATTGCAGGACTTTTATTAGGCAAATAAGCGTCAATAATAACATCAGTTGTTGTTGAAGTTGCAACAGACACGCAGCATGCATAAAGCTAAAGGTCTGACTCAGAGAGTTTTCTGTTTTCAATGATAAAAGGGTGTTGGTTTAGTGGTGCCACAATTAAAGTTAGGTAGTAGCAGTAGTATTTCAAATTATTTTAAATATACTCTAAGGGCGACCCCTTAGAGTAGGTTATTTTGCATGCCATCATGTTTGGTGGGGCAGTCAGGGGGGCATCCCACCCTCCCCATGCCTAGATCCGGTCCTGGCTGTCTCGCATGGTGCCAGTGAGGATCAGAAGGACATCCTCAGACCGAGAATGCCCAAGCCATTCACCCCTTGCCAGCCAAAAGAATCTTTACACTTGTCTATACCTCCCCCCTTTTTCCCTTTTCTCTCATGTGTCTCCATCCTGCTTGTTCTAGAGACTCTTCTAAATAAAATCCTGTTATCCGCCACAGAGTTCCCCCTGCGATCCCCACCGCTTGCATGTTGCTGATAACAGCGACGAGAATGGACAGAAATGGCACCGAATAAGGTGACTTTGATTTTTTAGAAAGGGGATTGGGCATTTGAATATAGGCTACTGTATAGAGTGTTGCAATTTCCTTTTCTATTTTCTTTCTTCTAATTTATTGTCATCCTCGCACATAGAGACAGCTAGGCTGGTACATTAAGGGACATTTTCTACATTTTCACTTGTCTTTTTGGCAGTTCCGATGGCACCACTCTGCTTGAGAGCCTCTATACCCAGAGCACCAGCTCACCCAGTAATGTTATTTCCCTTTGTGGCACATTGTTGTTTGGCTGACAATACATTTGGGAGCTTTTAGTAGTGTGATACCGAGAGAGACACTGAGAGCCGATATATTAAACAGGGTGAGCATTGAGCACTGTGGAATATGAACGATTAAGTGCCCTAAAGCTTGCGTGAAATTAAACGCCCTCCCCTTCCCCACAACCCACCTCTCTCTCTCTCTTTCTCTCTCTCTGCAGCACATTGTTGTAATTGGAAAACCATGATGTCAGTGGCATTCTTGCTGGAGGAGTCAAGAAGGAAAAAATCCTACAGAACGTTCCCTGACAGTAAGCTGACAGGGGTCTTATTATGAAAGCAAAGCAATGTGCCCCACGTGTTGCTGAATTTATCTTTATCTCCATGCCAGCAGTATGGCCTATATACACACAAGGTGGGAAAACGTGAAAAGGCTGTGTCATTGTTCATTTATCAAGCTTTGCTTTGCATTCACTACGTTGTCTCTTCTTCCGTTGATGCAACAGAATGTGACTGCTTAATTTTAATCATGCGCATCTGATCTGGTGACACCCTCAAGTGTATTACTGTACTGTAATGTCTCTCTAGCCTGTAGTGTTTATTTTCATGGTGTGCCACTGACTTATGTTCTTTAGAGGAAAATGCTAATTCGGACAGGCATCTGTTAACAATATGCGGAGGAGAAATGAACCGAATAGCAAATATATCCCACACTTCTGTGACTGTCACTTTTTCTTCTCCCTATTCTTGCATAAACAATACCGTCAATACGAAGGAATCTGCCTGTTGAAAGCCACTATATTTATATAACAAACATATGGAGTGAGACACAGTGTGTTCTCTTTAAATGCCATCAAATACTGCATTTATACCTCTGATCCGTGATTCCGTGGTGGGAACCTACAGTACCTTTGGCCTGAGGCTGGGACGAAAAACACTACATTTTCTAATAATCTCCTTCCCGCGTCTACGAGAGACAGCGAGCACGCATGCATGCACGCAGGCACACACACACGTACACACACCATCATGCCTTAACAAGCTCACAGATACTTAATGCCGGCTCTCACGCACTCTGGCCCCCCGTTGACTTTTCCTCTGCCGTCGTGGTGTGGGCCCGCGGCCAGTAGTAGCTCCCATGCCCGCGAGGTAAGAATTCTCTTAACTCTTAACACGTCCATCTATCTTTTAATCTTGTATATTACTGGTGAAAGGAAGTGCGTATAAAGGGGGGTATTTACTAAACCCCCAGAGGGGAATATCTTTCCTGCATGACCCAGCAGTGTGCTGCTCATGTGAGTGCGTGATGGTGAAACGCTTAGGGCAAGGCGTAGTAGAGAACCTTTTCAGCCACATGATCACTTGGCCGTGTTCCAAGACTGGTATATGATCATCACCCATCAGTGCCACACAGTGAAAACCACCAGCGCTGGAAAGTAACTAAGTACAATTACAGTACTGCAGTATTTCTCTTTTTATACTTTTACCTTAAATCTCATAGGACAATATTTTAAATACTGGAAATCTTGCCGCAGTGAAAGGTAATAATTCCCCATTAATTATTAGTAATGTAATGTATTATGTCTAATATCACAGATAATCAGTGTAGTGTATCGAGTCTAAACTCTAAACAACTGTACTGTAGGCCTACTGTCAATTACTCAATTCAGTGCAATTTAAATAAATGTTTATGGTGTTTTAGATTTAAAACAAAAATGCACTAAAGTCTGAAAAGTGCCGACTTCTCTGTATACCATTATTATACCGTTACTTAAGTACAATTGTTTTAAAACCTTAGTTACTATAGTTACTTAGGTTGTTTGTGATCATTAAGATACATTGTATGCACATCATACAATCATTGTTAATTGTGATTGTTTTTGTTGAACAATCAATCCGATCATCTGGTAGATAAAATAGGTGGTTGCCCAACTCTGAGCTATGGGGGAGGCAGTATCAGTCCACTGATATATTGTGCACCTGAGCTATGGCTTTATCGCAGTGGTTTTCAACCTTTTTCATACCAGGGCCTGCTATTTATTCAGAATTTGAGCCATGGACCACCATTTGATGACATTTTAGCCCCACAGATAACAAAACTAAAGATTCCTTTTACTTTTGTCCACAATACCAGGCTGGATTTGAGAGACAGAACAGTCAAACATACAGATCAAAATGACCATTAATCTTCTACATTCCTTAGTTGCGTAGACTTGGGCTAATTCAGTTGATGAATATTTTTAACAGTTGAGAGTGTAAAACGAAACCAAATGGACCTGCAAGGGTCCATTTGGTTTCATTTTTAAGCTCTCAAAGAGTTAATCTGGTTAACCATCATTCCATCATTTAGCCTGGGGACCACCTGGAATCCTCTCAGGGCCCACTGGTGGTCCCTGGACCACTGGTTGAAAACCACTGCTTTAAACAAGGCTATTCTGTATACTATACACATTCTCCAAAAGTAGCAATATTACTAGATCTTCAAGCTCAAACGGAGGTGCCGAGAATCGGTCCGGTGACCAGATGGTTTCAGCGACCCTCTGTTGGAGCTTGAAGATCTGCTACTGCTGTGCTATGTGTTGAAAACACATGCACCAATAATATATTTTTTGGGGGCGTACCTTTTCTACTGCAAAAATCGATGGTAAACTAAACACCCTTTCATTTGCCATACAGGACCAAAAGCAGCTGCAGGAGGAACCTGATGTGGAGGAGGTCACCTGTTCCAAGCCAGGGGACAGGGAGGTCCAGCGGGGATATGAAGAGGGAATCACAGGCCCTGAGCACGTGGAGGACCTGTTGGAGGGGGACCTGGGTCTTGGCAGTGATCCTATTCTTGCTGGGGACGTCGTATGAGGCTCCAGGTGACAAGAGTCAACCACCTACAACACCCGTCCCACTCGGACCCTGCTGCAGCCCTAAGGCCAGCCGTTCTGGAGGCCAGCAGGGGTTTTCAACAGGTGGTACGGGGACCACCAGTGGTCCCTGAGAGGGTTCCAGGTGGTCCCCAGGCTAAATGATGGAAAGTTGGTTAACCAGATGTAACTCTTTGAGAGTGTAAAGAGAGTTGGTTAACCAGATTAACCAACCTCATTTTAACCTCTTAGACAGCGTAAAAATGAAAAGGGTCCATTTGGTTTCATGTTTACAATCAGTCAAACTTTGCCAGCCAAAAGTCAAACTTTTCACCATCTGAATAGCCCGAGTCTACACAACTAGAGAATGTAGAAGATTAATGGTCATTTTGATCTGTATGTTTGGACGTTTTGTTTCCCAAATCCAGCCTGGAATTGTGGACAAAAGCAAGAGAGATCTTCAGTTTTGGGGTCTATGGGGCTAAAATGTCCTCAAATGCTGAATAAATAGTGGGCTCTGCTATCAAAAAGGTTGAAAACTACTGTTTTAGAGCATGGTCACTAATCAGGGTGCCTGAGAGAGCAGAGCAGACCTGACCCACTTGATTACAAGAGTCCCAAAAGGTTACTCATTCAATGCCCTGCTCCAGCTTGCAGACACACACACAGTACACACTGTCACCATTGCTTTGCTCCATTTAAAAAATATACATACATTATATACTGTATATCAGTGTTTTTCATACCAGGGCCCACTATTTATTTCACATTTGAGCCGCACAGATTTGAGCTCTCAAAGAGTTACATCTGGTTAACCAGCTTTCCATCATTTAGCCTCTGGACCACCTGGGATCCTCTCAGGGGGCACTGGTGGTCCCTGGACCACCTATTGAAAACCCCTCCACTGTATATCTTGGGGATAAATCCTGTGCTGAAACCGTATAGTATTACCATACAGTGTGTGCTGTTGTCCAACACTGCATCTCAGAAACAGTAGGTGTGTAAGACTGCCTGAAGCTGGAATGGGGTCGGAAACTTGACTGTAACAATAACAACAATATAACTGGGTAAAAAAAAATATGTAGGTTTTAGAACCTATGGCAACTGCTGCATTTTAAAAAGCATTTGTTCTGGAAGCAAAATTCAGTATATGTGCATAAAGTCAACCTTCAATCGCCTGTTCGGTGGTGAACAACGCCTCAGGGTTTGGTCTTGATGATATGAGTCACAGGTCCTGATTCTAGCCCTGGAGAATTGTCCATGGAAAAGTACTCAATGGACTGCCTTAGATGATAGACCAGGGGACATAATATATGCATTTCTTATCTGAGCCGTCTTCCCTTTAATAAACCAAAATGCTATTTTTGTACCCACTCGCTGTGCTCTTCTCTCACTCCTTATTAAACATTTATTTCACTATCCCCTCAATTCCTTTTAACTGATTCAAATGTATTCCATTTAATGCATTAAGCTGGATTTGTGCTCGGCCGTGCACGACGGCGTGGCGCGCCGGGGAAAAAAAGCAGATCTACATGCTTACACCACCTCAAAGCGTGCCACGGTGTGCAAGTGTGCAGATCTGCTATTTTTGGCTGCGCCATACACCACAAGCAATCAAAGCCTTTTAGCATCCCTCTCTAGGCTACCGCGTTTCACTTTACTAATGCGGCATCATAGCCCTTCCCAACACGGGCGTATATTAGCAGCATTTGCAAATAAATAAATAAAACACAATTACTGCTTGAACTTTGAGCTGGCTTCTATAAATATGGAATGCAATTTGCTACTTTCTCAACACATAAATCTCAGAGCCCCGATTCCGCTCAACCGAGGCAGAGTGATGGGTACTGGTGCTGATTGAAGCTAGTAGTGAAGGTTACAGTATGCTTTGTGCATATGCAAACGGATTTCTTTTCTCGTTCGTAATAAGCCCATTGTCCTTGAAGTAGTGAGTGCTTTTCAGAGAGGTTACGTCATACGCATGGGTGCATCTATGGAATGCTCCTCTGTGCTGCGTACTGAACATGCAAAAGAGGGGAAGCTCTAGTCAACGAAACACCTTGCACTGAAACCCTTGGATACAACTGGCAACAGTTTTTCCCCTTGTTGCCACACTGACTACGGAACTGAAAACAAAAAACCTTTTGCCGTGAAATTATTTTGTGATTAACTTAAGTTAACCTATTTTCTTTCTGTCCTTTATCTCAGCCTTTTGTTTTCAGCTGTTACTACAGCATTGCTAATGATCCAAGGGTTCCATATTCTAAAGATTTTCACTTCAGAAAACACTGTTATCATCATGAACTACACTTGATCTAATCAGGCTCTTATACTAGAGACAATGATAGAATATCATCACTTTGCTAAAATGATGTCCATTTGCTTTTTTTTTTTCAGAAAACAAATAACTGAACCAAAACAATCTAGCCTATATAATATTTGAATATTTCATGAATCATTTCAGTCAAAAGGTTTATGACCTTTGACATGTGTTGTTACATAACTAATAAGATGATCTCATATAGGCCGTTATACTACCGGGGTGGGAACAGTACCATTAGCAAAGGTGGCAGGTGTCACAAAGAGCTGATTTAGGCTAAATAAATCACATAGGCCATTATTTTAGCAAGCAAGGTGATGATATGAGTGATCGCAAACTGTAAGGTAAGGTATAAAATCTGCCCAGCCCAGTGGTTCTCAGTTGACAGACTGGTTTGTACTGGATCAATGAACTCAAGTCTGGCTTAAAAGATCTGTGCCTAAAAAAGGGGGCTTTGCACACTGAAGGATGGAAACTTTAGCTCTTTGCATACAAAACAAAAAGTCATCAAAGTGCAAAACAGTGATATAAAAATAAAGCAGCAGAGCGTGGACATTTCATTCCTCATACCACTTTTTTAAGTAAAGATTTTTTGCATCCTTTGAGTTTTCATCTTTCGGTGTGCTAGCCCCTTGTTTATGCACTTTCATGCTGCCCTGTTACAGTAAGCCTTGAGTTTAGAGTGTAAACTTCCATATCTCCTTAGTCTATGCAAATGCCACACACAGCTTTCACGTCATATGCCAATATTAAAAGTGTTTCAGTATTTGTTGCTTGAAATAGACCTCAATAGCACATTACTCTTAGTTATTACTATAGTCCGACCGAGAAAATCATATCGGTGGTCATCGGTTACATCGGTTGTATATCGGTCGGGCTCTAGTTATTACACGTTTAGTAAAGTTACAGCTCTACTCAAAGTGTTAGCTTAGTGTGTGGCATTTCTATTCCACTCATTGGTTCAAGTGTGTGCATCAGCAGTGCCTAAAGGTTTAGAGAACCACTAATTGTTTTTAAAAGTGTTGTCTTTGTGGTATGTTTTGCGTTGTTTCAAACAGATGCATACATGATCTCATTCACTGTGAACTTTACTTGATGCAATATTCCCAGGCCATGTGATTTCATAAGAGCAAGCACTTGTAAACAATTGAAATGGTAGAACACACTGCTACACCAACAATGATAGTCATTCAGAGGACTCTCTCTCTCTCCCCCTATGGCATCGTAAACAGTAGGGGTCTTCAATGTTTTTTAGGCCAAGGACCCCTTGGCCGAGAGAGATGAAGCAGTCAGGGACCCCCCACTACATTGCATACAATTGTGTTGCAGGATGTAGATTAAACCTGTTCATAGATTTCGTAGATAGCTTCAATGACTATCATCAGTGTTGTGTAAATTCATGTTTTTTGTTCATTTCAAACATTTTGCCACTTGAGCCTCCCATACATAGTATTTGCTCCTTGTCCCACCTACCAAACACCTTTGCCGTAAATCTATCTCCAATCTATCTACAAGCTCACACGCCAGGCGTTGTGAGTTTGTAAATCGACTATTTTCTGCTGACGTCCCTCAGAATAGAGATGCTACAGTAGCGTTCAAGTGGTTCATATCAAATCAAACAGATCCTCTCACACAATGATTTGGCAGACCCCCCTACATAGTACCTCTGAGGACCCCCTGTTGAAGACCCCCAGTCTACAGTGTGATATCATCCTGTGATGAATTCAGTGACAAAAGTAAAAAAAAAAAACATCCCTTTTTCCTAGACGTACTGCTGTTCACTATCTACTCTTGACACCTTCCATCTATGGCACATTAATAACAGACCGATGTAATGATTGTCTCTGAGTCGAACCAGTTGTTACAAAGAAATATTAACAATGCATTTTTATCAAGTATTCTTTTTTGTTTTGCTTCTTCCATCCACTATTTTCACTTTTACAGACAATATGTACCGTAGACTGGAAAAAACAAATTCTTATTTTTTTCCCCTCAAGGTTTTGAACATTCAAAAAATAACGCCCAAAAACATCCACTCTGAAGTGTTTTCATTATAGCAAGATACATCAAATTCTACATTTTGTATTTCACGTTCACGGCTTCTCCGTTCAAAGTCATTTGTTCGTAGGGCTTGCATTGTCAAAACACATCCAAGTATTCCCGTTTACAAAATAGCCGTGGTCCCTTCAAATAACCACTGCAATTCAAAATCAGAGAGAAAAACAAAGATACATTCCAAATGTGGCCTCGCGGAGCTCGTCCAAAAAAACACTGATTTTTAAAGTAAAGCTTTAATTCCACAATAAGAGGAAAACGGCACTCGATGCAAAAAAAAATGAACATTAATTTAAACGTCTTTGGTGGGCAGGAGAGGAGAGGGAGTGTGTGGTGGCGTTGTTGTTGGATCACAGTTTGGAGCGAGACAGTAAAGACTTGCTCAGGTCCTTGGCCTCTCCCGCCGTCCGGACCCGGTCGTACCCGAGCACCGACATGGAGTGGTGGCAGTAGTCCTCCACCTGTTTGATCTGCTGGATGCTGAGCACCGTCCTCCAGGCGCTGGCCGCCTGCGTGGCGTTCCGCGACGACACGATGAACGGCTTGGACGACGAGCTGGAGCCGCTGGTCATGTTCAGGGCGAACGTCTCGATGTCGTGGTTGGCGGTGAGGTTGGCGAAGCGGTAGATGGCGCGCAGCGTCTTCACGGGGCTCTCCACCAGGTCCTCGTAGCGCACCGCCATGTACTTGCCCTTGAGCCAGCCGGGCGGGTTCAGGGCGGTGCGCAACGTCCGCGACGTGCGGTCGCAGATCACCTCCATCGCCCCGATCGAGTGGTAGTCGGAGCCGTCCTTCTTGTTGGCCTTGTGGCTGGGGTCCACAAAGGGGATCCGCCGCAGCTTGGGGTCCCGGCTCCGCACCACCTGCAGGTTCTCCCGGATCAGGCCGTGGCGGGACTTGATCCGGGAGTTGGCCACGGCCCGGGGGTCCCGGACGAGGTGGATCACCTTCAGGTCCAAGGAAGGGTCCTCCATGAGCGGGGCCAGCACGTTCACGTCCAGAATGCGGACCCCTTTAATGACTATGGTGTTGTACTTGAGGCACTCCTCCTCTAGCAGCCGGAGGCTCTGCGGCGGGCACTTTTTGCAGACCTTGTCGTCCACCATGCCCACCACCTCCTTCCGGTAGGCAGAGCAGAGCGGGTAGGAGCACACCACCTTGTTGAGCGTGGCCCCGAAGAGCCCCAGCGAGGTAAAGTTCTTCCCCCCGGGGCTGTTGTACAGCTGAAAAACGGAAAGGTCACAGCGATACAAGGAGCTCAGCATGTCCCGCGCTGCCCCTTGCAAAGAGACGGCATCGCCCGGGTAGAGCTTTTGCCAGATGTGCCACATGGGCTCGTACAGGAAGAACACTTCCGGGTTTTGGTTAAAAAGCTCCCCGAAAAACGAGGAGCCTGATCGCCAGGTGGTCAGCACGTAGACCAGCTGTCTCTTTTTGGCCAGGGAGGGCCGGTACAGGAAGCGGATGTCAGATCGGCTCTGATACGTGGTGCTCCTCATCTGACGGTTGCACTGCTGGGGCTCTTTAGTCCATTTGTAGTTGGCCAAGTTCAGCATGGTGAGCACCAGCAGCAGGAAATAGGCCATGAATAACACAATCCTCTTTCGGCGTAGGACTTTCATCACGATCCCAGGCTGGGCTATGATCTTGGTATGGTTCCTGTAGGTTTTGAGCTTCCTCCCGTAGCCAGCATCCTTTTCCCAGGGTGCTGTCAACTTCAGTTGTTGATGATATTGTTTGCCTCTCATCTGTAACCTCGGGAGAGTGGGCTCTTATGGCTTGGGTGAAAAAAAAAACGCTGCTCACATTTACAGTGCACTATAAAAACACCGTCTATATAGGAGCCGGGCGAGGAGTTGGAATTCCACTTATTAGGTAATACAGTCACCACCAATTAGATAATCGCACAAAAAAAATCTAAAAAACAACACGATCACCCGTATTCACTGCATTGCGCAATGCTATCAATTCATATGAAATAGAGACAACGTCGTTGGGTTATACTGACGTCGTCCATTCCCGAACCGTTACAGTAATTCTGCGACTGATCAGAAATAATAAAAGAAAACAAGCCTTCATCGAAATAACGAGACGCCCTGTTTGTCCATGTTCAGCAGCAGATGCATCTCTGCGCAGTTATCATGAGATGCATCCCTGTGAAATGCAGCCTGGAGAACTCAGATCCGAGCGATGCGTTGGACAATAGAACCGGGAAGATCATTTCGCTCGTCGGGGCTTGCAAACTTACGTCGTATGCTGTTTATAATGGCCTCGGTGGGAAAAGAGATGAATGGCCGCTGTATATGTCCAGAGGGCTGCGGTATTTCATAAAGTGTATTCCCTTTTCTTCCCTGGTGATCTCCCGTGCGTCCAACTCCTAATACAAACTGGACTGATTCAATCAGAATACAGGGCGCTTGGTCCCTCCCTCCGAGGGATGCGATTGGCTGCCGGCGTGTCCACGCGCGTCTGCCTGTCGAGCCATTGGCTATGGCGCGCTGTCCGTCAACTGTTCACCCCCCTTCCTCCTCGACGTCGGAGCCATCTGGTGGAAGAGTTGCGACACTGAGGGGGTCAGAAACCAAGCTCTCGGGCGCTGTTCACGCGTGCCTGAATAGGGACAAGCTGGAGCTGGAAATGGAAATACATTGTTTTCAACGAGGGCGGCGCAAATAAGAGCTGTTTTAAGCATGTGGGAAACACGCCGATTTTACAGTAACAACTCAAATCTCTGTCATGTCTATGTTGTACAATCACTATATAACGTTCTAAAGCATTGCGTTTCTGCCTGCTTCCGGTTCAGTCCCTATTTGTTGTCCCCATCTTCAATAGCAGTCTATGTAGAAGAGCCGCCATTGGACTGGCCCCATGAAGTGAACGCTGTTTGCGAAACTCTGTCTATACTCCAAAGGCTCTGCTCTACATTACAATGGTGGTAGACGGTGGGAAATGATGCTGTTGTTATGGTACAAAGAGGTCTGACTTTAACGCTTCAATCTCCATCCTTTAAGCTTAATCTTTCATATAAAACACATGACTTCTACTTACGCCATTTTACACATCACCTGTGACTATCTGGAGGCTATCTGAAGATTACGCAACGAGATTCGTCTGGGCAGCAACTTAATGTTGATATTTCTCTCTCTCTCTCTCTCTCTCTCTCTCTCTCTCTCTCTCTCTCTCTCTCTCTCTCTCTCTCTCTCTCTCTCTCTCTCTCTCTCTCTCTCTCTCTCTCTTTCTCTCATATTTTAAACAAGCTAGCCAAGTTGATGGCAGTCCTCTTTGGACATGGGTACTGGGTAGGTAGTTATGGCTGTGCCTGGACCATAGCCTTAAAGGGGAATCCCGCCCATTTATACCATTCTATTAAGATACCTTAGAGATGTTGTGTGGGCATGATAAAAAGTCCCCCCCATTCTGTTTCCTAGAAATGGAGGTGTGAAAATGGTGAAACGCAACTTCATGACGTCATCAAGTTGTGTTTAATCATGTTAATGATTTCTCTTTTAGGAGCTTTCCCCCCTGATTATTAAGACTGTGAATCACATCTTGATGACGTCATCAAGATGTGATTCACCATGTTATTTGTTTTCTCATAAGCCAAAGGAGCCTTGGTTTGTGAGAAAACATAATATGTTTTCTCACAAACCAAGGATCGGATGCTTAACAAGGCTCCAATTTTTCTATGAGGAAAAATTGGGTTATCGGCCTGGCTATTATTAAACATCAGATCTGCATTGCTAAATTTACAAGAATTCAACAATTTACCAGGCAAGGCAAGGGAATTTGCCTTGCCTGTTATCTCTCCTAGTAGCCTACTGTTAACAACATTAATATAGGCCTAGTCTAAAATTGTGGACAAAATCTTGTCCAACAAAATATGCTTTTGTTTTCTGGCTCAAAAGCCATATAAATAATGGGCCTGGAAATGAAACTGACTGAAAACCATAGTTTCATTCCCCATGCCACATAACAGATAATGTAATATAAAGGCTAATCTGCTTGCTTTATATTTTAGGCCTAATCCAGTTCCCATGCAGGCAGTGAGTCAACACACTGCACGGGTCAGCGCACTGCAGCGCGCGGTGTAACTGACTGACAATCCTCTCTGCTCAATTGGAATCGGTGCTAATCTGACATATGACAGCTGTTCCCAGGAATCGACAGAGCCTGGTAAGTGATAATAAACCCATATGTTTGAACGGGTGAGCCACATGCTCAGCAGCAGACTGACAATCATCTCTCTCTCTCCCTCTCTTCAGATGGTTGGCAGTTTTGGATTACAGCCCACACACACGCACGCACTCACCGGGAGAAGAAGAACGAGGCCGGGACATATCTGGGCCATGCAGAATCTGGCGTCATGTATAGCCCAAGTAGGACTACTATAGTGCAGCATAGAAGATAGTTCTGTGTGTCTCTGTAATAGTATATGCCTATGGATAATCAAGTGATCTTTTCTCTAGTTATACTACAATGTTTTCCCACAATGCCTAGTAGTTGCCTACTTTGGTATAGTAGCCTATTTATTCACTAATATGCAGTTGCAGATGTTCTATAAGTAATAGCTTTGCGCACACTGCCACCTGCTGGAGCGTTATTTTTTTGCAACTGCAGGCCAAGGGAGTTGGAGATGTTGGTTTATACGTCTGAGTCTGACTCTGTCCACCACCCATTTCATCCCCGATGCCCTATGACAGTGCTTTTCAATCTTTTTTATACCAGGGCCCACTATATATTCAGAATTTGAGCCACGGACCACCATTTGAGGACATTTAGCCCCACAGACCCCAAAACTAAAAATTGTGTAGACTTGGGCAAATTGACCCAACCACTGGTCTACATCATTGAACCTAATAAGAACAACATTGTAAATATCATCACACTAGGAAACACACTTTCGCCATAGCTCACCCACTCGCAAGCTACATGTAAGCCTATTCATTTGTTTCATTCTGTGTCTCCATTTCACCTTGAATTTATTTCCAAGCACAATGGGTGGTATGTGGTTTGCACTGCCAACTACTGGAATAGACTAACATGTCCTTGTCCCCTGTTCTTTAGACTCACATTATTGATTCATTGATTGAAGTATTTATTTAACAGTTTGGAGAATGGGTTCAAATGAAAGTGCAACTCAATACAAAGGCTGTTACTGTGGATGCCATAAAGCATTATTGATTACACAGGGTCCGCCATGCGTCAAAACATTAGGCTATATGAATAATGAAAACAAGGCAAACTTTATTTGGACCGATGCCTTTCGCTTCCATCCAGTAACTCTTGCAGAGCAGAACAGAGGCACTGTGGTTGTCTGCTGTGGGCATTTTTTTCCCTCTAAAACGTTATAGCAAAGCAAAGTATGTTTTATTTATTTTTAAGTATTTATTGTTATAGAATTTATTATTTTACAGAGACACACTGCTGAAAGATTAGGCCTATAGTAGGTGTTTAGAGTTTGTACACTCTGCTGATCACGCACAAGTAGTCCACTGAGCACAAGTGTCTAAAAAAGGACAGAGTGCACTAGTGCAGCTCTAGTTTCTAGCATCTGCATCATTGTGCATTGCAGCCTATAAATATGTGCTATCGTTGCCTGGTACTGTGCAGCAGTCTGCCATGTAATCACAGCCCCAGATCCAAATAGTGCTGTTATGTAATTAGGCTCTAACGCACCGAAAAGGAGAGACGAGCGGACAGATGGAGCAGCGCCAGCGAGCATGCGCACTCTGTGCCAGCTCGTCAGCAGCAGCAGCAGCCAGACCCACAGAGCCATCCAGTAGAACGGTTGCGACATTGAGGGGGCAGAAAACAGTGCTCGCGCGCTGTTCATGCAGCTTTGAACCGTGACAAACTGGCGTGGGAAAATATATTGTTTTCAACGAGGGCGGCGCGAACAGCTACTTTAGGCATGTGTGCAACATGTCAACTAGTGGTCCTTGAGAGGGTTCCGGGTGGTCCCCAGGCTAATGGAAAGTTGGTGTAGGTTGGTGTAAACATGAAACCAAATGGACCTGTAAGTGCCCATGTGGTTTCATATTTACGCTCTTACAGACTTCATCATCTGACTGAAAATATTCATCATCTGAATTAGCCCAAGTCCACACAACTAGTCCCTGGCTCAAAAATGCTGAATAAATAGTGGGCCCTGGAGTCAAATATCAATGCATTAGGACCATAGAAGACTTGTCACAGATGGCTGTCCCCATTGCTCAATAGAAGTCTGGGTTGAGCAGCCGCCATTAGACCTTTCTATGCAAGTGAACGGAGATGTCGTAACTCTGTCTATATACTCTAACGCTCTGAGCAGTGAGCCAGTCCAGCAGCAGCATCAGGACCAGAAAGAGGCAGAGGAAGAGGACTGGGGGTGAAAAATGGTGCATGTAAACACACGGGACACGATGATGCGTCGCGTCTCTTGTCGTTTCACCGCGACGGCCGCCGACCCAGAAGATTAAACGGTTTGAAGAGAGATGCGATAACAGCACACAAATAAGAAACAAGGGATTCTCATGACATCGGGCTTGTGTCGGACAGACGGGACGACGATCACAACAAGAAGAACAAGAACCACCAAGGCCTCGTCGTCGTTTCTGATCATCCTCATCCTCCTCCTCCGTGTTTTCTCGTGTTTAGATCGACTCGCCGCTTTGCGTCGTTTCCAGTGGGATGCACATCAGTGTGTTCTCGCCGTACTCGCTCTCCGTCGTAATGGCAGCTCTGTACCAGGGCACGGACGCGTCCTCCTCGCCGGACACCTTTCTGGCCCTGAAAGACGTGCGGGAGGTGAAGGAGGACACCACGCTGGACGAGAAGCTCTACCTGCTGGCGTGTGAGAAAGGTCAGTTCATATGGCTGCTCTGTTTACCAGATTGCAGGGCCGGATCTAGGCATGGGGGGGTCGTCAATGCCCCCCCCCCTCTCCCCGACTGCCCCACCAAACATGATGGCATGCAAAACAACCCAAATTTCAAAGATATACAAATTAAAGTGCTTATAACTAAACGATTTGAACCACTACTACTGCTACTAACCAGCTGTGGCACCACTAAACCAACAGCATTTCATCATTATAAACAGAAAACTCTCTGAGCCAGGCCTTATAGCTTTATGCATGCTGCAGCTGCACGCCCGCCTGTTACAATTTCGACAACAACTGAGGTTGGGAGATGTTATATCCGGGCCTGATGTAAATGCATGCTGGCTGTTGTGTTAACAACCACCTCCAATGACACAGTGGATGGGTTTACTGGATTTCGGATCGACCATCAATCAGATCATTGGTTCCCAATTAAACTTGGGGTTGGACGCCCCATATATGGAGTTCCTCCTACTTGGGTCAGGCATGCCCAAGTGTGTGACGCATGCACAGAGTGATGCATGCACGCACAGACATTTATGCCTGCCTTACATAGTAATCTTGCCCACTGCATTCGCAATTATGGCTTTTACAGAGGCTCTTGCACGCGGGCTGTTGTATTATTGTATTATTGGTGAATAGAAGGTATAGCAACCACCTCCAATGACAGTACTGTGGGTTTACTGGGTTTCGGATCAATCATCAGATCATTGGTTCACTGTATTATTTTGCGAGGTCCTCTAATTATAACTTGAAACCAGAAAAAAAATAAACTAAAACGTTTGGCTTATTTTGCCTTGTGTATACAATACAGCCTTCTCTGAAAAAGTGCTATATAAATAAAATGTACTTATTTACTTACTTACAGTATGGTAGCTGCACAATTTGCACAAAGGGACAATATAGTTTAAAGAACATTGGAATGCCAAGTTGTCAAAAAGAAGCAGACATTGTGAAAACAGTGTGTCTATTCCCAGTATTTATGCCTGTGTCGGGTTAGGGTTAGTGTCTCAAATATGAATATTTCTGGGGGTCACATAAGCCTGGAAAAGCCGGGTCCCTTGCAATTATTAGACTTAGTTAACAGATACAGAATTAATAGACATCCTAATCCAATATAAAGCCTGAACACTGCTGATTTAACCATATAAGGATATCGACATTGTATAACACTTCCCTGTCATGTAAGGCCTGTAAGCTATCATTTCTGCTTTGCCTTCCAGAGTGATAGATTTTCTGCATGGCCAGCTATCAGGTTGAACAATTTAAGTATTCACCGCAGTTGGAGAGCTGCAGTGATAAATTGGGCAGCTGCCTACATGTACTCTGGAAGTTTGCCCGTAGGGCTGTTATAGTCAGTTTAGAATGGGCTTTTTTTAACTATTCCTGACAGATTGGCTGACGCGTCACTGAACAAGGACTCTAAAACAAGCAACGTGAATGGACATGATATGTAATGGTGGATATCATAGATGTATATTTGTCAAATAGGAGTAGAAATAGCCAATTAGACAAGTTGAATGCTTTCCATGAAAACACACTCACCCTCCGGGTAAAAACCTGCTGCCTACGGAACGGTCGCCAACACCTGCTATTCTACACGTGAACCTCAGTGAAACTATATGCCACACCTTTACGTTATTCCTAAACGTAATCCCAGTAAAACTAGGGGCTCCATTTTCGTTATCTAAACCCCTTATCCTAAACCGCTTATCATTTTTTGACTATTTTGAAAAACGTTTTTGGAATAGTTCAACGTGCCAATCTATTGACACATTTTGAGCTTGTAGACTGACCATTTAAACTGTTTAAACTGAAAAATGTTCTTTTTTAATAGTTTAAAAAGGCAAAGAAGTTAAGGCATAAGGGGTTTAGCGGTGATGAAAATGGAGCCCTAGCTCTAAACCTAACCTCATTCCTAACATTGACCTCAGTAAAACAGTTATACAAGAACCACTGGGGGCAAAGCACAAAGCAGTCCGCAAAAGAAATTACCCTCTAATCAGGCATGGGCATGGGGGTGCAATGCACCCCTAAATGCCCTGACAGCCCCACCAAACATGATGGCAAACAACCCACATTTTGATATGTCAAATTAAAGTGCTTACAATATATTTAAATGATTTGAAACACTACTACTGCTACTAACTAACTAACTACAGTTGTGGCACCACTAAACCAATAGCATTTCATCATTGAAAACAGAAAACTCTCTGGGTCAGACCTTTAGCTTCATGCATGCTGCATGCCTGTTGCAAACAACAACTGATGTTATTTTTGAAGCTTACTTGCCAAAGTCCTGAAGAATTCAAATGAAAACGGTATGGGGGCGCCGGGGCGGCTGCCCTCATACCATTTTCGCCTGCCCCCCCAATTGGGAGATGTTACATCTGGGCCTGCCTCTGATAATATTTCAAAATGCCTGCGCGTCCTATAGTGTAAGTTGTGAGCTCTCTGTGCCTCTCAGGTGACTACTACATGGTGAAGAAGTTGCTGGAGGAGAAGCGACACGGTGAGATCAACATCAACTGCGTGGATGTGTTGGGCCGAGACGCCGTCACCATCTCCATCGAGAACGAGAACCTGGACATCCTGCAGCTTCTGTTGGAGCACGGCTGCCAGGTACTGCTGCTGCACCCACTACTATGCCTGCATCACTTCATGTATTCATGGATAAGCGATTCCAGATGGCCTTAACTGCTCTAGACATGTTGGCAGTGTTTTTGTTTTTGACATACCGTCAATGATCACCCGGTTGGCCTCTACTGTTTTCATCTCATGGATTGTAATGGTTTTATTTTACCGTGTGTGTGTGTGTGTGTGTGTGTGTGTGTGTGTGTGTGTGTGTGTGTGTGTGTGTGTGTGTGTGCGTACGCTGTGTTTTGTGCAGGCGACGGATGCCTTGCTAGTGGCCATAGACTCGGAGGTGGTGGGCGCCGTGGACATCCTACTCAACCACCGGCCGAGGAGATCTTGCAAGCCCACCATGGCTGTTAGTCCCAAACTAATCCTAAGTTATATAATACTTATATGTCACTTTTCAATAAATATCTCTTGTTTTTCGTGAGCACCACATTCACCTTAAGTATGCTTTATGGCAGTGGTTTTCAACCAGTGGTCTGGGCACCACCATGGTCCTTTAGGTATGGGTTCTGTGGGGCTAAATGTCCTCAAATGGTGGTCAGTGGCTCAAATGCTGAATAAATAGTGGGGCCTGCTATCAAAAAGATTGAACACCACTGGTTTATAGGCTTTAGTGACCATCATTTGAGTTTTAACAGGGATACACAATTGAGATTTCTATCTGCATGTTTTAATGATGCCAGACTCAGCCTCGGTGCAGATCACTGATCGGTCCGTTTTCTTTTCTCTGTCCGTCCAGAAACTGATGCAACGGATCCAGAACCCGGAGTACTCCACCACCATGGACGTGGCTCCGGTCATCCTGGCAGCCCACAGGAACAACTACGAGATCCTGACCATGCTGCTCAAGCAGGACATCTCCCTGCCCCGGCCGCATGCCGTGGGCTGTGAGTGCACGCTCTGCAACGCCAAGAACAAGAAAGACAGCCTGCGTCACTCCAGGTAATACTGTAGGTCCACACTGTGGCATGGGCTCGTAGTTAAGAATATCGTCAGTGTTTTCCCCTGTTTTCTCTGTACCGATGTAAAATCATCTCTACAGCTGTACCAAGTTGTAGGATGGATGGGAAATAGATCAGCAGTTAAGGTTACAGGCAAGGAGTAAGTAAAGGGCAAAGTGCGTTGTATAGTCGTGTAGTATAGAGCAGTGGTTTTCAACCTTTTTGATACCACAGCCCACTATTCATTCAGAATTTGATCCACGGACCACCATTTGTTGACATTTTAGCTCCACAGACCCCAAAACTAAAGATTTCCTTTGCTTTTGTCCACAACACCAGGCTGGACTTTGGAAACAAAACAGTCAAAGCTACAGATCAAAAATCTTCTACATTCTCTAGTTGTGTAGATTTGGGCTGATTCAGATGAATATTTTGACTAACTCTTGAGAGTGTAAACATGAAACCAAATGGACCCGCAAGGGTCCATTTGGTTTCATTTTTACATTCTCAAAGAGTTACAACTGGTTGACCAACTCTCCATCATTTAGCCTTGGGACCACCTGGAACTCTCTCAAGGACCACTGGTTGAAAACCACTGGTGTACAGCAATGCAAGGCAAAAAGTAAAACAAGCATTACATCAACGATACAGAGCAACGGTTTGTAGAATTAAACCTCTATCCTGCACCAATATTTTGCACTCTCGATACGTTGTGATGTTGACTGTTGTGAGCTTGTCTTTTTGCTATTTATGTGGCGGAAAAAAGTGAAGGGGATGAGAAAGTATATTTTCCAAAAATACAGTATGTTGCCTGCAAATTGTCCCCTATGCATTCAACCCACCCCAGGTACTATGCTCTGTGGGCAACTATTGAACCCTGTAAACAAATCCAGTGCCACCCATTAAAAATGTAAATGTATTTGACAGTGGGGTCTGTGTTGCTTCACATGAGCATTGTGTTGGTCTTTGCTCTGCCGGTATGCATTGGTTAAAAGTAACGACAGCCATGAATCAGCCTGTCAAACAAAACGTCTTCTCATGGCAAGGGTTCCTCAGACACTGACCAGGTCTGCTCCACATCCCCGAACATCGCTCTGTCCACCTAAACATCTGAACGGAGGTGATTTAGTATCATTCACATGCCTATGCTGCTGTAAAGCTTTTTTATTCAAAGCTTCTTACAGTACCACAAATGGATAGGCATTTAGCTACGGGCACAGCAGTACCGCAGGGTCAAATCATTCTTTTAACCCGGACGATGTTAGAGCCGTGCGCAGTGCTTACCGAACAGAGTTATACAGGACCAGTTATGTCATACGTTGTATTTCAGTCAGTGGTTTTTCAACCGTTGTCATACCAGGGCCCTTTTATTTTATATAACTATTTTATTCTGCATTTTAGCCACGGACCACGATTTGATGTTGAGTTTAGTCTTTACTCAAACCCAAAACCAAGGGGTTTTGTCCACAATTTAGAGGAGATAAACTGGCGTGTAGAACTGTAGATTCTTGAAAATTAAGTAATTCAGCTGTTTAAATATAATTTAACTCTTGAGATGGAGATTCGTTCCTGTAAGAACCAAATGGACCCTCCATTTGGTTTCATTTTATGATCTCAAGAGTTACAGATCTATATAGGAGTCCATTTGGGTACTGACTGTTCATCATTTAGCGTGGGGACCAGCTCGAATCCTCTCAGGGACTACAGGTGGTCCCCGGATCACCTGTTTACTTCCTACTTGTAGCAGTAATGTGCTCAGTATATTAGTATATCTTTTTATTTTTGTTTTTATAGATATCATATCATCCGATCTGAGATAAGAGGGAAATAAATGGGCAAAACAAAAAGGGGAAAAAAAAGTCCAAGGATGTTTAGCTGATATTGGAACAGACTTTGTTTCCTGTTAACAGCTGAGATAGCCGGAGGGCCGAATGTTAACAACTCGTTTGCAATCTTCTTGAAGCATCCTTATTTCTGTTCGCTTTTTATCCTTGTTTTTTCCACTTTTCTCTCACCACAACTCGTTCACATCTTCTCTCTTTTATATCGTTCTGTATTCTCCTCTTATCTTAGCCGCTGCACCCCGCTGCCATCACTTTTTGTTCCCACCCACGCTACAATTTTTTTCTCTCTTCTTCGTCTTTTTTTCCTCCCTCATCTCATACATGATTATCTCCGTCCATCTCCATCCTATTATACTAGGGAGGTAACGGTTCCCTGCAGAGACGGCGTCATTATAGAGCCTTCCCTTATAGATGACCGTCTACTCTAGGCACCTACCATTATGTTTTCACTCTTGCTTCTGCTGCCCTCCCGCTTGTTTAACCTGCCCTCACTGTATCCTGTCTCTCTCTCTCTTACCTTAGGTTTCGTCTAGACATCTACCGGTGCCTGTCCAGTCCCTCTCTGATCATGCTAACTGAAGAGGATCCTATCCTCAGAGCGTTTGAGCTGAGCACAGACCTCAAAGAGCTCAGCCTGGTGGAGGTGGAGTTCAGGTGAGCAGAGGCATAATATCTAGTTTATTATCTAGTCTGTAACAGCAAAATAGATAACAGACTAGAACGTCTTGTTTGACCTGTTGACGATGATGCTGCACACGTACACTGACACTCACACTCTCGTATGAATCAGGGGTTTTCAACGTTTTTCATTCCGTGGCATTTTAACCACGGACCACTGTTTGATCATGTTGAGCTTAGTATCTCGGAACCCAAAAGCAAGTTTTTGTCTAGTTGTTGAGAGATAAACTGGCAAAACGTTGGTCAGAATAACAATTCTAAGAAATCTTCTACATTTTCTAATTGTGTAGATTATTGAGAATTAACTAATTCGATGTTTACATATAATTTAACTCTTGAGAGTTAAGTCAATATTTACACATCTATAACGGTCCATTTGCTTACCAGCTGTCCATAATTTACCTGGGGTCCTCTCAAGGACCACTGGTGGTCCCCAGACCACCTGTTGAAAACCCCTGGTCTAAATCAAACCCCCCCCTCTGTATGGAAGATGAGATGACCATCATCATGTTTTTTGGCTAAAACATGCGGTCTTGCTGCTGCAGGAACGACTACGAGGCGCTGGCCAAGCAGTGCAAGATGTTCGCCAAGGATCTCTTGGCTCAGGCAAGGAACTCCAGGGAGCTGGAGGTCATCCTCAACCACACCTCCAGCGAGGACCCCGTCGACAAGAGAGGCCTGCTGGAGGAGCGCATGAACCTCAGCAGACTCAAACTCGCCATCAAGTACAACCAAAAGGAGGTGAGAGAGAGACAGAGAGAGAGAGAGAGAGATGGGTGCAGCCGAGCTTGGAATGAGCCGAGTTGAAGCAGCTGCTTTGGTTATTACGATGCGTAATGGGTTGTCTCGCTCCAGCCCACCGCCTTCCTCTGATTATCCAGTAAACACAGACTTTGTTATTACTCAGTGGTAGTCGGCAAGACAGAGCAGGAGGTTAGTTTAAATATTCACAGAACGGGGAAAATACAAATCCAAGGCCGTAATTATTCATTCTTTATTTACCGTAATTCAGACAGCATGTCTGTCACATCTGTTCCTGCACTCCCAGGTATTCAGGAAACATGGGTTTTTGGGAGGATGGAGTGCTTCCTCCCGGCTAAAACAGCCAGAGACAGACAGTGAGCAATGTTAGTCCCTTTTAAGCTGCGAGATAATTTATAACTGGGACAGCTCTGTGTGAGGTGTTCCAGCCATATATCAGATCTTTATGCCCTTCGCGTGCCGTTTGCAATTCATGCGAAAGAATAAGGTTAAAGGGGTATTCTACTTTCAAAAAAACTTTTAGTCATTTTATGGTCTACTCAGTCTCATGTAAACACCCCAGACAGTTTAAAAAGCAAGCATTTGGCCGAACCACGGTGGGTATGCCCAAATATGGAGACTGCTGCATTTTCCAAAACAATATTTTAAAAATAAATGAAAACTGTAAATGAAATTCCACGGCCCTCTCACGTATTAGGAGGACCATATCAGTCACCAGAAAAAAGATGGGTTAAAATGGATTTTTAAGTTACAGTAGGATGCGGATACTCTAAAATGAACATCAAATATCTAAATACTGAGAGGAGTAACTTATAAACTGTCTGGGGTGTTCACATGAGACTGAAATACCCCTTTAATAATAGACCATTTCTGCATGCAATAGGCACAAACATATTCGACAATACAACATACTCAGATTCTTCTAATAAGGAAGTTATGAGAAGGCTAATCATTTTGCTATTTATTTCCCCAACCGCTAAGACATTTGGAGATTTTGTTTCGGAGCAGCTCTTTGTTCAGCTAGTACTTAGAGCCGCGCTGAGAAATATGACACACTAGAATTGCATTCGACAATCATTTATATTAAACCGAGGGGTTTGCGGCGCCATCACGCAAATGGCTTCCATCCACAGTTGTATTTGTTAACAGGCCAGTGGATTGGCCTGACCAACTCAGTGGCCTTGTGGTTAGAGTGTCCGCCCTGAGACTGGGAGGCCGGGGTTCGATTCTGGGCCGGGTCATACCAAAGACCCAATGCCTCCCTACTTGGCACTCAGCATCAAGATTTGGTTTGGGGGTTAGACCCTGCAGCATACTAGCGTCATGTCGAGGGGGTGTACTTGTACATCAAGCTGCCTCACGCTACAGAAACAGGAGATAGGCTCCTGCCCTATAGACCTGCGCAGTGACGTCACCGCCCCTGTTCCAGAAACGGATTCCCCATTCATTTTTCTCATAGACTCTTCGAAAATAATTAATATTAAGACGATTACGCCGCGGACAAAGCCCAGTCTATGGGCCTCATGGCTTGGCCTAGCCTCATGACATCACATCATAGCTAGGCATAGCTTACTTACTTACAGTGGATCGGCCTTCCTCACACACTCTCTTCTCCTTGCCTTCCCGTTCCAGTTCGTGGCCCAGTCCAACTGCCAGCAGTTCCTCAACACGGTGTGGTTCGGCGAGACGGCCAGCTACCGCCGCAAGCACACGTGCCTGAAGATGGGCACGGTGCTGAGCGTGGCCGTGCTGTGGCCGCTGCTGTCCGTGTGCTACCTGCTGGCGCCGCGCTCGCGCGTCGGCCAGATCATCCACACGCCCTTCGTCAAGTTCATCATCCACAGCGCCTCCTACTTCACCTTCCTGCTGCTGCTCAACCTCTACTCGCTGGTCTACAACGAGGGCAAGAAGAACACCATGGGCCCCCCGCTGACCGTCATCGACGTGCTGCTCATCCTCTGGATCGTAGGTACGAGCTCCCCTCGCCCCACCGCCGCAGGGGCGGATGTAACATTTACCAGTTGGGGAGGCAGGAGAAAATGGTATGGGTGCGGCTTCATCGCCCGTGCCGCTTAGCGACACAGGCGCTGAAGTCGCACCCATGCCATTTTCAGTTACAGGACTTTTACTAGGCGAGTAAAGCATTAATAATGACATCAGTTGTTGTTGAAGTTGCAACAGACACGCAGCATGCATGAAGCTAAAGGTCTGACTCAGAGAGTTTTATGTTTTCAATGATGAAATGCTGTTGGTTTTGTGGTGAGACGATTGCAGTTAGTTAGTAGCAGTAGTAATGTTTCATCATTTTAAATATAAGCACTTGAATTTGAAATATCTTGGGTTGTTTCGTATGCCATCATGTTTGGTGGGGCGCCTTGTCTTGTCTCGTCTCGACTCTCTCACCCGGTTCACTATGATCACTATGTGTGTGGCTTGTGTTTTTCTGTGTTTGTGGTGTGGGTGGATGTCGTGGACTTATTACATTTATCAAGGACATAATAGCCAAGCTTCTAATTCCTTTAAGCCAGTGCATGGTTTTCAACCTTTTTGTCAACCACTGCTCTAAGCAATACGCAAGCTATGTTTGCATATCAGGCCCCATCATTGCATGGAGCCCGGTGCTAAAAACAGCATCAGAACACGACTTCATGGAGGCCGAATCACAGTTGCAGATCAGCGGTGATTTCCAGTCAGTGGTCCAGCCTTCTGCCCCCGTAATTCTATCAGGCCGAAAGGTAACAAATGGGGCTGTTTCTAGACCAGCGCACTGAAAGCCCTGCTTGATTGCATCTGTCGATGCTGCTACTAAACAAGCTTACGAAAAACAGCCCCCTCTACACGGACCATACATGCTCCCAACTAGCCTCCTGTATATCAGCTAAAGCCTGGGCTCCATTCTACACACTCACACATACATTTAAGCAAGTTTGTAAGTAAGTAACGTTTATTTACTGTATATAGCAGCTTTCGCAGAGAGGCCTCACAAAGTGTAGATGCAATAACCTACAATAACAGACGAAAAATAACACTGATGCTGTACAATTTAGGCAGAAGAGATGGGCTATAAAATCAATGCATACAGTACACTACGTTTCCACAAATGCTTGCAGAAGAAATGTTTTAAATCTCAGATCTGGTAGAAGAGCATTCCAGAGATTAGCTGCTACATGCTGAAATGCCTTGTCACCTTTAGTTTTTAGCCTGGTGGAAGGTGGCTCAAGCAGCCCCTGTTATGTGGACCTAAGGGCCCTACTGGGCACATAGCGTGACATCAGGTCAGTTAAGTATTCTGGAGCTTGACCATGCATAGCTGTGAAAGTCAGCACTTTATCATTTATCGGAAGCCAATGTAGGGAGGCAAGGACTGGACCTAGTTAACAATCAGCCTGCAGCATTTTGAATAATTGCTAACACAAGCACGGACCCATACTACGCATGCAGTGCAGTATACACACACTGCATCTATCTATCTCTATGATAGAGGCCTGTCTATGCAAGACGGTGAGGAATAGACTGTCTCTGGGATCTCTGGGGGTAGTACAGCCCGCCTGCATTTCTCTTGCCAAGAAACCATTAGCATGATCATTCAATCACTCTAATGGCCGCTGCCTTCTTCTCAGCACAGATACTTGCCTCTGCTCGGTCGTCGGAGTGTCTCAGACACACGCACACACACACATGCACACACACACACACACACACACACACACACACACACACCTTCCCCCCACTGTAAGCAAGCACACGACAAAAGCATCGCATGCGCAGTTCGCCCCCCCCCAATGTTGTTTCACTTGCATTTGATAAATCAGCTAAATAACTGTACCTGGCAGGTAATGAAATGACAACCGGCACTATTTGCTTCTGTTATTCACTGTTATGTTGTGTAGGGAGTCATTGTGAATGTCTATATTACAATGTATTCTGTCCCTGTCGTGTATCACAACTAAGGAGCCAGCAGCAGTCAGAGCATGTTGGGTAGCAACCATATCGTTGTCTTACCCCCTCACACGCACAGAGACAGAGACAGCCCACTAGAGGGGGGAAAGATTCCTTTAGTAACACGAAACAGACACCTCAGTGAAGGAGCACTCATCGTCCAAGCTTTTTTGTTTTTGTTGCTGTTTTTTCTAAACTGTTCCAGCAGCTTTATTGTTGCAATGGTGTACGTTTTGTACGTGCAGTCTTCAGGCTTGGGTGTCCCACTATGCCGTCTGTATCTGTATCAACACAAATCGGTGTTGCCAACTGCCAAAATCCAAAAATGCACTAGTGGCACTTCCATAATGCACTAGAATGCGCTAGAGCAGTGGTTTGCAACCATTTTCATACCAGGGCCCGCTATTTATTCTGTATTTTAGCCACGGAGGACCACCATTTGATGTTGAGTTTATGCTCTCGGACTAATTTAGGAGAGACAGCTGGCAAAATGTTGGTCAAAATAGCAATTCTTTTACATTTTCTCAATGTGTATATTCTTGAAAATTAGGTAATTCAGAATTAAAATGAAACCAAATGGGTCCATTTGGTTTCATGTTACGATCTCAAGAGTTACAGATCTATAAGCATTCATTTGGTTACCAATGGTCCTTTCTAGGAAGGAAGGAGGACTCTCTGAAAAATGAGGGTTTTATCTCTGGTGCCTGTCAATCAATTTCGCCCCAACTCACCAGCCAAAAACCACTAGATTTCCGCCAGGAGCTTTTCACTAATTTTGGCGCTAGGCGAGGGTCTGAAAAAAGCTAAATATAGCGACAAATGTGTCAAAGTTGGCAACACTCATAGTAGACACAAGTCCTAGTCATAGTAGACACAAGTATTCTCAGGAGTGGTTCAAGAACACATGTGATATTCCTATTGATAACCAGGCTGCCTTCCATGAGTGATCTGTCAGATCATTCAGGATGTGAAGGTGGAGCCGTGTGAGCAGCTGTAAACTGCTTCTGTGAGCCACCGGTCCGCTGTGTCACTTCATCTGTTATCTTCCCCCATTGTTCCCACTGTTATCCATTGTCTTCCTCCTGCTGTCTCCATTCTATGAAACCAGTGGTGTGTGTGTGTGTGTGTGTGTGTGTGTGTGTGTGTGTGTGTGTGTGTGTGTGTGTGTGTGTGTGTGCGTGTGTGTGCGTGTGCGTGTGTGTGTGTGCGTACAGTACTGCATGTGTGTAGTAATATTCTTGCACGGATAATGAGATAAACAGGAATACAAAAAAACACACAAAATCTAGGACCGTCACAATTATTACATAATTTCATTACATAATGGCTTGTGTGCGTGCACGTGCGCATGGCTCTCTGCATCTACATGCATTGTAGACTCATTTGTCTGTATAGACAAATGATATATGCCACACAATGTAGACTGCCGCATATATGGTATTCCTGAGGGGTTCCTCCTATCCGATATTTCCATAGTAAAACAAACCTGATCCCTATACCAGCAGAGTCCAAATCAATGGAAGTCATTCAGAGCCAGACACAATGCCCAGGAGAGATCAGGGAGCCATATGAAACCAGGGGCGGATCTAGGCATGGGCATGGGGGGGCAATGCCCCCCCCTCCCCCCAAATGGCCAGACTGCCGCACCAAATTATTTCAAATTAATTATTTCAAGTGCTTATATTTAAAATGATTTCAAACACTACTACTGCTACTAAGTAACTACAGTTGTGGCACCACTAAACCAACAGCACTTCATCATTGAAAACTGAGTCAGACCTTTAGCTTTATGCATGCTGCGTGTCTGTTGCAACTTCAACAACAACTGATGTTATTATTGATGCTTATACTTGCCTAATAAAAGTCCTGTAACCGAAAATGGTATGGGTGCGGCTTCATCGCCTGTGACGCTTCGCGCCACGGGCGATGAAGAAGCACCCATACCATTTTCTCCTGCCACCCCAATTGGGAAATGTTACATCCGGCCTTGTATGAAACTAGGCTTGTAGAACACTGGGCACATTGAAAGGCTCTTGTTGACCTTCCTGTCCTAAACGCCTGTCACTCGTCAGGTTCAACCCCATGGAAGACCTGTTATAACAAACACATGGAGCTGCACATCTCTGTCAAGGCAGAGACTGCTCTGTGGGTATATCTAATATATAAATGTCTTTAAGTTGTCCCCATTATGACGTTTTACTTGATGATTGAACGGCATACAAATAATTGTATTCCATTGCATTCCCTTTGGAACATTGGCAAATTACTTTGGCTTCAATTCTTTGTAAACAGAAAATAGATATGCATGATGATGCATGGATGTTGATGATCCAGTCTTGTCTATGTATGGATTGGTTATCCAGGGTTAGATGAGGTCAATGATGTGACGCCCACACATGGGGATGGCCATATATGGAGGTGTGATATCATAAGGCATGACCATATGGAGGCATGGACTGAAAAACTAACTGACGGACGGGCAGACGGACGGGAGATGCAGGTTTTCATTGTGGATGGAAACGATTATGCAGAACAATTGCGATTAGCTAAAATAATTAGCATTAGTTATATAATAATTGTGACACTTCTAGATCAGTGGTTTTCAACCAGTGGTCTGGGTACCACCAGTGGTCCCTGAGAGGATTCCAGGTGGTCCCCAGCTACGTTTTGCCAGCTATCTATCCTAAATTTTGGACAAAAACCTGAAAATCCGAGAGACTAAACTCAACGCCAAATGGTAGTCCATGACTAAAATGCAGAATATGGCTGAAAAACACTGTCCTAGATGACTGTTTGGTCCCTTTGGACACATTTTTTGTGTCTTTCTGTTTATCTGTGCAATAGTACTACAAACATCTGTTCAGATCACTGTAGAACGGTTATTATAAATGGATGACTAGATGCAATATATCAAATCGAATCGCAGCATAATAAGAATCACAATATAAATCGATTCATAAGCCTAAATATCAATATTGTATCGTATGGTGAGGTAAGTGAATCGTCCCCTCCTATGGTGTATGTACAGTATGTGAAGGTATTTTCTCTTGTCTTCCAGGCATGGTGTGGTCGGACGTGAAGCGGCTCTGGTATGAAGGCCTAGAGGACTTCCTGGAGGAGTCTCGGAACCAGCTGAGTTTTGTCATGAACGCGCTCTATCTCGCCACCTTCGCCCTCAAAATAGTGTCACACAGCAAGGTAGGTCACGGAAACACGGGTGCACGCATTCACACACACTTGTTCCATTTGGTTTCATGTTTACACTCTCAAGAGTTAAAATATTCACCACCTGAATTAGCCCATGTCTACACAACTAGAGAATGTAGAAGATTAATGGTCATTTTGGTCTGTATCAGAGTTCGTGAGCGGAGCGGAGCGGCCGAGAATTCCGCTCATCGCTCTCGACGTATTTGGTCCCGCTCGCAATCCGCTCACGTGGACCCCCTCCCAGGCCGCTCCCGCTCCGCTCCGCGCTCATTTTCATTTGGGCAGCTCCGCGCTCCTCGCTCCGCTCAGCCCCGCCCGCTCAGGAGCAAAATTTGACGGCTGGAAAAAAAAGGCTGCTGCTTTTTCTTTGTCGGGTATTAGGCTACTTTCGGGTATTAGGCTACTATCAATGTCTGTGCTGTGCGCGTCTGTGCTGCGTCCTCCTCCTCCTCCTCCTTCCCCCCGCAGTCTGTCTCAAACAAACGGCTATGATTGCTTATACTGTATGCACAAACACCTAAAGTTCACCACCGACGTTGTGAACATGTCACTGCTTTCTTGTCAAATCGTGAGTTCCAAAGCTTTAGTCTTTGGAGCGGGGCGTGCGCTCAAACTCGAAGATGTTCTTTTTTCTCTCTCTCTCTCTCTCTTCGCCGGCTTTTGTCAGACCCAGATATAAAGTTTCACAATTCGGGGGGGCAGGCGAAAACCGTATGCGACAACAGCGTTACATTTAGGGCGTTTAGGGGGGCATTCCCCCCCTGCGCACAGCCTTTTATCCGGCTCTGCAATTGCGACGTAAAAAAAGAAAAAAGGAAAGCAAGAACGAAGGCGACCTCGGACATTCTTTCCCCTCCGCGTTATGGATTATATCTTTGATAAAATACTGCAAAAGGTACACAGTGACAGTAGCCTAAGTTAACATTGATTCTCTCAGAACACATGCACACGGCTGCGTTGTGAGCCGTATGGCAACATTTTGCGTTGGGTCCCGTGGGCGCCGCGGGCTAAAAAAATAAAAATAAAAAAATCGCCGCGGGCTAAAAAAAAAAAAAAAAAAATCGACAACATTTTGACACTGGGCCGCGATTCGTCGACATTCCAAATATGTGTCGATTAACATCCATTTGCCCCCCTCACAGCATAAACATTTAAGACAGGAGTTATATGTGCAGTTACACTGCTGTCTATATTAACCCAGACAGGTGCGGCGAATAATCTTATGCCGCGCTATTTCGTTTCCAAAATGCCATACGGGATAATAGGTTATTGATGATGTTACACTGTGGGGGAATTGGACATCATTGGGGGGGTCGCTGCGCTCAAATACGTTGCCGTTATGATGTGCAGTGCTTCAAAATAAATAGCGAGGTGACGCATCTAAGGCAAGATAGACAGCAAGACAGTCAGCTTACTTTTTCTTTTTTCCAATTTCCATCATGATCATCATCTCCTCCTTCCTCCCGCACCTCGGAGAGGATTTTAAATGTCTTGATCGTGTTGCTGGCACTGTAGGCCTATAGTCGCCATCTGAACCACAACCACACGTTTATGCTGTGCTACTGAACACGTGTGCCGTTGTCTGGACTGAACGGCTTGGAGCGGCCTGGAGCGGAGGATAATTCTCGCTCCAGAGCGCGCTCCGACCCATTTGAAAACGCGCTCAGCGCTCACTTAAAAATCCACGCGCTCCGCTCCGCTCACGATCTCTGGTCTGTATGTTTGACTGTTTTGTCCCTCAAATCTATAATAGTGTTAGAATTTATCATACTAGGACCTTACCCGTTGAATATGTGAAGTCCAAATCATGCAAAGCGTGGGTAATGTGATGTACTAATCATTCCAATAATGTAAGTGGGTTGAGGAACAATTGTTTTAATGTATATTGTAACATGGGAAATGGTAAATCAGTTGTGGCAAAGCAAGGCGTACAGAAAAATGGTGATAAATAATGTTGCATAAAAATGGTTGTTTCTGTGGACATCATGAAGTATTGTTCCAAGGGTTCATCTGTTTATCTGAATCTTCCTCAAACATAAGTTGTCAGAACCTGTTATGATTACCTGGTTCTGTTTTATGACTGAATGGTAATCTTTGGTGCTGCGTGGCAGCTGTGTTCTTAACTTCTTTGTGGCATTATGTGCGTATAGAGTTACAGTACATCTGGTTAACCAACTTTCCATCATTTAGCCTGGGGACCACTTGGAATGCTCTCAGGGGCCACTGGTGCTCCCCAGATCATGCACTGGTTGAAAACCACGTTGTTAGTGTAGAGTCGACACGTGTGTACACGCACACATGCATAGAAAAAAAGTTGGCCTGGGGACCACCTGGAATCCTCTCAAGGACCACATCACTGGTTGAAAACCACGTTGTTAGTGTAGAGTTGACACGTGTGTACACGCACACACGCACAGAAAACTACAACGGTCGTTGCGAGACAGATAATCAGCGCTGTTTTTTTTTCTGTGAGTAGCTGCGCTTCAGTTACCACTGAGGAAATGCAAGGCTGCATGGGGGATCGGCGATTCGTTGTATGTCTCACTCGTGTCTATGGGAGAGTCAGCGCTGTTCCCCTCTCTTCATCATGGTGGATTATATCGTTATATATGTTGGTGTCGAACGTCGCAAGTTCTCGCAACACTTAGGGGAAGATCGAGCGTGCCGCGGTGGGTGGAGAAGTTAGGCTACTATCGGGTTTGAGAGAGAGAGATGGGCCGGTCGAATGTGGCAGCCGGTCGCTTGTGACGTGTATATGATAGGGGCGGGGGCACTTTCCCCATATAAACTAATGGGGAAATTGTCATGCACAAATAAATTCATTATAAATCAACAATGTGTTAATTTGGCAAAAGGGCTTCGTCACTCTCTTCATGATATTATGGTGAACGGCTGTGTGAAAACTTACAGCGATTGGTGGTGCCATCGTGGAGTTATTTGTGTTTCATACATTCATTCTTTCAGACATTCATTCAGACAGACATTTCCTTGATTATAGTATGTATTAGCGCCTAACATCTCATCTAAGTCTCAATATGGAGGGAAATTCCTCATTTGCCCATAACATAACATAAAGGTTTGTATTGTCGACTCATCATCCTTCACTCAGCTTGTTCAAACCGTACCAAGTTGGACCTAAAGATGATAATAATTCATGTGCATTCGGGTGCAGGTCTGTACATCACAAGTGTGTTTTTTTCTACTCTTCTTTTTGGGCCATAGTTCAAAGATGCGGGGGAGGCAGAGCGGAAGCACTGGGACGCCTTCCATCCCATCCTGGTGGCAGAGGGGCTGTTCGCCTTCGCCAACGTCCTCAGTTACCTGAGGCTCTTCTTCATGTACACCACCAGCTCCATACTGGGACCTCTGCAGGTAGGATGGTAGCTCAAGTTTGGTTCTGTCACATTGGGCATGGAGAAATCGCCATTATCTACATGGTGGGAATTGACTGGAATTAGACCACAGTTAGCCTCGACACCCAGACTTTCATTTTCGTCCGTGTTGCGCGGAAACGGAAAACCTGGACTAATTTGTTACCCACAGTGGCCTAGAGGGCGGAGTCAACCTTTTGGGGTGGGCGTTGCTCCAAATGATGTGAAATGCGCAGCAATGCAGGGCCGGGGGAGCGGCTGGGGATGACGACACGTTAGTGAGATCAAATCAGATCATCTGCCGTGGAAATCTCACTGCACCCCGCCCCCCTAGGCCAAAATCATTTCAGGTTAGGCCAGGCTAGTCAACAGTTAGACCCGCCATAAAGAGATTGGCACAGAAAAGCTGGTATAGTGGAGCTTGTCCACAATTTACAATTTACAATTTAGGCATTTAGCAGACGCTCTTAATCCAGAGCGACTTACAATGGTGAAAAGTTTACAATTTAATCTGGATTTACAATACATTTTACAACATACAATGAAGCGCTAAAAACATTGTAATACATTAGGCAACCTATATAAGTCATTGCAGCAAGTACTGTGGGTTGGTATATAATACAAGTGCTATGGGTTGAGATGGAGTCTGAAGAGGTGTGTCTTAAGACTGCGGCGGAAGATAGGTAGTGAGTCTGAGGTCCTGATTGCAGGGGGAAGTTCATTCCATAGTTTTGGGGCCAGGAGGGAGAAGAGCTTGGGGCACGTGGAGCGTTGTCCAGGCGTTTTTAGTGGGGCTACTGCCAGCTTCCCAGTGTCGGCTGATCGGAGTGCGCGGGAGGGCTTGTAGGGTTTTATGAGGCCACTGAGGTAAGGTGCAGTCAAACCTTTGGTTGCTTTGAATGCAAGCGTGAGAGTTTTGAACACTGTGCGTGCAGCGACTGGGAGCCAATGGAGGGAGCGGAGAAGCGGAGTGACATGTGAGAATTTGGGCTGGTTAAAGACCAGACGGGCTGCAGCATTTTGGATCAATTGGAGGGGCTTAAGTGCACATGCCGGTAGACCAGTAAGGAGGGAGTTACAGTAGTCCAGTTTAGATATGACTGTTGTCTGGATGAGAAGCTGGGCTGAATCTTGGGTGATGAAGGGTCTAATCCGTCTGATGTTGTGGAGTGTGAACCTACAGGATCGGGTGACAGCTGCGATGTGTGTTTTAAATGAGAGCTGGCTGTCCAGGACAATACCAAGGTTTTTCGCCGTAGGGGCTGAGGTTACCATGGCGTTTTCAACAGATATGGTTAACTCCTGCAAGGGGGAGGACTTAGCGGGAAAAAATAGTAGTTCGGTTTTGTCCGGGTTCAGCTTCAGGTGGTTGGACGTCATCCATTGTGAGATGTCGGCCAAGCATGCAGTGATCCATTCTTCCACATGGATAGCGGAGGGGGGGAAGGACAGAAACAGTTGTGTGTCGTCGGCATAGCAGTGGTAGTTTAGGTTGTGGGCAGTGATGATAGTCCCGAGAGACTTGGTATATAGGGAGAACAGGAGCCGACCGAGCACGGATCCCTGTGGGACCCCAGTTTGAAGGGTGCAGGGGGATGACAGCGACCCTTTCCATGAGACCTGGTAGGTCCGGTCAGTGAGGTAGGAGGAGAACCATCTGAGGGCTGTCCCGGTGATGCCGAGCTCCATAAGGTTGTGTAGGAGCAGCTGGTGGTTCACTGTGTCGAATGCTGCTGATAGGTCCAGGAGAATCAGGACAGCGGATTGGGAGGCGGCCTGGGCAGCATGTAGTGCTTCTGTCACGGCGAGGAGTGCAGTTTCCGTGGAGTGGGCCTTCTTGAATCCGGACTGGTTGGGGTCCAGCAAGTTGTTCTGCGAGAGGTGGTCAGAGAGTTGTTTCGAGACCACACGCTCGGTGGTTTTGGAGAGGAAGGAGAGGAGTGATACCGGTCTGTAGTTCTTTGCATCTGATGGGTCCAGGGTTGGTTTCTTCAGGAGCGGTGTTACTCTGGCTGACTTGAAGGCAGATGGAACTGAGCCAGATGTTATCGAGGTGTTGATGATGGAGGTGATGAAGGGAATCAGATCTGGTGCGATTGTCTGAAAGATTGGAGATGGGATGGGGTCCAATGGACAGGTGGTGGGTCTAGTGGAAGTGATGAGTTTTAGGACCTCATCTGGGGATAGAGGAGAGAAGGAGGACATGCAGGGTACCTTAGGGTCAGGTGCATTGTCCTGGGGGAGGGGGGGAAATGAGCTCCTGATATCATCAACCTTCTTTTCAAAGTAGGTGACAAAATCATCGGCAGTGAGGGATGAAGGTTGGGTGGGGGGAGGAGGTTTAAGGAGGGATGTGAAAGTGGAAACGCCTCAGACGGTGTTCAAAGATCCCTGTTGAAGCATCAGCTTCAGCAGCACAACAATGAATTATGTGGTTTATGTGGTCCAAATGCCCTTTTCATGGCCTATGGACTATATACAAAATGGTCCTGAAAGGGTCTCAGACACCTTCTGAATTCGACTGCACGTGTGTGTGTGTGTGTGTGTGTGTGTGTGTGTGTGTGTGTGTGTGTGTGTGTGTGTGTGTGTGTGTGTGTGTGTGCGTGTGTGTGTGTGTGCGTGCGTGCAGGCACGCATCGGTGTCCACGTGTGCTGCGTGTGCACTCGCGATTTTGTTTTTGTTCATAGATAGATATCCCTCTCGTTCTGCCATTGTTCTCCAAATATCTGGTTTAAATATTCCCCTCGCATTCCTTCGACGTTCCCCGGAGGGCCAATAGGTGTCCCCTTTTATTGCATCAGGAACACAAGCCTCTCCGCTGGCTTGCTGCAGCAGTACAGCCCAGCTGTGGGACAGATCATCCCACTCCTCGCCAGCTATAACGCGCTGGATGTTTTGGCAGCTCTCTTACAAGCTCCTCGCCTCGCTCATTTGCGAATATTTTTTATGACATAACTAGCCATGTGTGCAGGTATGTGTAGTGAGATCACTCCCCGACTCCCAGGGACGCCTTCCTGTTGTTAACGTTAAATAACCGTTTGTGCTTGTCTCATTAAACACTTAAGGATACTCCTGTGGATTGTTACTAGACAGTGCTTTCTACTTATACCCCACAACACCCCACTCTGCGTTCTGCCTCCTCTCTCTCTGTCCCTCAATCTTCCCCTGACTCTGTCTCTCTTTTTTTGACTCTCTCATTTATTCTGTGACATCACTGTCTGGCCTGGGCGGATGGAAAAGTTATTAGCCGTGGAAAGAGAGAGAGAGAGAGAGAGAGAGAGAGAGAGAGAGAGAGAGAGAGAGAGATGTGGCTGTGTACTATTCCCGTGTTCCCAGCCGCACTCCCAGTGCTGCACTGCATGCACTCACATGGCAGACACACCTCCTGAAGTCATGCGCACGCGATATAGACACCCAACACACACAGGCACACAAACATTACCTTGAGGCGCAATCTGATGTGATCTATGTGCTTTTTTTGGGGCCACATGGGTACGTACTGTAAGCCCTCACACGTGCATGCACACATACACACTCACACACACACACGCACACAGAGTTCCTGAGTCAGTGGTTGAGTTCAGACTGGCTGCACTGTGTGGGCTGCAGTAATGAATGCCTCTCTGATTATTCCGTCTTTTTTCCCCGGTGCGGCCAAATCACTGGGCTGCTGCTGCAGGGCAGAACCCCCTACCAAGGTTGGAAAGAGTGACTGGGCAGGCTGTGTGGGATGTGTAAGTGTGTGTGTGTGTGTGTGTGTGTGTGGCGTGGGTGGGGGGGTAGCTACAACCACATGACCGATGTGTGCAGAATGAGCTCACTCACGGCCCAGACCTAACCTCAGCCACTCGGGTTAGTGTACCGTACAGCACGTTGGGGCCTCCCAATGCGTGGTCAGAATGTGTGTGTGTGGGTATGTGTGGGTGAGCAGTGCACACACAGTACCATACCGTGATGACACACCCAATGCGCATCGGTATACCCCCCTCCCCTCCCCATCCCCAAGCCACCGGGGTCAAGACAAGAGCTGTGTGACGTGCTGAATTCCTGCCGTGTGTGTTTGCTTGGAAAGTACAGCACCTATTCGCCTTCAGGTCTAGTGGGAGCTGTAGGGGAACGACCCGGACGGCTACTAAATCAAGCAGGGGAACGACCCTGAGGGGGTTTGAAGGCATGGCAAGAGAATGAATGAATGAATCACACACCGGACCGGACGATCACCGTAACATGCTGGCTGGGTTTCAGTGCAAACAATCCCTGGCCATGCAGGTGGTCACCACCTCACTGACTGTGAGGTCTATAGAACTGCATGGCCGCATACCTAGTGGTGGAGTAGAGGTAGAAATGTAGAAAATTTGTAAATACCGTGTTGGATCCTATAGATTAGAGCAGTGGTTTTCAACTGGTGTTTTCCGGGGACTACCACCAGTGGTCCAGGTGGTCCCCAGGCTAAATAATGGACAGTTGGTTAACCAGATGTAACTCTTTGAGAGTTAAAATATTCATCAAGTGAATTAGCCCCAAGTCTACACAACTAGAGAATGTAGAAGATTAATGGTAATTTTGATCTTGATGTTTGTGGACAAGGGCGGGCAAAAAGATTTTTTTTAGTTTATGGGGTCTGTGGGGCTAAAATGTCATCAAATGGTTGTCTGTGGCTCAAATTCGGAAAATAAATAGTGTGCCCTGGTATCAAAAAGGTTGAAAACCACTGGATTAGAGCATCCCCAGGTCTTTTGCGAACAGATAAGCCACTCAGGAGGTCTATAAATAGAGGCCTAGAGGTCTGTTATTTAGTCTTTTCCAGGATTCCTCTGTGTTTATCTGTCTTTCCCTCAGCCAATCTGAGAGAGACTGACAGAACCGGGGCTGTTTTTTTCCACGGTGGTGGCGGTGAGTGCTATCTGCAGCGTTTATCGGCAGCCCACCTTTATTTGCTTTTCTGAGAATACGCATCACATCCAGGCTGATGACTAACAGACAAACGTGAATATGAATAGCCCCCAAGAAGAATTGCCCGCCCGAGAGCTAGCAGTGCTCACCGGGGCAGAGAGAGATAAACAAGTCTTGCCGATTTCCTGAGTAGATTTCCTCTCTCCTGTTATTTCATTTGTTCCATCCACCCAATTTCCCCCTGTCTCCTTTTTGGAGATGGCAGGCTGTCACATTTGCGGTGCACCTGTAATCGGAATCGGAGTCGCGCTGCTTGTTTTTTCTGAGAAGCCTGCCCTACAGGTCTGATTTATGCATTGGCAACAAGGAGAACCAGGGCTGGATATAGCCAGCCCTACTAGGGTGGGCTGAAATAATGTCAGGGTGGGCAACTCCAAGGTTTTTCATATGAAACAGTGGTTTTCAGTCTTTTTGACACCAGGGCCCACTATTTATTCGGCATTTGAGCCACGGACCACCATTTGATGACATTTTAGCCCCACAGACCCCAAAACTAAAGATTTCTTTTGTTTTTGTCCACAATTTCACCAGGCTGGATTTGGGAAAAAACAGTCAAACATACAGATCAAAATAACCATTAATCTTGTACATTCTCTAGACCAGGGGTGGGCAATTATTTTCCCCAAGGGGCCAAATGAGATACATAAAATATTGTGGAGGGCCAAGACTAAAGGCTGAACTAAAGTCTGCGTAATATTAATTAATTTAATTTCAAGATAAAACTAAGTGTAAGATAACCATTTGGACACCAGGGCCCTCTATTTACTCAGTATTTGAGCCATGGAGGACCACCATTTGATGACATTTTAGCCCCACAGACCCCAAAACTAAAGATTTATTTTGCTTTTGTTCACAATTCCAGGCTGGATTTCACAAACAAAACAGGCAAACATAGATCAAAATGACCATTCTTTTATATTTTCTGGCTAATTCAGAGGGTCCATTTGGTTTCATTTTTACGCTCTCAAAGAGTTACATCTGGTTAACCAACTTTCCATATTTAACTGGAACTCTCTCAAAGACCACTGGTGGTCCCCGGACCACTGGTTGAAAACCACAGTACCCTTTCACAGGCCGGTCAGAGTCAGCCAAAGGGCCGCATTTGGCCCCCGGGCCGCAAATTGCCCAGGTATGCTCTAGACCCTTGCAGGCCCATTTGATTTCATTTTTACGCTCTCAAAGAGTTACATCTAGTTAACCAACTTTCCACCATTTAGCTGGGGACCACCTGGAACTCTCTCAAGGACCACTGGTGGTCCCCAGACCACTGGTTGAAAACAAACCACTGATATTGCCTTTCATTGGTTGGGCAGGATGTACGTTTGGGTGGGCTATGCCCACCCCTGCCCCCCTCTAGATCCAGCCCCTGAGGAGAATTGTGTTTTTTTCAGTTGTGGCATGTCAACGCTTTGTTGCAGAAGTATAAATCAGGTCTTTATAGCATGCTTGCAAGGCAATAATCACAGACCCATTCTACCATTCTACAATGCCTTCTAATTCCCGAACAGTTTTCGGACAAATGTCGGGCGTATATCACTGCTGCCGAGAAATTATATACGGGTTTGTGTTTTTTCCGTAAATGAACGTCCTACCTGATTATACACAGTGACACACAGAACCATCACAAGCGGCAGATCCACAATCTTGAAGTGCTGCTCTTTTCGGCGTGTCGATCTGCCGCTAATGCTATTTTTAGTAACCATTTTGGACGCAATGAGGTTTCCATCTGACAAAGACGACGTCTAGATCAGGGGTTTCCAACAGGTGGTCCGGGGGGCCACCAGTGGTCCCTGAGAGGATTCCATGTGGTCCCCAGGCTAAATGGAGAGTTGGTTAATCAGATATAACTCTTTGAGAGTGTAAAAATGAAAACAAATGGACCCTTGCTGGTCCATTTGGTTTCATGTTTACACTCTTAAGAGTTAAAATATTCATCATCTGAATTAGCCCAAGTCTACGCAACTAGAGAATGTAGAAGATTAAATACTGTTTTGTTTCTGAAATCAAGCCAGACAAAAACAAAAGGAATCTTTAGTTTCAGGGTCTGTGGGGCTAAAATGTCATCAAATGGTGGCTCAAATGCTGAATAAATAGTGGGCCCTGGTATGAAAAAGGTTGAAAACCACTGGTTCTAGATCAAATCTAAACTGACCCAGATTCTTTCTTCTGGTTCTATCCAACACAGATCTCTATGGGTCAGATGCTGCAGGAGTTTGGGAAGTTCCTGGGCCTCTTCATGCTGGTCCTGTTTTCCTTCACTATCGGACTCACACAGCTCTACGGCAAGGACCAGAAGGAGAAGGAGATCAAGGACCCCTCCATGGACTCGTGCGAGGGCATCTTCTGTCAACAACAGAGCAACGACGCATTCCACTCGTACGTACAGTACACCCCTCAACCTCAATCTATCAGTTTAGCACAGCGATAACGATGATAAATGTTCAGAACACGTGTCTAGAGATGTCACAGAGCTGTATATTATTATCACAGCGGTGTCTAAACACAGCTGTTAGCCGTGGCTTTTGACAGACACACGGCCTATATTGTGATCGTATTTCAGGTGAGCTTGGCTTTACGCAACAACAGTCCAGGTTCTGACCGCAGGTCGATACGCTGGGATAAAGTCGATGTGTTTGTGAATCACAAGCGGTCAGAGATTATATGCTGTGCTAGATGCTTGTGGCGTGCTAAACACCGGGTAACACCATACGTCCGTGTTGTTGTTGATTGTGAATATTGTGTGTCCGAGTGAGGAACACACAAACCGTACCTTCATCGCAACACCGTCAACAACGGGAACTGAAAGTTCCCGTGGGAACTGAAAGTTCCGTTGTGGTGTATCAAGGCCACAAGCAGAGTTGTAAACAACACTTCTGCATATCTTGGTGGTGTGTGACTTGGTCGACAGAAATGTGGACAAAGCTGTGTGCACAACAAAGTGTGCAATCTCACACTTCTTCTCAATCGTATGTATACAGTACGCCCACTGGTGAATGAATAGTTTCCACTAAGGAACATAATAAGCCAAGACAGTCATCATTAAAAACTCTCTTATTGCCAGGGGTAGAACATGGCGTACTTGGGGTCAATAATGGAGTGGAGTGACATAATATTGTCAATAATTGTGACATTAATTTCAGGCGATTAGCTTTTTTTTTTTTTTTTTTTTTTTTTGCATGATCGGCTAACGGCAGATAGTACTCACTTTCAGCTTGATTTGACTTATATGATAGAAAACACGATTGCGCCGATCGAAGGCTTGATGAGGATAACAACAACAGCCTGTTCCCATAGCAGCAGTGAAACAGACAAACCTGAAGTACTCTGTACTCTATGAAAATGGAAATGTAAATGCACTTATTTTCCGGCCATCGTTTGTGTTACTGCCACCTGCTGGGTGTTATACAGTAGTATATGAACAAGTCTACAAATAACTATTGAAATGAGTATTTGGAATTAGATGCTTTATTTCATTGGCATTAATTTAATACATAGAAAATATGAAAATTGGGGTTCAACGTTGGCATTATGAGAAATAATAGAGTGGACAATAAGAGCGTTAATCAAGTCCCACCTGCTCCGTGTCCCACCAGGTTCCTGGGCACCTGCTACGCTCTGTTCTGGTATATCTTCTCCCTGGCCCACGTGGCGCTGTTCGTCACCCGCATCGACTACACCGAGGAGCTGCGCTCCTTCGTGGGAGCCATGATTGTGGGAACCTACAACATCGTGGTGGTCATCGTCCTCACCAAGCTGCTGGTGGCCATGCTCCACAAGAGCTTCAGACAGATCGCAGTACGTTTTTTTAAAAGGCTGATTTTAAATGCGTAGTTGGTCTATTGTACAAGTTCACGCATTGTGAACCTGTAGCTAGGCTATCTTGGCTTTCATTTACCATATTGTTTTCTGTTTAGAACTTAGCGCAGAATTAAGTTCAAAGAGATTCAATTCACAACTTTCATCCAACTGTCCTTGATCATCCTTTGAGCAATCGTTTGAGTTGAGTTTGTTATTTATTGTATGCTCAGTGAAACATGTCAACACTCAAAACATCTGTCCGCTCCAGGAGGTGTTAATCTCACACACACACATACACACACACACACACACACGCACACACACACACACACACACACACACACACACACACACACACACACACACACACTCTCACACACACACACACACACACACACACACACACACACACACACACACACACACACACACACACACACACACACACACACACACACACACACACAAATGCACTGCTTTGATTTGGAGAGCAAAGTTGATGATGACATTCCACTATTCCCAAAGCTGCCAGGACAGCATACGTGTCTGTTTTAGATTCTTGTGTGAACGGATGCCCATGTTAACCTGAATAGTACATATACAAGATTAGGTTTTGTATCACAATTGCTGTTTTTGAACATATTTGAAAAATCTCTAAAATGTTTGAGATGTACTGTACTGGTATAGAAGGAATTTGTAGAATCGAGCTCAGGTCCTTCTGGCTTAAGCCCAAATTCATTTCTTTTATTTTCATGTCATATTTACGCTAGACCAGTGGATTTCAACCATTTCATACCAGGGCCCACTATTTATTCAGCATTTGAGCCACGGACCACCATTTGTGGACATGTTAGCCCCACAGACCCAAAACCCAAAGATTTCTTCTGTTTTTATCTACAATTCCAGGCTGGGTTTCGGAAACACAACAGGCAAACATCGATCTCTAGTTGCGTAGATTTAAGCTAGCTAATTCTCATGATGAATATTTTAACTCTTGAGAGTGTAAACATGAAACCAAATGGACCCTGCGGGTCCATTTGGTTTCATGTTTACGCTCTCAGAGAGTTACATCTGGTTAACCAACCTTCCGTCATTTAGCCTGGGGACCACCTGGAACCCTCTCAAGGACCACTGGTGGTCCCCGGACCCCTGGTTGAAAACCACTGTTCTAGACGATAGAACTGTTTTTGTTGTTGTTGTTGTTGTTGTTTTCTTATCAACCCTGCCATGCGGCGCCGTTTTAAAAGAGCCATTATCTCCTTGCCTCCCTCCCCTGTTTTTCCTGGAACTCTGCAGAATCACGAAGACCAGGAGTGGAAGTTTGCGCGGGCCAAGCTGTGGCTAAGCTACTTTGACGATAAGTGCACCATGCCTCCGCCGTTCAACATCCTGCCCTCCCCGAAGACCGTCTGCTATCTGCTGACCAGCATGAGCAAGTGGGTCTGCTCACACACCTCCACAGGGAAGATGAAGCGCCAGAACAGCCTCAAGGTCAGTGGCGGAAAGAGTACTGACACGTTTTTACTTAGGACTAACACGTGTTACGGCTACGAGTTAAAGCCCCAGTGAATTGAAATATAGGTTTTTCATACGTTTAGAGACCAGTGGTTTTCAACTTTTTTCATTCCAAGGCCCACTATTTATTCAGTATTTGAGCCATGGACTACCATTTGGATGACATTTTAGCCACACAGACTCCAATGATTTCTTCTGTTTTTATCTACAATTCCAGGCTGGATTTCGGAAAAATAGATCAAAAATAGATCAACCATAGATCAGAAACAGTCAGAAATGCTATGTTTTTAATCCCATTCTTGCATCCAGACAGTGTACTACTGGGTTTAAACTCAATCATCACAACAAACATTGGCTGCGTCGCCTGTATCTCAGTGTACACCGTCCCGCACATTATGCCATTCCGTCACCTGAAGGGATGCATGCTCTGATTGGTTCAGAAACCCTCTGTGCCAGATAATCGGGTGGGATCCATAATAAAAACACCCACCATTTCTGGTTCATCGCACTTTTAAAGTTTGTGTTAACACATTGCATGCCCAGGATGTCTCCAGACATTGTAGACAAAAAAGCAAAACCAGAAAAGCTGGGCAATTGTTGGCATCAAAATATATGACCCATTTCACAGGTTTGTGACAAGAGCAGATGTACTTGTACATCGTCTTATTTTCAAATAGCCAAAGTAACATATTGGGTTAATTGGTTGAAGATGGATGAAGGCTAGGTAAAAGTATTGGAAATTGGAATTGGAAGTAAAATGCTACTAGTATAGCACTTAGTTACTTTCCACCTGCCCGTGGTCTATCTTATTCTAACGTTCTCCTGTCCCTCCCAGGAGTGGAAGAACCTGAAGCAGAAGCGCGACCAGAACTACCAGAAGATCATGTGCTGCCTGGTGCACCGCTACCTGACCTCCACGCGGCAGAAGATGCAGAGCATGGACCAGGCCACGGTGGAGAACCTCAACGACCTGCGGCAGGACCTCTCCAAGTTCCGCAACGAGATGAGGGACCTGTTGGGCTTCCGGACCTCCAAGTACGCCATGTTCTACCCCAGGAGCTGAAAGACTTCTTCTTCTTCTTCTTCTTCCCCCCCTTCCGCAATACTCTCCAAGTATGCCATGTTGAGTTAGTAAACGGTCTTAAAGATCTTCCCTCGCGCTCGCCGTCCCGCCCCAGTGCCGACAAAACAGTATCTTGCTTCTCTTCGCTCGTCCTGGGACGTCTTTTTGACCCAAGCATGTTGAAAAAACTCACGTCCTCGAAAGACCCGAGGACGACTTTTAAAAACCTGGATATTAACTGGAAAAATATTGATATATTCTGCAACCAAATCCCCCCCTGGCACATGAAGGGACATATTATTAATATTCAGACGATTCAACTTGTTTTGTAAGAAAAGAGAAAGGGAGAAAAAAACGGACTCAAATAAAGATTTTTTGAAAACGAGATGTTCTGTTGGCCTTGAAACGAGAAAGTGATGAATGTTGCCTTGCAGGTTTTGTAGATTGCTCGGATGAAAATGGATTGATTTTTATTACTAAATGCGTATTCCAAAACAGAACACCATCTGTTCCGCCAACACATCCTCATGTGTAGCAACACAGCAACACAACAGTTCCGCCCAAGCGGGCCAATCCATGTGAGACTTTACCCAGTGGCATGCTTACTAGAGCAGAATTGGGCTAACTTTCTTTAAATAGATCACAGAACACAGTATTGTAATAAACTAGGCCAAGTTTGTATCATCAGCCAAATGGCAATTTTAATTTGAGCGCCAAAAAGCACACACACACAAACAAACAAACATTTATTTTAGGGGATTTTATTTAGGCAGATAATAAAATGAATTTAAATATAAATAACATTCACAGACTTTTTCATATGAAAATACTTTTTTTTTTTACATTTAATATATCTAGTTTTAAAAACAATTGAAAGTATGCTGAAAGAATGACAAATGCATTAAACGAATACTGTTCACTCACCCTTTGTTTTTGCTACCTTCCTTCACAGTGAATGAAGAAGTCCAAAGAGATTATTTGATGAATTGAAGAAAATAGACCTTTAATTTATTAAATTCATCAAGGATTAACAATTAGGTTGCAGCCACACAGCTCTGACAGGATGGTGCTTCTTGTATTCAATCCATATACCCATGGCATTACTTAGAAAACACTGAATTAATCAGAGAGAGTCGGATTGAGGCCAGACTAACTTGAATCAATCATAACTAGTCAGAATTGGCCCAGAATAGCTTAGCTATTGCTTTATTCAATCAATTTGTGAAGATATCAAGACTAGGCCAAACCACATCCCATATGGGGATCATCTTTACGTAATTTCCAGGACATCTTCACAAATTGATATAATAAAGCAATAGCTAAGCTATTCTGGGCCAGATATGACTAGTTATGATTGTTTTAAGTTACTCTGGCCTCAATCTGACTCTCTCTGATTCATCCAGGGAGGACAGGACAGGATTTGTGTTAGTTGAAATCAGGTGATATTCTGGTGCCAGATTTGACTAGTGTTGGATTCAGGCCACAATAAAGACGTCACCAATTCGTCACGGTCCTGACCAGTGTTTACTGGGACAGTCTCGAGCACACGCGACACGCACACACCGTTTACGTGTGTGTGAACTCAGCTGTGTTGATCACCGGACACAACTAGTAGTCCTTGGTAGTGCATTCCTTGGTAGTGGCATGGCTGTTTTATAAAATACAAAGTTCCAGCACAAAAGTGTATTTGGACGTAATGAGGACACAGACTGGATACAACAGTTAAGGAACTTACTCTTGTTTACTACTGTATGTTTGCGTTTATAAACTGATTTCTATTTTTCTCTTGTTAATTTTGCACCCCATATTCTCTTGAAGTATATACTTTTGTTTCTTGGTTTTCTGGTTATTGGATTCTTCATTTACTGTGGAGAAAAATACCACACACAAAGAACTCAAGGCATCGCCGGGTGAGTAATGGATAGACTAATAATAACTCCGGGGGTGAAGTATTCCTGTAATGACAGAAGCAGAGGCTGAACGAAGGGCCCCTGTATTTTCTCATAAAAACCACCATGACAACATAAATCCATCAAAGTCCTAGTATATATTATCTATTGCACGTATTTCCACCACATAATTATATGTCCCGTGTCATTGTCAAATTTCAAACCGAACACAGGATATTAAGGCAGAATTATTAACACTCAACGTTCCCGCGGAAGTCAGTCCAGTCCACCGTCATATTATGATTCCTGAAACGTGTCGAACAAACATTTCAATTTGTGCTTTCCCCCAAGTGACATCGCTCATCTTTTTGCTGCATAAAAATGCATAAAACATGATATGAGATGACACTCATTCTTCACTTTGCATAATAATACAGCACCAGCAGCTGAAAGGAGTAAAAAAAAAAAAACAATATTGAAAAACAGAAACCAGTGGAGCCTGGAGGAATGAGTGAGTAACACACACAGTGGCCTGTAGTATTGTAGAGGCTCGTGTGACAAGCTGATAAATAGTTATTATGCACGTCAAACGTGTTCCCGTGTACTACTGTCATACTCATTTCTACATGGAGGGTAGCGTTCGTCTTTTCATTTCTTTCTTCATGGCCATAATGGACATGAAATAGGGGAGAGTCTAGAGATGGAGTTTCCAATTGAATTCACCGCCAATCGGTTTAGAGTCTAGTCTGAAAATGGAAAACCATTAACGGAGCACAATGGTACTGTACGACAAAGAAAGGTACAGCTACAGTGAAAGAAGATGACTGAATCGTCCCCCCCAGTATCTTATTCTTAATAAATATAAAGCTACCCATATTATCTATTCATACCGAAGAGCTATGGAAAATTTTGTTTTAATAGTGCTCTGATGACTTTCATTAATCAGCTAATATCTTAGGACAGTGGTTTTCAACAGGTGGTCCCCAGGCTAAATGACGGAAAGTTGGTTAACCAGATGTAACTCTTTGAGAGCGTAAATATGAAACCAAATGGACCCTTGCAGGTCAATTTGGTTTCATGTTTATGCTCTCAAGAGTTAAAATATTCATCATCTGAATTAGCCCAAATCTACACAACTAGAGTTCTATGTTTGGATGTCGTGTTTCTGAAATCCAGCCTGGAATTGGAGATAAAAACAGAAGAAATCTTTGGGTTTTGGGGTCTGTGGGGCTAAAACGTCATCAAATGGTGATCCGTGGCTCAAATTCTGAATAAATACTGGGCCCTGGTATGAAAAAGGTTGAAAACCACTGAGCTAATATCTTAGGACCAGGCAGTATATCACCAATTGATTGAACGACTATAGAGCTGAGCAGTCCTGCCCCTCTTGTAACTTCGCCCCGTTCCAGAAATGGATTCCCCATTCATTTTCCTCATAGACGTTTTGAAAATGATCTATATAAAGACAAGGCAGACAAACAAATCCAACTCTGCTCTCAACAAATCATGACAACACACACAATATTATCGCACAATATCTAATTAGCAAGAAGAAGAAAAAAAAAAAACGGCAGGATACAACACTGGTTGCAGGTTGCATTTTTCTTTATCAAAACAATTACAATTATTTGATTGTCCTTAAACATTGTGTGTGTTGTCATGATTTGTTGAGACCCGATTTGGCTTTGTTTACGGCGTACTCGTCTTCATATCGATCATTTTTTTTAAGTCTATGACGAAAATGAATAGGGAATCCATTTCTGGAACAAGGGCGACATCACAAGGAGGCGGGACTGCTCAGCTCTATTGTGTCCAGTTCTTGCCCATTCCTGGGTGATGAGTGCACATCCCCAGACAGCGGAGAGCTCAGCAGCGCTTGTTTTTCAGCACGTTGAGCGCCTTCTGGTTCTTGGTCTTGAAGGCCATGACGAAGTGGTGCGGGGCGATCTTCCCCCGGCCGTCCTCGTCCGCGTGGCCCATGAAGACGTAGTTCAAGCCTGCCGGGATCACACACACATAGCCTGAATGGCAGTGGCGGAACGGCAGAGGCATTCAGGCGAGGCAAACACGTCAGCGATCTCCCAGCAACAACCGAGCCGCAACGTCTGTGTTCCGTATGTTTAGTATGTTTGCGCATATCGTAAACATATGGAACACGTGACGTCGAGGTCATTCTGGACAGTGAGTTGTGCCGCTCACCTTCACACACACCCCCTGGCGTAAGCTTTTCCGTGGGAAGAGCTCAACGCCACCACCGCTTCGACGAAGGCAAACTCAGAGTCCTTTACACTATTCAGAGGAGTCTGATTAACACACAGCTTGATTAATAATATAGGTTCTACAAAAGATTTGCTCTGAAAGAACATATAATATTCAAAGATTTGCACTGCGTTTTCACGATTTCCTCAGTGGCGCGCTATGAGCCGTGAACACCTGCTATTTTTCAATAAAACTTTTTCAATATAACTTGCAAATGGATCGATAGAGAGTCTGATATCAGTGTAAGACTGTCATGGGGGTCCAGTTAGAACCACTGATCTCATAATAGATACGAATTCATGGTGGTTAAAGTGCAGCTATCGGTTGGTAAAATCATAATGTGAATACTGTAGGAGTATCACAGTAAGAGTATAACTAATATAATATATTACTGTGTAAATCAATTTGTGATCCCAAATGGAAAAACCCTGCAAACTCTTGAAAGTGGCAACTTTCATACAAGCCACTTTACAAGAAAAAATACTTCAATTACAAAATTATATAATGTTTCACTTCACAAAAAATACTATGGATCTTATATTAACATTATTCTCTTACATGAAAGGTGCCACTTTCAAGAGTTCACATATAAAATATTTTCCATATGGGATCCCATTACGTGGTATCAGACTGGCATAGACTTGCAAACTTGCCGATGGCAGCATTTTAGGGAGTATTGGCGGCTTTTTCGTTCCTGGCATCTGCTTAAAATTGTCTTGTTACGTAACGACAGTAATTTCTGTGGGATACGTAAAAGAAAACACCCTAACCCTTAAAACTCACCTCGTCTTACGAACGGACACTTTTTGCACAAGATGACGATCTTGGTGCTCATGGTCTTTCCGGCCTGCTGGATGGCCAGAGTGCCCTCTTTGTAGACGTTGATGATGGAGACTGTGGCGTACATACTGCCCCCTCGCATCACCGCCGTGATCACTGTCCCAGTTATTACTGTGGCACGCACACACACACACACACACACACACACACACACACACACACACACACACACGCGCGCACACACACACACACACACACACACACACACACACACACACACACACACACACACACACACACACACACACACACACACACTTGTTAGCATGAAAGAGAGAATCATCAAAGCAGCCAAGTTGAATTAATAGTACCCCTAGGTGAGCTGCTAAAGTCATCGCAGGTTGAGTTTATTTTCAAAGACAGATAAACACATTGTCAGAGATATCAGAAACGGGTCATGTGAAGGTCATTGTGATTATTGCACAGTCAGGCGTGTATCATCCACCAACAAATGTATTGTGTAACAGGCAGCTGAATGGCTTTGACAGGGTTGACTAGACACGATCTTCCAAGTGGCTATACAGTAGTCCACTCTCACAAACAACCTTTCAGATGATTCATTTCGTCCTGACATTGTAGATTCTACAAAACATTCACTCTGAAAGAACATACCGAAGGATTTGTGCTGCATTCTCACAATTTCCCCCCAAAAATAGCAGGTGTTCACGGCTCATAGCGCGCCACTCTGTGGCGTTCTATAAGCCGTGAAGCACTGCTATTTTTCAATAAAAGTTAAAACACCAAAAGTACAGTACAGAAAGGTAAGTGGAAAGATAATTTTCATTTTCATCAAAGTCAAAAGACTTTGTTCCTGTCCTCTACCTACATTGAAATCTTGAGTCTGAAAGTACCTTATGTTTGCATGATCACACATTTCGGTACTGCACTTTACCGCCCCGTACCATATTGGCATTTGCGAACTGCATCACACTAGCTGCTTGTCCACATCCGCCACCAGCGCCGTTGCCAGCCTTGCCCTCATTTCCTAGCAGAATCTGTGTGAACTCTCTTTGAAATGCCAATCTCACAACATGTGGTAAACATCCCCCGCTGGAAAAAACCCTCCTTACAGACGAGAGCGGCGAACCCGAGCCTGAATCGACACGTTCATTTGCCAGCCTGCTTGCCTTACAGTTAGAGGGTGTTCATGTGTGTGTGTGTGTCTGTTTGCGTGCGTGTGTGTGTGTATGCAGTGTGTGTGTTTACTCTGGGGGTAACTATGTCCTGCACACTCGTACGCCTCGTGACAGAATATCAAGGACGCTTTTGAAAAAGTGAAAAGGCAGATCAAAGGAGAAAAGCCAACATGGTGGACGACGGTCAATGGAAAAATGTATTTTGGACTGTGTGAGCTGCAAATGAAATGATGGCCAACACTCATGAGGAATCTGTTCTCCATCTCAGATTCACGCTCCTTCTCACTATACTGCCAGTCTTAGGAGTTAGGCTGTGTGCAAAGTTTCGAGGATCGAGTAGAACTTCAAAGTTGAAGTAGGTGCGGTGTGAGCGATAGCAAGTTGAGGCGCTACTGCCAGTTGTAACTGCCAGTGCCGCAGCTTTCTTACCAAAGTTGCTGGAGCAGTAATTGCTCTCCAGCGTTCCTCGTCTCTTGCATTTCTGCTGGCACAGGGCTACGGAATACTTAAGAGCTGTAAAAGAGACACAGACAAAAGAACATTCAGTAACTGCAATTTTGCCCCTCCGTGATGCAATCAGATCTGGTAATGTTGGACCCACTGCGGTCTTTTGGCGTACTACGTTCGAGGATGTACCGAAAGGGATGCGTGTTCCCTGTTTTATAAGCTATTACTTAGGAGAGAGGCCCTCTCAACGTTCATAGACACTGACTGTACCACATAAAGTAAAGTGGAGCGTGCGGATCACATCTGTTTTTAGAGCAGAGCATATCGTGTTGCCCGCAGTCAGAACTCCTATAGGGGACAACCAAAACTATGACGACCATCATGTTTTTATTGGCGGCGAAGGAGACAAAGATGATAATAAGCCAGTGCGAAAAAAGATCAGTCACAACATACAGTATGACATCATTGTGTGTGTGGGAGGCGCTAATATAAATAACCATGCTTGACGAAGGGAAAGCACAACGGTGTGTGAGAACGTGAGTTTGAGTATGAAGGTGCGTGTCAGTTTCAACGCGTGAATACCCCCCACCGGCACAACAAACAACAACACCGCATAGAAGTGTGAGCAAGAACATCTGTGCGTATATTACGTGAGGATACCCAATTGCACGCACATCGACAGTTGCTAGGGCTGAAATTTTACATTTTGCACGGCCAACAACAGAAACGTGCCTACATTCATGCCAATACTTTTGCATTCTTACTAGAGTAAAAAATCTGAACACCAGATTTTCACTTACTTAAGGCCCTGATACACACAACACCTTCCATTAAAGGGGAATTCCACCCCTTTTCAACCATAGAGGGTTTGGTTTCATTTATACACTCTCAAAAGCTCCTAAAATAAAAATCATTAGTAATGGTAAAAAAAAGTTATACACCAAGTATTATTCCAAATTATAATAGAAATTGTTTTTACAATTTGTTTTTACTTTGTACTGAGTCATTTTCAACCAAATGTTCACTTCCTACATCCACATCCTACTTCCACATCCTAAAAAAGTTATAAAATGTTCTGTCCAGTGAGGCTGCAGCCATGCTTTCAGAAAAGTTTATCTGTGGGATTTTGGGAGAAAGGATCAGGTGATGCCAAGAAGGGATGTGTTTGGAGGATTCCAAAATGTTGACCAGTAGAGGGCGCTAATGATCTGCCTTTTCTGAATAACCAAGAGTTTATCATTTTCTATAGAAAAGTGAAAGGTCAACGTTGATAATTGATGTTGCTCGTTGATATTGATCAAAGCATTGCTAGTGTATCAGATCCTTTACTTAGTATTTCTACAGTATTGACACTTATAAGCTAAGTGGCTTTAAGCAGCGCTACCTACGTATAGGCCTGGTGGTCACTGGCTGTGTGGTGGTTGTGGGGGCCACTGTGGTGATGGGAAACTTCTTGGGCCTGAACTTGTAGTGTCCAATGAAGCCGTCTGCAGTCAAGCTGAGGTCAGACAGGAACTGCACCAGAAGCTGGTTGCCTTCTGAAAACACTGGGCTGCAAGAAACAGACAAAAAAACATTCACAGTGAGATGGCGAGATGGCGAGATGAAGCCTAATTTGGGAACCAGCTGCAACAGAGCTGCAAAAAAAATAACACTCTGTGTGGTGTGAGTGTTTGTCCGGGGGGGGTCCCTCGAACTGTCAGACCCAGAGGAACATGGGCAGGTGTGCAGGGATGGTTCCAGTAAGGCCAAAGTTGGAGAATATAAACAGTATAAAGTGATGGTTGTATACATCCCCAGTATCCCCAGTCTATGGAGCACCATAAGCACCATGTGCAGGACAGGGGCATGCAATGTTATGAATGAAGGCATGGACCAGTGGAGGACATTAATCACATTAATAATTTTAGGGTTGTGAAACCTAACTGAGCAGACCAGACCAGACCAGAGCCATATGAGTTGCCACATTTTGGTAAAGAAACAAGCGCAACAAATGTTAAAGACGGCTGTGGCCAGATACATGGCACCGCTTAGTGATGGCAACAATGCGGGGACATACGGATACATACATGACAGACAGATACCACACTTGTAAAACTGCTTGGAAGTGGTTGGCAGCACTTCAAAAACAGCACCCTCTATTAGAATCTGTCTTTGAGCGATTTACGGGAACCTTATAGCGTTCCTACTCTGGAGCCAACATTCTACTAGTGTAATAATAATAATAATAATGTGCATGCGAACGGCACAGTATCACCTACGCCGGGGGACTGTCTCCGCAGTATTTCCCAATCCTCTTGGCATCGTTGATTTCTGGCCCGTTGAAAATGGAGACGTGATCGTAGCGGCAGTAGTTATCTCTTTCCACATCAAACTTCTCGAACTTCACCTCTATAATCTGCGAACAGAGGACAAAGCCACAGAAAGGATATCCTGTGTCACAAACAGTTATATTAGGCTAGACTATTTGATTAAAAAGGAGTGCCCTGTCATTTACTGGGGATGGGAGGAGGAGGGTTGTTCCACAGCCACTACTACACACATGGAAAAATAAAATGTCAGTGCTTCACGATAACCCCATTAACCACTGTTTTTTCAGAGTTCCCAGTGTTAGAAAATGATTAATAGAAGGCTACGTTGAGCAAATACTATAGGCCAATTACAATTTAAAACATTGTAACTAACTTCTTTGTTGTCAAAACGCTACTTTTTCGTCCTGACATTGTAGATTCTACAAAACATTCGCTCTGAAAGAACATACTGAAATATTTGTGCTGCATTGTCACATTCTCCCCAAAAATAGCAGCCGTTCATGGCTCATGAACGCCTGCTATTTTTTAATGAAAGTTAAAACACCACAAGTATAGTACAGAATGGTTGGTAACACTTTCTATGATCCCTACTTTATAATGCATTATGAGAGCATTTATAGTGCATTATAAATGCATTCATAATGCCTCATAACTACACTCATAAACAGACATAATGCTTTGTGATGCACTATATCAGTAGTCATGAAACATTATAATGTCACTGTCATAATGAATTATAACAGCTTAAATTCCAAGGATTCTATGGATGTTTTTGAATACTTATGAAGACCACATCTATAATGCATGATGAGGGTTTATAATGCACTCTTGACTGACTGCTTATAATAGATTATGAAAACCTACACATGCAGTTCATGTGAACTGTAGTAATGACTTATGGCATGCTATAATGGCCCATTCATTATCATGAGTTATCATTGCATGGGTTAAGTAAAGTGACACACATGTATGCATTTATAATCATGCATAATTGATCATAAAGCGTCATTGTTGGGGCTAAGTAAAGTGTGATTCATTTGCTTGCATTTAAAAGAATCTATGCTGCATCTTGAGTGATTATTATGCAAGGCAAATACAGTAAAATGTGTATGGTGGGAATTTATGGACAAGAGACCAAATACATTTGTCACATTTATTTTGACAATTTCAATTTGAAAATAGCTGGAAACACCAAGGCCAATTCAAAAATGGGTGGCAATCCCAAGTAGAAAAAAACAAACAAACAACAAAACACACTACCCATAAAAGGACAACTTTGTTTTTTGTTTTTCAACCAAGGCCCATGTCCTTTGAACTCTTGTAGCCAGTTAATTTATTAGGACTATAGTAGGTAATAAAAATCTCCATAATATAGTCTAAATCAGTAAAATATATATAGTCTAAAATCACTAAAATTAAAAACGGCGAAAGGAAAAATTAACATGCATCTTTTCTCTAACGTACATAATTAACCTTGGCTGAAAAACAAAAAGCAAAGTTGTCCTTTTATGGGTAGTGTGTTTTGTTGTTTGTTTGTTTTTTTTTTTTCTACTTGGGATTGCCACCCATTTTTGAATTGGCCTTGGTGTTTCCAGCTATTTTCAAATTGAAATTGTCAAAATAAATGTGACAAATGTATTTGGTCTCTTGTCCATAAATTCCCACCATACACATTTTACTGTATTTGCCTTGCATAATAATCACTCAAGATGTAGCATAGATTATTTTAAATGCAAGCAAATGAATCACACTTTACTTAGCCCCAACAATGATGCTTTATGATCAATTATGCATGATTATAAATGCATACATGTGTGTCACTTTACTTAACCCATGCAATGATAACTCATGATAATGAATGGGCCATTATAGCATGCCATAAGTCATTACTACAGTTCACATGAACTGCATGTGTAGGTTTTCATAATCTATTATAAACAGTCAGTCAAGAGTGCATTATAAACCCTCATCATGCATTATAGATGTGGTCTTCATAAGTATTCAAGAACATCCATAGAATCCTTGGAATTTAAGCTGTTATAATTCATTATGACAGTGACATTATAATGTTTCATGACTACTGATATAGTGCATCACAAAGCATTATGTCTGTTTATGAGTGTAGTTATGAGGCATTATGAATGCATTTATAATGCACTATAAATGCTCTCATAATGCATTATAAAGTAGGGATCATAGAAAGTGTTACCGAATGGTTTAATATGTAGCAACAACTACTCAATGAACACAGCTTTCCGTTAAATGGATGGCATTTTAGAATCAAACTCTGCATTCTGCATGCCAATGTTGTTGAAATGAATTGAAGTTTTACTTAACAAACTCTGACCTGGTTCTTTGGTGCTACTATGTGCCAGGAGCATGTAACCCCAGCAGGATAATCCTTCTCTGGCCAGTTGGGAGTCTTAAAGGAGCCGGAGGGTTTGTCCAGTCGACCACCACAGTACTGGTCCCCTGGGAGGAGGAGAAAACTTATCATGGTGAAAAACTCTACTGCATTAATAACATTTATATATGATTATTTGATTGATTGCGTGACAAAGACTTAACGAATTTTGTCCTGGCTAGATTCAAGTTACTGACACTAGATTCTGGTTTCTGACACTAGATTCTAGTTTCCGGCACTAGATTCTAGTTTCGACACTAGATTCAGGTTTCCGACACTAGATTCTAGTTTCCGACACTAGATCCTATTTTCTGACGATTGATTCTAGTCTCTGACACAACATTCTAGTTATCTGAAAACATGTTGTAGGGATCCACCAGAAGCAAAAGTTTGAGTTGAAAATGTTTGCTTCCGAAATAATGTGTTCAAAGATTTGTGCCACATTTTCACGATTTTTCAAAAATAGCAGAGCTACAAGCTCAAAGCGCCACTATGCACTATGAACTTGTAGATCTGCTATTTTTCAATTGCTAAGTATAAACATAATGCTTAGAACACCGACATGTGTTACAGTACAGAAATGAATCAACTAGCCGTTTTGATTGATTGCTTTGGATTTCAATGAATAAAGAAGTCAAAACAATTCCAAAGGAAATTCGATTCCAAAAACGTCCCCGAAGGCAGCATGAGTGATGCGTCACGTTTGTAGATGACATAATCCTGTAATTTAACACTTGCCTACCACAATCAGTGCTCTCCTTTTTTATTACGAGCAGCCTAATGAGTTGCTTACTCTCTTTGGTCCCCTGTGTGCTGAGCTCGTAAAAAAGTCTTCTGCATGCCTCCGTTGCCATCAAGCATCTGAGAGACATCATTCGAAAAAGCCACATATGTTGTTTCTACTTTCTACTGGCGAGCCCTGAGATCTCTGTCAGTAGCAGCAAAAAAAACGTGGCAGCATTTACTTTGAAACTTGCACTTTAAACTGATGTTTTTGGCTCTCCCGAGTGGTGCAAGTAGGGCTACAACCCTAACCACAATGACAGAAATAGACGCATAACAAATGGGAGGACTTTGTCGCTGTATGCTGCAGTTTTGACAACTCTCCGGGACAGTGTGACAACATTCTATGAACCATCTGTTGTGTGAGAGCTGAGGCAGGGGCTACTTAACAGACATGGTCCATTACAACTGTCAACTCCTCGGGTTAGTAATGGCTACAGATAGGAAGGCCATTCCACAGGCACTCTGCCATTAAAATTCCATCCAAAACAGTGGGCAAGACTTCGACTCTACTTCACCGGGAGAGCGGAACAGAAATGATTCAACGCTGACTGATGCTGACCTGTCCCTGCCACTGTAGCTCCACGAAAAAAAAGAAGAAGAAATGAATTCCCATGAGAAATTCCACGTCATACTGTGAGAAGTGTTGAGACCTTTCCTTTGCCTTTTCATCCGGATCCTGCAGCCTTAAATCAACTATCTCATCTGGTGTAAAAGGGAAGCCATAAAGCAGGAGGGGGTGAAATAAACCTATACTTTTACTGAGCTATTAAGTGATTTATTGTGAAAAAGGTGAACTTTATAGAAAGATGTAAATGTCTGGGCCGTGATTAGCAGGCCCAACATGCTATGACCTCTCGTGTTTAACAGCCTAGTAAATTTGCTGACCCTCTGACACGGTCACAGGACTGTATCGCATTGCTTTACTGGAGGCATGTTGTCTCCGCGGTCCTGTACAGTGTGCAACATGCTTTGATAGAGGCATATACAGTATATACTCTACTGTACATATAGCAACTGTAGCCTGTTGCACGGTGGAATGCATGTTTTGGATTCATACCAGTATATGCCTAACAGTTATTAAAAGGAGGATGGATGCTGTCCTCTTTTTAACCCATTTTGTGATGACACTAGACACTGTTTTCTGACACTAGACTCTAGTTTCTGATGCTAGATTCTAATTTTTGACACTAGATTCTAGTTTCTGATGCTAGACCTTAGTTTCTGACACTAGACTCTAGTTTCTGACACTATAGTTTTGACACCAGATTCTAGTTTTTCACACCAGATTCTAGTTTCTGGCACTAGATTCTAGTTTCTGGTGCTAGATTCTAGTTTCTGACGCTAGATTCTAGTTCTCCGACACTAGGTTATAGTTTTTGAAGCTAGTGTCAAAGATTTGTGCCACATTTTCACTATTTTTCAAAAATAGCAGAGCTACAAGCTCATAGCATGCCACTCGGTGGCGTGCTATGAGCTTGTAGGTCTGCTAGCAGGGGAAACAGGGGTCACCTTGTTGGTACCAACAGTAAGGTTTAAGGGTGGAAAACTTAAAATGTCTCAATACGTTTCTCGTCTCTACAACCACACATATCGATGATCCACCTTACCTATAGCGCTTACCTCTCTCGTGCGGGTTAGCCGCAGAGTAGACCGCGAGGAAGCCACTCCCGGCCGTGTTTGCGTCAGACACCATCTGAATGAGCATCTTGTTGCCCGTGGAGACCAGGGCGCCGGGCCTGAACGTCCCACAGAAGCGTCCAAGCCTCTGGCCACTCACGTGGCCACTGTAGACGTCCACATAATCATAGCGACACAGGTTGTCACTCTCCAGGTCAATGTAGCGGAAAGACAGCACCACTACTTTGCCCTCGGGAACCTAGACAATGAATTCACAAAGAATATTATCATGGTGCTTTCGAGTGGATTTACAAGAGTCATCATAATAACATGCCAGTTGTGTCTAGAGTTATTAGAAACATGAAGGTGGCCTATTACTGCTGACTGAATAGACAGATCATGTTATACCATACCATGCTTGACTTATTTTTAACAGCAAGTATAGCCTATTTAATAACAAGAGCTCCTCCTATGGAGCTATACTTTTCCCACTAAAGTCATATGTTATCAGCTTGGCTCTTTAAATGCAAACTAACTACTGCCTTTAGTGGCAACTGTGTGGCAAGGATAAAGTTGGGCTTTGTGGAATTATATAATGTTATACCATGTTTGACTTATTTTTAACAGCAGGTATAGGCTATTTAATAACAAGAGCTGGAGCTATACTTTTCCACTAAGCCAGTCGTGTGTGATCAGCTTGGCTCTTTAAATGCAAACTAACTACTATTGACTTTAGTGGCAACTGTGTGGTAAGGATAAAGTTGGGCTTTGTGGAATTATATAATAGCCTATAACATGAAACCAAATTCATGTTTACACTCTCAACAGTTAAAATATTCATCATGTGAATTAGCCCTAGTCTACACAACTAGAGAATGTAGAAGATCAATGGTCATTTTCAACTGTATGTTTAACTGTTTGTTTCTCAAATCCACTCTGAAATTGCGGATAAAAGCAAAAGAAATATTTAGTTTTGGGCCCTGCTATGATAAAGGTTGAAAAGCACTGCTTTAAGTTTAAATGCAAACTAACTACTGCCTTTGCTGGAAACTGTGGAAAGGATAAAGTTGGGGCTTTGTGGAATTACATAATAGCCTATAGTTGATTCATTCCCAGCATAGTCAAGCAAGTGCCTTTGACATCTTGGTCAAGTGGACTAGTCATTTGATCATCACATCAAAAACATTTCAAAGTTGCACTCACAGTAATTCTCCAGACACATTTGGTATTTGGGGGGTACACCCCCGGGTACCCCTGGCTCCCGATGACGCCCGAATCCTCCCCTGTGATGTTTCCGCCGCACGTGAATGTTTGTCTGCGGGAGGAAGAATGTTTCAATACTTCTCTAAAATTTAACGCAGTGGATCTAGACAGACACAAAACAGCAATAAACATTTTACAAGCACTGCGCCCTCTAGACCAGTGGTTTTCAAATCAGTGGTCCGGGGACCACCAGTGGTCCTTGAGAGGGTTTCAGGTGGTCCCCCCAGGTAAATGATGAAGACCAGTGGTCTTCAATGAGTGGTCCTTGAGAGGGTTCCAAGTGGTCCCCAGGTAAATGATGGAGAGTTTGCTAGAACCAGATGTAACTCTTTGAGAGCGTAAACATGAAATCAAACGGACCATGGCGGGTCCATTTGGTTTCATGTTTTCACTCTCAAGAGTTAAAATATTCATCATATATGAATGATGAATATGAATGAAGTCTACACAATTATAGAATGTAAAAGAGACATTTTGGTCTGTATGTTTGCCTGTTTTGTTTGCGAAATCCAGCCTGGATCTTTAGATTTGGGGCTAGTAGCCAGCCCTGCATCGCATGATAATGACAGTCATGTTTCAGGGCTAATGTGGGGCTAAAATGCCATCCAATGGTGGTCCGTGGCTCAAATGCTGAATAAATAGTGCGCCCTTGGATCAAAACGGTTGAAAACCAACTGCTCTAGAGTACAACAATCAATCATCGCCATGCATGCGCCGTGCGTCTTGCTTGAGTTAGAAGCAGTGATGCCAACTGCAGATTCCTCTCTATACTCCAGATTGAACCGACTGTACGCTACGATCCTAATACGATCCTTGACACCTTTGGTCATTCATAAAGGTTCATGAATGGCCAAGGTCCAAAACAAGAATAGAAGTATACCTCCTTTGAGTCTGCGCACAGACAAGCTCCGTCAAAAACAGTAGAATCCATGCGCCAAAAAGACTGCATATCCTCCACATTGTAGGGCTAATAACAACGGAGGAGCCCCGTCGTGGCATCAATGGCATTGTGATCGGTGTGTGTGAGCTCTCAAAACGTACGTACGGTGGGGGGGGAGAGAAAAGTACGTAGAAGTTCCTGGCGTGAGTAAGTGGAGTGAGTTTCGGTGACTGCAAGCTGGAGCAGATGAATATAGCGTTTGTTCTGTGGGGAGGAAAGGAGGGAGGAGGAGAGGAGGGCGCACAGGCAGGCAGCTGCCTTTTCCCCAAAAAACCTGCGATAAAAGACGCACTGGAGGAGGGGTGTGGGGGTCTCTCTACTGTAGCCCTACTGCTGCTGCTGCTGCTGCTGCACCTGGCCTGCACTGTGCAGACCTGCCACAGCCGGGCGGGGGTGGCATGAATAAACTTGACTTCATTCATTAGATTAGATTCAATTTAAAGGGCACTTCACATAAAAAAAATAAAATAAACTAAAATATGTTTTGAATGGCAAACTTCATTTATTTTTTTTATAGGCCACACAAATAAATAAGATTTGGAAAAGGGGAAAGTGTAATGGGGAATTCCACCCATTTTCAACCTTTTACTGTGCCATTACCTTAGAGATGTTGTGTGGACATGAAAAAAGTTCCCCCCGTTGTATGTTTCCTAAAAATGGAGTTCTGAAAAAAAAAAAAAAAAAAAAAAAAAAAAACATTAACATGGTGAAACACAACAATTGATGACATCATCAAGTTGTGTTTCACCATGTTAATGCTTTTTTGCTTTTTGTTTTAGGACCTCTTTTTTACGTTAAAATATCAAGTGGGGTGGATGGGTAAACTTTTTTTTCTTTTTCATTTTTAAAGATATTTTTAGATTAGTATACTCACACTTACTTCCCGGAATCCCGGACTACAATTTCCATAATACTTTGGTGCACTGCGCCTCCTTGTGGATAGGGGAGGGCAGGGCTGTCTTGCCCTCCCTACTGCTAAAATCTAAATAACTAAAACCACCAAGTGACCTAAATCTCTTAAATGCCATTGTATTGCCATTATATTCAATTTGCAAAAATGGTGAAGTGCCCCTTTAAGTTGTATTGACACATTGGACTCATATGGTTGGAATGACCAGGTTCGTCATGGCAGATTCTTAAGGGGAAATGAGTAGGCCAATTAATTAATTTTAAAGTTGGAACTACAGTACCAGACATCCGTAATATCGTGGGGATATTTAATTAAACTCGTAGAGTGAGTGAGTCACTCAATACAAATAAAAGGTGTCATCAAATACACTGGCACTGGCCCATGTTTGAGCCCATGCCAAGCTATTGGCTTGTTATGCCAAATATCTAGAGGCCTGTTCATACAGAGAGAGAGAGAGAGAGAGAGAGAGAGAGAGAGAGAGAGAGAGAGAGAGAGAGAGAGAGAGAGAGAGAGAGAGAGAGAGAGAGAGAGAGAGAGAGAGAGAGAGAGAGAGAGAGAGAGAGAGAGAGAGAGAGATGGCACCACCTGCTGGATCTCAGATATTAATTAAGTCTAAGCAATTATTTTGCATTTAAATTTACAGTAAAAACCTTTATGGATCACTTCTGCATTGCTGCATTGTAGGTCCCCAAAGGATCTGCCAGAGTCAGTAATGAATGATGATCATGGGTGCACCACCAGAGGGAGTTCCTTTGGCCTGGTTCCGGCTTAAAGTAATTGTTTTCCCCCAGGTTTTGAGATGAGGGTCTTGGAGTTTAAATGAGAACTCCACCCACTTTCAATATTTTACTATGTCATTGATGTAGGCTACCTTCAAGGTGTTGTGTGGACTTGATAAAAAAAGTTCCCCTATTCTGTGTTCCCAAGAAATGGAGGTCTGATGAAAGACACTAACATGGTGAAACATCTTGATTACACCCTCAAGATGTATTTTCACCATGTTATTGGATTTCTTTAGAGGTTTCTTTTGTCTGAGAGCGTACAAATGCGACTAAATGAACCCTAATTCATTTGGTTCCATTTGTACGCTCTCAGAAAAAATGTTGAGAATGGGTGGAATTCCACTTTAACATACTTGTCCCCTGTCTGGCCTGCACCCTTGGAGCACAAGCATAAAGTTACAAAGCCAGGCTTAAAGTTACAGGGTTTAACAGGGTAAATATTTTATTTTATTTTATTTTATTTTATTTTATTTTATTTTATTTTATTTTATTTTATTTTATTTTATTTTATTTTATTTTATTTTATTTTATTTTATTTAACCAAAGAAAAACAATGTTAATTTGCCCATGCCTGCCCATAGAGCTGAGCAGTCCCCCTTTCATGACGTCGCCCGTGTTCCAGAAATGGAATCCTCATTCATTTTCCTCAAACTTTTAGAAAATGATTTATATTAAGACGATTTATGCCGCGGACAAAGCCAACTCTGGTCGTGACAAATCATGACTGCACACACAATATATTATCATACACCATCTAATTAGCAATTATTAAAAGCAACACTTTTTGTTTCGTTTTTGTTCTTTGAAATTCTTTGATTGTCCCAAGAAATTGTGTTTGTTGTCATGATTTGTCACGACCCGAGTTGGTTGGTTTGTGTGAGGTGTAATCACCTTTATATAAATTATTTTCGAAACGTCTATGAGAAAAATGAATGGGGGATCCATTTCTGGAACCAGGGCGACGTCACGAGAGGGCGGGACTGCTCAGCTCTATTCCAGGCCCATTGTAAAGACCGATGATTCGGCGTTCGATTCTCTCGACTCACAGTGGGCGTCAAGGGTTCTTCACTTCTTATCGGCGATCGATTTTTTTTAATCATTTCAGTGAAACAAAAGATGGCGGACCGAACGTCTGCTGGCTCTCAGAAGGCTAGCGCTAAGGTGAATTAAACAATCTTCAACATGTGTATTTCATTCTACTTTATTATTTGTAGCTATGGAGTATAAACATTTAGCGGCGTGGAGGGTTTGTTCATTGCGACAACCTCAGCCAGTGTAGCTCTCAGACTAGAGTTAGCGGTAGAAAACAAACCACCGCTAATGGCATTGCTAACATTTATCCAACAACTAGGTGGTAGCTAAGCTAACAGGCCAGGTCCAAATCCACTGCATGGCTATTTAACACAAGCAGAAAAAGAATCAACACCTCCCAATCATAGCCTACTGGGGAGCGTGCAGCTTTGTAGAGAGTAGATGCATGGTGACATTAGTGGGAATGCTATTGGTGAGATTTAAAGCGTCCATTGGTGTTTTTTGTGAATGTTAACTGCAGCAGCGCCGCAGCCGCCGTGCCGACCAGAGCTAGTAGTACAAGAGCTGTGATATTGAGGGTGTAAAAAACAGCCTGGTCACGCGCTTCCTCGTGTACTTGCGCGAGTACACACAGCCTCCCGGTTGTCCCTATTCTCAATGGAAGTCTGTGTTGAAGGGCCGCCATTGGATTGGCCCCGTGATTTGAACGGAGTTGGCGTGACAATACCGCGAGGCTGTATTGCCATTGACCGCCAAGCAGGCAGCACAACTAGGCCGCTGTCGGTCAGTCAGTGTCGTGTCTGCAAATAACTGAAACAGCAGTCACTGCTTTGTTTATTTACATGTGTAGTACAGTGGTTTTCAACCCTTTTGATACCGGGGCACACTGTTTATTCATAATTTGAGCCACGGACCATCGGTTGATGACATTATAGACGCCACAGACCCCAAAACTAAAGACTTATTTTGTTTTTGTTCACAATTCCAGGCTGTATTTGGGAATTAAAACAGTCAAACATAGAGACCAAACTGACCATTAATCTTCTACAATCTCTAGTGGTGTAGACTTGGGCTAACTCAGATGATGAATATTTTAACTCTTGAGAGTGTAAAAACATGAAACCAAATGGACCCACAAGGGTCCATTTGGTTTCATGTTTACACTCAAAGAGTTACATCTGGTTAACCAACTTTACATCATTTACCTGGGGACCACCTGGAAACTTCTCAAGGACCACTGGTGGTCCCTGGTCCACTGATTGGAAACCACTGATTTACATGTGTTGTACTAAGTCAGCCAACGATGCATGCTGTGTTTACATGAATTCAGGCGCTGCTGGAGAGCAAGCTCAAGTCCTTCAGCATTGGAAAGATGGCAGTTGCAAAGAGAACCCTGAGTAAAAAGGAACAGGACGAGATCAAGAAAAAGGTAAGTACAGAAAGCAAAGGCAAACGTGACCTGTGAATTTTAGATTTGGGTTGACTGTTCACCCCCAACCCCTTAAAGGTGGTGTTGGTGAAATTGTTTTGTTAAATAAATGATAATGTATTCTGATAAAGCAGACACATTGACGACATTATGTCGTAATAACATGTTTACAATCAGAATATATTGCCTCAACAAAATATCCCTTACTTACCCTACCTTTAATTTAGAGCCATTCTCGGTAAAAAAAAAAAAAAAAAAACACCCAAGTACCACTTTTGTCCATCTACCCTACGCATGCTGGGTTTCAAGTGGTTATCCATACAAACATAAGCCAGAAATGGCACATATACAAGTTGGCATCATGTGATTCATATGCGGCTGCCTAAGATTTTTTGGTTTAGAAGTTACATGCAAGTCACCCCAGATCACAAAGTCTTTTAAATTTAAGTGGTTCAAAATGCACATCCCTAGCCTGTCAGAGTTTTGACATTGCTGTCTGTGTGCAGGAGGATGAGCGCGCAGCGGCAGAGATTTATGAAGAGTTTCTTGCTGCCTTTGAGGGAGGAGCGGATGGCAAAGTCAAGGCCTTTGTCCGCGGTGGCATCGCAAATGCATCAAAAGGTAAAAAGCCAAGGTCTTTGGATAGAGTCATAGGGCTCCATTTTCGTTACCATCTAAACACATATTTTAAACCCCTTAAACCAGCTTTTTTTTTTTTTTTTTTTACTATTGAAAAACTTTTTGGAATAGTTCAACGTGCCAATCTATTGACACGTTGTGAGCTTGTAGACTGGCCATTTAAACCATTGAAAAAATGTTCTTTTTTTAATAGTTTAAAAAGGCAAAGAAGTTAAGGGATAAGGCGTTTAGCGGTGACGAAAATCTAGGCCTAAAACCCTTATCCCTAACTTCTTTGCCTTTTTCACTATTTTGAGAAACCTTTTGGAATAGAGCGATGTACCGATCTGTTAACACGCTGTAAGCTTGTAGACTGGCAATTTTAACTATTGATTTGTTGTTTTTAAATAGTTTACAAAAGCAAAGAAGTTAAGCCATAAGGGGGTGACGAAAATCCAGGCCATAGTGTCTGTATGTGTACATGCAGTTATCCTACAAAGCTAAATGTTAGCTGTTGTGTTATAAATGAGGAATGATAATAGGAATGATTATGTCATAATGTTTTAGTTAGGCAGTCTGTTAATGTAATGGAAAAAAACAACATATTACCCAATTGATCCAGTTAGTATAGTTATTATATTCATGTTAATGAATTCATCAGAAGTAAAAGGAAAATGGAAGACGTATCACTTGCAATGTGATGAGTTGTGAGCTTATAGAGCTGTGCAGTTACTTTTGCATCATGACGATTTGTGTAGTAATGTTATGTATCTGCATGCTTTGTCTATTTCAACCAGGTATCTATTTTGGTAAATAACAATTTCCTTTTTGTACAAAGATTTGACATTGAAGTTAATCTGTGTTTATGTACAGAGGAAGCTGCAGCTGATGAGAAGAGAGGAAAACTTTACAAGCCCAAGTCACGGTTTGAAACAACAAACAAACAGCAACAACAGCAGCAAAGTTTTTTGCCACTGGAAACTCCACCACAGTTTTTACAGTTGGATAAAAGACATGTATGTAAAATCAGAACTTGCTGTCAGTATGGATTTTTTTGTTGCTAAATCAGTGAACAAGTGGACGTCTCATTCCTCATGCTGGCTCCTATGTCCTTCTTCCAGACAGCGAAAAAAGCCACCGAAAAGGAGAAAAAGAAGAGCAACCTGGAGCTTTTCAAAGAAGAACTTAAACAGTAAGCATTGTCATGTATCTCCCTTGGTTTGCTGTAATTGTCCATAGGGCAGTTTGTTGAATCCAAATAATATGGCAGTGGCTACTGCCAGTAGCTCCAAAAGTTGTTTTTTATTTAATATTTTATTAATATTTAACCTTTTTTTTAAACCTTTGACACTGTAGATACTACAAAACATTTTTCATTGAAAGTAAAAACACCACAAGTACAGTACAGAATGGTTTAAGAGTATAAGGCAGAGGAGTCTGCCTTATAATCTTAAATATTAATGATGAAACTGTGATATTAAGGAAATCATACACTCCTGCGCATGCTAAAGGCTTTAACCTAATCTTGGCACTGGTGTACAGATCTATGACAGCATACCAGTGCAAACTCTCACATAGCACTCCCTGTACTCCTTACAGAATACAGGAAGAAAGGGATGAAAGACACAAGCTGAAAGGACGCGTCAGTCGCTTTGAACCTCTGTCTGGCATGGATGGGCGACGCTCGTGTAAGTTTTCACACTGCCTGAACAAAACCATGTTCTAGTTGGGACTACCTTGTCCTCCACCTGCTATGCTGCTTTGCCCCCCACACCTACCCACCGCGCTTTCAATTTCCCCCCCGGAAACAAAATTTATACTGCTTTTCTGCTTCTTTTAGCGGATGGTTCTTCAAGAAGAAACCGTCCGTCCAGTGGTAATTTTGAATTAATATGTAGGCTTTGAATATCTACATCATGCCAAGGCAGTGTATTGTCCTGTCAGGCAGCTTTAAGAATAGCACGATCTCTTGTCTGTCCTCTGCAGTTCTGGACGACTCCGCGCCAGGTTCCCACGACGTCGGTGACCCGTCAACCACTAACCTTTATCTAGGGAACATCAACCCACAGGTGAAATTTAATAATCATAATGCACAGGACACCAGAAAGCAATAGTTTTGATTTAAGGCCCTGATGCACTAGCAATATTTTGATCACTATCAGCTAACGATGTCAACACACTGTAAATGAGCAACATGATGAAACACATGGCAACAGGCAACACCTTCCATTAAAGGGTGATTCCACCAGTTTTACTTTTTTCTGAGGACGTACACATGGCATTAACATGTTGAAACACAACTTTTGTCAAGTTGTGTTTCACCATAGTAATGGTTAAAAAGTGGTTAAAAAATATAAATGTTATACACTAAGTATTATTACAAATTCTAATACAAATTGTTTTTACAATTTGCTTTTAGTTTGCACTGGGTCATTTTCAACCAAGTGTTCGCTTAGTAGACTAAAAAGTTATAAAATGCTCTGTCCAGTGAGGCAGCAGCCATGTTTTCAGAAAAGTTTATCTGTGGGAGTCTGGGAGAAAGGATCAGGTGATGCCAAAGAGGGCTGTGATTGGAGGATTCCGAAATGTTGACCAGTAGAGGGCCCTAATGATATGACTTTTCTGAACAACCAGGAGTTGATCACTTTCTATAGAAAAGTGAAAAGTCAACGTTCATAATTGATTTTGTTGATATTGATCAAATCATTGCTAGGTGTGTCAGGGGCTTTAGCGAATCGCTACAACCCTACCCCCAACAACACATCTTTGTGTCTGTGTTGTTTGGCAGATGAACGAGGAGATGTTGTGTCAAGAGTTCGGCCGCTATGGCCCCCTGGCCAGTGTGAAGATCATGTGGCCCAGAACGGATGAAGAGAGGGCCCGGGAGAGGAACTGTGGCTTTGTGGCCTTCATGAACAGGAGGGATGCTGAGCGAGCACTCAAGAATCTAAATGGTACCCAAGCTGCTCTCTCACCTCTTCAATGTCTTATCAATGTTCAATCTCTTGTTGTTGAATGCCTCCATTTTACATTGAATTCATCTATTCCTCCTTCCCTTTACTAACCCACAGGCAAGATGATTATGAACTTTGAAATGAAGCTTGGATGGGGCAAAGGCGTGCCCATACCGCCGCACCCCATCTACATCCCTCCTGCCATGATGGAGCACACGCTCCCTCCGCCTCCCTCCGGCCTGCCCTTCAACGCGCAGCCCCGCGAGAGGCTGAAGAACCCCAACGCCGCGCTTCTCCCTCCGCCCAAAAACAAGGAGGAGTTTGACAAGGTAACTTTGGTGCGACAGGCTAGGATTTATTTGTTGTGGGTTTGAGTCAGTGTTCATGTTGTTGATGGTAAGCTGTTAGGTCTTTATAAGGCAAGGTTTTCTTAGCTCTTAGATTCTGTGAGTATTGGCTTTGTATGCTGTTGACGTAACTATAGGGGGGCACTTTTACTCAGAAGGGTGGGTTGAGTGTATTAATGTTAAATGTATGGGGATTGCCTAGTGCAACAGTGAGCTGTGTATATGCTTATTTCATCCATGGTAAGTGTGTGTAATATAGGCTTGCTGTGGCCTTGGACTGGCTGATATTATTATTAATTGCACGTATTCCATACACATCCATAGAAAATTTGCATAGAACTGCTTTATTCATAGAAAATGTCCAACTTTATTAATTCAAATGAATTACTGTGACTGGTGGTCAGCTCGTACAATACAATATAAAATACTTTGGAAAGAAAAACATAAAAGAAGCCCCTACCTTTCCACAAATTTCACCCAGACCACATTCTCTGTAATTGACGGCCATATACACATTATTTAATTGATCGCATCAAATTGCCAGTTGCGATTGGCCCGCACTAACCGCAATTCACCTGGCAATTTGTGATCATATATGAACTTGCAAAAAGGAATGTGAATGTGATCCACATGAAGCTTGTGGGGAAAAGTGTTGAGCTTAGAAAAGATCTGACTACGAGTAGCAGCAATTACTGTAACTTGTGTTACACAGACCAATTAAATTCACCAATTTCTATGGCTGTGTATGAAATACATGCAATATATGGTATATATTGGCCATCCTAGGGTTAGTGTATTACAAATGTTTAGAGTTTTGAGGGCAGGATGTATTGACCATGTTATAAAACTGACAGCAGTAAAGGAAAGTTGTTGTCACTTTGCAGTTTTCAATGCATTTTTATATTTTTCACCTGTTGCCTTTTAACAATACTCACATATTCTATGTTTATTATCTGATGTGACTTCATATACAGACTCTGTCGCAAGCCATAGTCAAAGTGGTTATCCCAACAGAAAGGTACATGTTTTTCTTTTGTTTTAATTGGTGTAAAATTTTAGAAAAACAAAAACCCATAACAAAGCAAAACAAAAATGATCAGTTTGATCACTGCATGCTACAGGGGGCTGTTCTGTGTGGGTGAGCAATAGTTGAGCAAGTGTACACATGTCTGGTTAGGAATACTCCCACAGTTAAAGCAGCACTATGTAGTTTGGGCTGTCAGCGGCCACTTGGGACAGAATACATGGCAGCCGACGTGTTTTGACTTCAATTCACAAGAGTCCCGACTATTCATTTTGATGACTAAAACTAAGGGTAAAGACTGAGTAGTATATTTATGGAGGATGTTTGTTATTGATTAAACCTGTAACCTTATTATTTTGTGGGACATAAAAAGCTATAGCTGTTAAAAGTTACATAGTGCCACTTTAACATAACATTATGTAATGTGCTTAATTTTGTATCTAAATTAGGGTTGTCAACAATTCAAAAACAAATCAATGTTTGCATTTACATCTTAGATAAATGATGACAATGTATGTTAATTGCGAAACAAACAAAGGACCACTGTCTACTAAATGCATGATAGCTCTGACATCAGTTTCCTTGAATTAAAATGAAAATGTACACTAACCTGAAACGACCTGATAATAATGGCATAACCCTACGCTGCCTCAGAGTGGAATTTGAACTCTTGTATATACTTGTAGGCATACTTTCCGCTATTATTTAAGCACTTACCAATATTATATTACCAAACCTTAATTAAAATGAAGCTATCAAATAATAAATTAGTTTGACATTAGTATTTTGTTTTAGTTGTCATTCTAGATTTATCACATGCATTACAAGACAGTTTTGGTTTAACCTCTTGTGGTCAAATGCACAAATATACATAGCTGGAAACCTTTGAACCTACACTTCAAAGTAATATTCAGATGATATTTTTGGCCAGTGTTGACAGCCCTACTAATTCAGCTCATAATTACACATAGCTAAATATCAGTATATTTGAATGTCAATGTAGTTTTCTTTTAGTGTTTTTCTTTTGTTTTTTAAACAAAGATCGAGATAGGATTTCAATATCACACTTACCCCTCCATGTCCAAAACCCATAGTTCTGTCATCTGTCATAGTTTTAACAGGTACATGGTGGCATCACACATTCATAGCCTCTAGTCGTTCTGAATCCATATATTTGAGCTGCTGCTCTCTGACTATTGCTCATTCAGACTGTCCGCCCCCTTTGGCCTCTGTCACTTCATCAGGGGCTCAGTAGACCTGGCCCCTGGCCACAAATCCCAAAAACCCGCCCATTATTTTAGTCTATATGACCTTTGACATTGGCCTTGGTGAGCAGCACACGTTGAACTGTCTGCAGCAGCGAGGGACCTGAAAAGCAACATGGGATGGATTGGGAAAGTATACAGAATTTTACACCACGCCATTGCATTGGTACGGTTGGCTCCAATACAAGTAAATGTGATCTGTGTTGTCAAATGAAAGACATCCTTGTTTTGTTGGCCACTTTAGGCTAATTCTGTCCCAACTCGCACCATATATACCGTTAGTTCTTACCCAGACCTGTCAAAAGTCTCTGCGGAGCTGTATAGTCATTACCATTTGTACCGTATCTTCAGTGCAAATGAGCCTGTACACCAAATCCACATCCAGTAGATGTCCCGTTTAGCCTATTTAGGCCAACAATCCTATACTGCTTGGGTTCTTCACTTCACATTAGTCAGGAATGGAGAGTGGGCATTGAAAAGGTATTGTATTTATGGACACCATCTGTAAATACAGTCTCTCGGCAATGTCACCTCGTATTCTCCCCCCATCTTGTTCAGCTTCACTATTCCACATTGTGTGTAAATGCATTAGAAAGAGGGCCAGGCAGAACAGAGAAATTGATAATAAATTAGTTATGCTTGGACTACATATTATATTTATCTTTTTTAATTCTTAAGAATCCAGTTTTAAGTAGTAGCCTTGCAAACATACTATCTCATATTTGAAAAGATTTTATTTGTATTCTGTACCTTTTTACGTTCTCTGTGTGAAGTGTTAAATTGGCCCAGAGGCATATAGTCGAGGTTAAAAGGTTTTGGGTATGAGTCAAGACCGGCCACTCTGAATCCGTTTGCTTTAACTGTGTTTTTCTTATAGGAATTTGCTCTCTCTCATCCACCGAATGATCGAGTTTGTGGTGCGTGAGGGCCCAATGTTTGAAGCTATGATCATGAACAGAGAAATCAACAACCCCATGTACAGGTGAGCAACACTGCAGCTCATGTTTCTTTATTATGCTGTGTTGACACTCGCAGCTACGAAGCGACGGGCTGCAAGTCATTTTCAATGGAAGCCAGTGGCGCAAAAATACTGCAAAAAAAAACTGATACTGATCCAAAATAAAGTTTAGCTGGCTTCACCTTTTACCAACACTCCAAAGATGGAGTGGCCATGTTCTTTTTTTTCCCCCTCCTATTCACCAAGTCTCACCTTCAAAATTCTGGGTTCAAGTTGTAATGTGTCAAAAGCAGAGTTTAGTTCTTTATATTTTCTATTATTCATGATTGTTGCACCTGCTTGATGATGATGATGAGCTCTCAACATAACAACCGGTTGCGTCTGCTAATGTGAATGAACGCAACAGTAATATAGGTTATGTCATTTTTGGTATTGATGAATCTTGTTTATATTCCAGGTTTCTATTTGAAAACCAGAGTCCTGCACATGTGTACTACCGGTGGAAGCTGTACTCCATATTACAGGTGCCGTATCTGTTTAAAAATGTTAACTGTGTGCATTCAGCAAATATTCATAACCAAGGTAGAAACGGATACTTGTGTTGTTGCAGCTCTGCATGCTGCATCGATTTGCTCTCGTAGACTTAATTTATCCCTTGTGTGTATGGACGTGGAACAGGGAGAAGCTCCAACCAAATGGCGCACAGAAGACTTCCGGATGTTTAAGAACGGGTCTTTCTGGCGCCCTCCGCCTCTGAACCCATACCTCCACGGTCCTTACGACGACGGAGAGGAAGGAGGAGTAGACGATGACGAGGAGGATTCTACCAAGAAGGGCTCCTTGAAAGAAGAGTACAGACCTTTATTTAGCTTTATTTACCTTTTATTTTTATTGTTGTTGTCGTCAGGTAATTGTGTAGCTGTGTTGAATACAGTAGTTATGAATGACCTAAGTGGACCAGCGGTTTTCAACCAGTGGTCCTTGAGAGAGTTCCAGGTGGTCCCCAACTAAATAATGGAAAGTTGGTTAAACAGATGTAACTCTGAAAAATAAAATCAAACGGATCCTTGAGGGTCCATTTGGCTTCATGTTTACACTCAAGAGTTAAAATATTCATCATGTGATGTTAGTCTACCCAATTAGAGAACGTAGATGATTGATAGTCGTTTTTATCTGTATGTTTGGCTGATTTGTTTTCCAAATCCAGCCTGCATTTGTGGACAAAAGAATTCTTTAGTTTTGGCTTCTATGGGGCTAAAGATGTTGTCAAATGGTCATCTGTGGCTCAAATTCTAAATGGTGTGCCCTGGTATGAAAAAGAAAACCATTGGTCTAGACCAATGTTACGCAAATGGTGGGGTGCTTGTTGATCTCGGGCAAATCTCTCTTTTGGATCTCGAGCTGCAGAGTGCAGAACCACTGGTCTAAAAAACTATATTTTGTTTAGTGTTTTTCCTCTTCACTTTCATTTGGTGCTGCTGTTTGCATGACATGCCTCTCTCTTTCCTCTGTGCAGCGAGCGTGATAAACTAGAGGAGATGCTACGGGGTCTGACCCCCAGGAAGGGGGACATTGCAGAGGCCATGCTGTTTTGTCTCACTCACGCCGAAGCCGCAGAGGAGATAGTGGAGTGCATTACGGAGTCCCTTTCCATTCTTAAAACGCCCCTCCCAAAAAAGGCAAGACATTTCAACCTTTTTAGAGCGTTATCTGCCATGGTTTGATAATGATTTATTACATAGTGTGTGCCTGCATTTAACCCAAGCATTTCTCCCCACCTTTTTTCCCCTACAGATTGCACGGTTATATCTTGTTTCAGATGTGTTGTATAACTCTTCAGCCAAAGTTGCCAATGCATCGTACTACAGAAAATTGTAAGTTATGAAAAACGTTTGTGCTGTATGAAGCAGTGTGTACAAGACAAACTATTCTCGCGTATTGTACACACATCGGACATTTATATAATTTCTGAACTCTTGTCTTAACCTACAGTTTCGAGACCAAGCTCTGTCAGATCTTTGCAGACCTCAATGCAACGTACAAATCGATACAGGGTCACCTCCAGTCAGAGAACTTCAAGGTACCAGATAATTGGCCTGCAACTATGAATTATCAACTATCTAGATTGTCTTAAGCCCTATATTATGTCCAGTATGACAGTGTCACTTGCTCAAATAGATGGATATTTTTGGCTATTTTTTTTTTTTTTAAATAATGTATTAGTTCAATCCACTGTTGCACTCAGGTATTCAAATACAAATTTCATTCATGAACACAATTGACATGTCATTCCTTGTTTCTGAACATTCCTGTGCTGTTGTCTTCCTCTGCATGGCAGCAACGGGTAATGGCGTGTTTTCGGGCGTGGGAAGACTGGGCTGTTTACCCAGATCCCTTCCTCATCAAACTTCAGAACATCTTCCTGGGTCTGGTCAACCTAACAGCAGAAAAAGAGCCCCTGCCACTTCCCATTGTAGAGGTCAGTAGCCTTGCCAGGTCTTTGTACACTCATTGGGCTTTCAAAGACTGCAGTTACTTAATATTTTGTGTGCTATGTGGTGGTTGTTTGTTTTTTTTAGTCTGAGCCAACAGAGGACATTGATGGAGCACCGATTGGGGAGTTTGTAGACGGGGCTCCTCTGGAGGATGTAGATGGAATTCCCATAGATGCAGCGATCATTGATGGCGCCCCCATCGACGGAGCCCCGCTGGATGACCTAGATGGTGTCCCTATCAAGCACACAGAGGAGGACATAGATGGAGTACCTTGTAAGTGGTGCTGAGACCAAGCTGGATTAAGTTCATGAGACAAATTCATTTGAAATGCCACATTTGGGCTCTTATGTTTCATGTAAAAGATCTTTTCATTGCCCAATTAAAACAGATATTTTCCCAAACAAATTGAAATAGATCCACTTTAAAGTGCTGATTTCACACTGAGAAAATGCAGACAGATAATCCAAATTTTCTTGAGAAAAGTATGTTCACTATCTCTTTTGCTACAGTATTCTTGCCATGATAGTACTTTGTATTCACAGCTGTCCATTTTACCTAGGACAACTGCCAATTAACCAGCTGTCCAGAAATCTGAGCGCATGCATAAATGTTTTTATGTTGTCCTGGCACGACAGCGAACTTTGAAGGAAATTGTAGGAAATGGGCTCAAAGTGCACATGGCCCTTGGCATTTGCTTAAACCCATGAAATGTGATCATATAAGGCTAATAACCAGTGAGTAGACTTTAATAATGTACAAACATCTTTCTTCCAGTGGACCACTCCAAAGAGGCAGCCTTCAAAGTAGCGCCCTCTAAGTGGGAGGCAGTGGATGAGGCCGAGTTGGAAGCTCAAGGTGAGACCGTAGCAAATGTCCTTTATATGAAGGTGGGCCTGTAAGCCATAACAATTTAAATTTCAATATCAGTGGTTTTCAACCTTTTTTTTTGTATGTTTTTTGTGTATTTGAGCCACGGACCACCATTTGATGACATTTTATCCGCCCAGAAAAGATTTCTTTTGGTTTTGTCCACAATTCCAGGCTGGATTTCAGAAACAAAACAGTCAACATACAAATTGCATCTGGTTAACCAACTGTTCCAGGTGGTTAACATCTGGTTAACCACCTGGAACTCTCAAGGACCACTGGTGGTCCCCGGACCACTGGTTGAAAACCACTGATCTAGACATTGTTGCCATCAATTGCATTTTCCTTGCTCTTGCCCCTTACTCATTGCCATCTTTGCCGGTTTCAGCTGTTACCACTTCAAAATGGGAGATATTTGAGCCACAAGAAGAAACAAAAAAGTGAGTTTAATTGCACTTTAATTGGACATTTCTTTGTTGGTATGAATTTCCAAGGTGAGTAAGTTTTATCGTTCTACATAAACCTGATTTAATCCTCCGCAGGGATGAAGACGAGAGTGATGATGACGACAGAAGTCCGCGCTCCGAGGATCCTCAGAGTTATTTCAACCCCATCAGAGACGAGTCGGACACGAAGACCAAGTACTCTGAAATGAACGAAGAGAAACGCACCAAGCTGAGAGAGATTGAGGTAATGCCCCTGCCCTGTTCCAACTCTCCCATATTGGACACATAAAACCCGCTCCGAACGTGATGGAAATGATTTCCAGTTCCTCAATGTTGGATTCGTTCTTTTCTGGATCCTGACCCTAGCCTCAAGCACGTCCCACAACACTTTCCTTTTTATTTCCCAACCAAGGTTAAAGTCATGAAGTTCCAGGATGAACTGGAGTCGGGGAAGAGGCCGAAGAAGGCCGGCCAGAGCATTCAGGAACAAGTGGAACACTACAGGGACAAACTATTACAGAAGGTACTGTTTACTAAGCCTGACTCTATAGGCAAAAGGAAGGCTTGGCCCAAATAAAACCCGGCCCTGAGGACCTATTTTTCTGAGAGTGTACAAATGGAACCTATTGGACCCACTAGGGTCCATTTAGTTCACATTTTTGTACACTCAGGAAAAATACTAGCCCTCACGAGAGCTCCGTTTTCTGACTCCTCAATGACCCAACATTTAGGCTGGCCCGAGCATTATTTGGGCCGAGCCTTCATGTATTCACTCTATCGGGGGCTGGGGGGCGTTAAAATATTGCAAGTGTGGCTCCAAATAATGTTTTTTTGTGTTGATCTTTAGTTAACAATCAATTGTTTCAGAATTACAGAGTTGATTTGCAGACTCATCCGGGTATTTTGAAGTTCCGTGGGTTATGGCCCTGTTTACCACTGTTTTTAAGACAATCGCAATCCAGTATTTGGAACACGTGACTCGAAAAAGTGGTTGAAGGGAGTTTAGAATATACTCTTAATTCCATTGAACGAAGCTGGAACACAATTGGGGGAAAAAAGATAAACATGCTCTGACAATACATGCAGCCTACAAATGGTCTCTCAAGCAGGCGGTGTTCCATAAAAGGCTATGGACCGCTGCTGTCGATGAGGAACCAATCCACAAGCCGCCCCTGACTGTAATTTCACTGTGTACCCGTTCCCGACTCCCTCCAGGAAAAAGAGAAGGAGAAACTAGAACGGGAGAAAGAGAGGGAGGAAAAGGAGAAGAAGAAAACAGAGACCCGCTTGAAAGAGCTGAAGAAAGAGAAGGAGAAGGAGGACACGCCTACCAGAAAAGAAAGGTTAGACCAAAAATGTTTTGACACAAAGTGGAAATGTATACACCTAAAGAAAGGTCTGTTTGTTTCTTAGCACATAGAATTTTAATGGAACCTATAACGGAAAGGAAATATACCAACATATAGTATGATGTTTTGAGTGTTTCTGTATTCTAGACGTAAAATATTTTCCCAGTTTAGAATTCCGACAGTGGTGCATGTACTGTAGGTCAGACTACAATACTGCAATAGTGACTCCTACTGGGGGTACTGGGGGAGATGGCATAAATTGATGCACCCATAGCAGGACAACAGTTGGGGTTGGCAGTGATTGGCAATTACCAACTTTCAAAGGAAGAAAATAGGTCAAAAGAATAGTATCACGTTGAATTTGTCTTGAAGTGAAACATTATGATTCTGTTAAATAAATTAAATAGTGTATTCTTGCAAGTCGCTGCCATCCCATGACATCTTTTTTAATATACTATTACCATTACTATATACTGTACCATTTTTAACAAAAAAATAGTACAGGAGTTTTCAACTAGTGGATTCCAGGTGGTCCCCTGCAGGCTAAATGATGGAAAGATGTTTAACCAGATGTAACTCTTTGAGAGCGTAAACATGAAACCAAATGAACCCTTGCAGGTCTATTTGGTTTCATGTTTACGCTCTCAAGAGTTACACAACTAGAAAATGTATTAGATTAATGGTCATTTATTGTTTGACTGTTTTGTCTCTGAAATCCAACCTGGAATTGTGGACAAAAGCAAAACAAACCTTTAGTTTTGGGTTCTGTGGAGCAAAATCTCAAATGATGGTCTGTGGTTCAAATTTTGAATAAATGGTGGGCCCTGGTATGAGAAAGGTTGAAAACGCCTGATTTAGTATGTATCTGACATAGCATGGCTGTTGTTGTAATTATAGTATGACACCATTTCTGTGTAGTTGAGTTCTCAAACTCTGCCCGAACCCGACCAGGCCCGACATTTTAGGGTCGGGCTCGGGCCTAAAATGTATGCAGATGAGTAGGGCCGGGTCGGGCCTAGGGCTCCATGAAAAAAAGCAATATATATTGAATTATTTTATTATGATAAAAATAATAATTCTGTTCTGTCTGTCTGTGTATTTACCTCTTATGAAGATGGTGCTGATTGGTATTTTTCACTTTTACTCAGTGTAGAGTGCTCAAGTTCTACCCAAACCCGACCAGGCCCGACCCGACCAGACATTGTAGGGCCGGGTTGGGCCTGAAAACTATGCTAATTGGTTGGGCCATCAGATCAGTTAGGGCCCAGTTAGGGCCGGGCCTCAATTTTCAGGCCCGTTGAGAACTCTACTGTGTAGTGAGATTGGAACACAGTTTTGTACTGACATAGCATGACAAATTTACTTTATTTCTTCCATGCCGTTAAGTGGTAATTACACCATGACAGCACAAATGTGCAGGATTTATCTGATTGTCCTGACAATGTGGAATTTCTTCCCCCTCTGGCTGGTTGTAGGAAACGCCGTCACAGTGGTTCTCCCAGTCCGACGCGGAGCAGCGCCCGACGGGGGCGGTCGCCTTCGCCCCGCTCAGAGAGGTCAGAACGCTCCGAGAGGTCCGAACGCTCCTACTCTAAAGACATCGTGTCTTCTTCTTCTCGTTCCACCCACAAAGACTCCCCTCGCTCCAGCAACAAAAAGTCCTCCAAGAGGTAAGACGCTCAAAGGGAAGAACCAGACCAGAGTCATTACTTGACCTGTTCTGACCTTATTGGCATTGCAATGATCCAGCCTGCCAATTTACACCACATCTACACTGGTGGGGCAAGCGAGCCGCAACGCTCCGACAGCGATGTAGCCTGAGCCAATAAATTGTAGTGTGTAGATGTCAAGCAATAAAAGCGTTTGTGGTCGCAAAATCGCGCTCAAATAGAGACGTGGCGAGTAAATATAGAGGGGTGGACAGCGTCGCTGTATGGCGCATTAGGGACTTTTAGAAAGCATCTCTAGTACTTGAAGCCCAACATAGTTCAGAAAGCTCTCCTCCACGTTGTTAACAAAACGCCAAGAGATGCGTTTTGCTGTCGTAGGAGAGGGTCCGACAGCCGTGAGGCTTCTGTATCGAGCACAGAGCCATTCATCACTGGTGTCGCACATTGTACCAATCTTAAGTTGGCTATTGTCGTTTGCAGTTCAGGACAGTCAGGACAGTCTCATTGGAAAAACTTGTATTGTAATGGCATTTCATCACTTGCATCGCTGGCAGTGCGGATGAGGTGTTAAGGAGACATTTCAGAACCTTTCAGAATATTTTAAAATAATGACAGATCTATACAAGCTCACAACATGTTACAAATGTTTGAGCAAGGCATTTTCTTTGTGAGTGAATATCACTCAAAACATTACTAATCGGCAGACTCTTCAATATCAGCATCAGAGCCCTAAGATCTGGCATGGGTTGGGCCATAGTAGTAATTGATTTTTATCATGTTTTGTTCTGCTAAAGGTCTCCCTCATCACCTCGCACACCCAAACGGTCCAGGAGGTCGCGGTCCAGGACGCCCAAGAAATCCACTAAGAAGTCCCGTTCCAAATCCAGGTCGCCGCACCGGTCTCACAAAAAATCAAAGAAGAACAAACACTGACAAATCACACAACCCTCTGACCCCTCAACTGTCCTCCAAGACCAGCCTACGTCCCTCTCCCTCCTTCCGTGCGTACGTGTTGTATAAAGATTGACTGGGTGTGGGCAGGCCATCGGGACCTGTCTGAATGTTTCTTTCGTGTGAAGATGTGAGGGGAGAATTTGGGTTGCAATGTTGAGTATGGGAATGGATTTGCTGTTTTATATTGTAAAAAAAAAAAGTAAAGATATTGCGCCTCTGTGTCCTATCTCTCATCGCCCAATGAAATTCACCCACATGGTAGACCACACCTGTGCAGTGTGACGATGACTCTTAGTCTTATAACCATGCTGTCATTTTCTGTTTTTGTAGTTCACATTAAAAAATAATTCCTAATAAAATGGGCTCATGTTTTGTAAAAAGCTCATCTGATCAGTTAATTTGCCTCCAAGTTGCACCGTGCACATTAAATCAAAATGATGTACATACTAATTTTAATTCAATAGGACTATGAAAGTATTTTGCAAATCTTTGATACGAAGTATTAAGATTATAAAGAGGGTATGTGCAATGCATGCATAAAGTGAATGGGAAATCCAATGACAAATTTATAGTACAAAATGTCACACACTCCACTCACGCAAGTAAAAACAATGTTGTGATTTTTACGGAGCATCAACTAAATATTTTAGATAGCTTTTTTTAAAGTAGCCAATGGTTAAAAATATGCATATTTTTTTTACATTTTTTTTTTTGATTTTTCCAATGCGCAGGGTCCTTCCTCACAGACATAGACAAAAGCCACTTGTCTTCAGTAAACATGATGTGATGCAAAGTAACGGAGACTCTGCCAAATCAACCCCCCAATAGCCAATAGAAACCATCAGGTTTTCCCCCAAACAAAGCCCTGCAGTGTCAATATCTGGCCAGGTGGAGGCAGCATAGCTTGTCAGGGATACTTTGAAGTTAGCACACATTAAACCAGTAAGGCCACCAAATAATGGCAGTATTGAACTGTAATAACAGACGAGATGCACAAGCGCATCTAGCTCATAAATTGCAACAACATGCCCACATATAGAGTCTGGTAGACTCCATTATTTGGGCATGGTGTGAGGAGGTCAGGATTAACGCTCAAATGCTCTCACAGACTGACTCATTTGTCCTGGATTTCATAGTAAAGGCTCCCTGTGTTTGCATAAATAAAGCTTTGTGGTGGTCCGTGTCTATCATGGTCATACCAGCAGGACTGGATGTAACATTTCCCAATTGAGGGGAGGGGGGGGGGGCAGGCAACAATGGTATGGGGGCGACTTCATCGCCTGTGGCACGAAGTCACACGGGCGATGGAGTCGCACCCATACCAGGACTTATTAGACAAGTAAGCATCAATAATAACATCAGTTGTTGGAGTTGCAACAGAAACGCAGCATGCATAAAGCTAAAGGGCTCACTCAGAGTTTTGTGTTTTAAGTGATGAAAGTGTTGGTTTAGTGGCGCCACAATTGCAGTTAGTAGCAGTAGTAGTGTTTCAAATCATTTTAATTATAAGCACTTTAATTTGAAATATCTTTGAAATTTGGGTTTAAAAGATATGCCATCATGTTTGGTGGGGCAGTCAGGGCATTTAGGGGGGCATTGCCGCCCCCCGTGCCTAGATCCGGCCCTGGATACTAGTAAGGCCCTAGGTCAGACTGCAGGGCCAGTGCTGCTGCTTCGGCATGCAGGGTCACGTCATTTATGGAATGTACTGGCCTTGTCTTGAGTGTACAGCGTTGGATGAGGTCAAACCAACATATAGAATGTCAGAACAGGTGGGGAGGAATCAACATACTGTATGGAATGTCAAAACGGATCTCAGAACTCCATATATGGAGATCTAAGAGTAAGAGGTTTGAGGTCAGATATAGAATTGCTGGCTGTCTCCATATATGCAGATCTAGGTCACCTGTGTATGGTAATGGTTATGTAGTGTCAGATGACGATCTTCATATACGGTGATGTGATGTGTCACAAGGTGTGACTAATACTGTATATGGAGGGATGTCATGAGGTGTGACCATGTTATATAGAGGTGTGATGCAGTCATTTTTACTTTATTTTTGTATTCATAGTTTTAGTATAGTTGATAATGGAGGTCAATGCTTGTGTACACATAGAAATCCCATTCAGGCTTATTTAGGTTCATCTTACGATGGATCATGATGGATGTTGAAAATGAATCTTTGAAATGATTCATAGTTTTAGAAATATAGTGATTTCAAATTTGAGAAATGTATAATGGGATCAATATACTGTCGTTTTAGCCACAGACCACCATTTGATGTTGAGTTTAGTCTCTCGGCCCAAAAACTTTTCAAGTTTATGTCCACAATGTAGGAGAGATAACTGGCAAAATGTTCGTCAAAATAACAGTTCTTCTACATTTTCTAATTGTGTAGATTTTTGAAAATCAAGTACCGGTAATTCAGATGAACTCTTGAGGGCTTAAAATGAAAATTTAAACTTGGTTTCATTTTATGAACTCAAGAGTTACAGATCTATAAGGGTCCATTTGGTTACTGACTGTCCATCATTTAGCCTGGGGACCACCTGGAATCCACTACCTCTATCAGGTACCACTGGTTGAAAACCACTGAGGTAGAGCATAACAGAATGGTTAGAGAGGCTGAAACTGCCAGGTTCAACAACAGAATGTGATTCAAGGCACCACTCCTGTAGTTTCAGGCCCTCAGTCTCAGTGCAATCTGAGTCTTACAAAAGAACACACACGGACACACAGATTTTTTTGATTAAAAACATTGTTCCTTTCCTTCTTTTTTTCTTTTTATTTATTGTACATTTTTCCAGAGTGTTCCAAGAGGAGTTCAGAGTTCACTCGTGGTCTGGGTGGGGGCTCAGTTGTTTGGGGGTAGAGGGGGAGTGAAAGAGTCGGCGACCCCACGGGATGGACTGCATGCTGGTGTTAGCGGGCGGAGTCAGGTGTCTGAGGTGGGGCGGGGTTTAGAGATGATTGACGACCCTGCTGCGGATGGACTGGCATGCTGGTGTCAGGGTGGGGGCGTGGCCGGGGTCAGGTTGTTATAGGAGGGCAAGGGGGTTTAGAAGTAGTTGCAGACCCTACGGATGGACTGGATGTTGGGGTTCTGGGCCTGCCACTCGTTGTGGCTGCAGTAGTTACCCCTCTCGACGATGTACATACGACCACGGAAGTTAGGCTCCTCGTACATCACCCAGCTGCATGGACGGGGGAGAGAGAGAGAGGTGCTTCAATGTTATGATGTGATTATGCAGTTTCCCTCGAAAGCAAATAATGGTACATCAAGTCAATTTCAATTCAATTTAACTAAGATTCAATAAAAGGAGAACTCCGCCCAATTGTACTCTAGAGATGTTGTGTGGACTTTATAAAAAGTTCCCCCCATTCTGTGTTTCCTATAAATGGAGGTCTGAAAAATCCTTATAATGGTCAAACACAACCACCATGTTTTTCTTTGGTTCACATTTGTATCCTCTCAGGAAATTTTAGAAAATTTCCGTCCATGGGCACACAAATTGCATTCACACTGTCATTTCTCTTCTGTTTTGGACCAGAACCTAGTGTGTTGGTGAGTTCCAGGGACCCCACACACGGAGTTGCACCACTTATGCGGGTGATTTTTAATGGCAATATGGCAGAAAATCTCTGACACAGAGCTCCTCTCTGGTGAGAGCAGTGTTACTCTGCAGATTTTAACGCTTTTATTCGGCGTTCCTTCGTGCCCGTTTTAAGTGTCTGTGTGTGCAACATGGGGGTTCTTACGCTCCGTCTCCGTAGACTCTGACAGAGTTGATGCAGTTCTTGGAGAACCCGCGGGCCTGCAGGAAGGGACAGTCGTCGCAGATGTCCACACACTGACCGCTGAAGTTACAGGCCTCGAACAGCTCAATGCGATAGTGCTCTCCGTGCTGAGGGACACACAGACATAACATCATTATGTTGATCCATGTTTGCCAGTTATCTCTTCCGTCGACATCAACCAAGACAAGAACTTAAATATTGTCTCTGTGTTTGAGAGGCTAAACCTCAAATGCTGTCTGTGACTAAAATACCAAATAAGATCTCCTCACCATGCGGATGGGCTTACAGGAGCCCATGTGGTCGTTGTGGGAGTTCCAGCGCTGGAACTCGGGGTACTCTCCGTGCTCCAGGATGTACTGCTGACCCCTAAAGTCGGGATGGTCGTAGCAGATCCAGGCTCCACTCTCGACTCTGATAGAGTTCACTCTGTAAACATAACATATGCAAATATTTAGATAAATATGTTATATAAAAATACATCTAAATACATACTCAATTGTTGATTGTCTCTGTTTAACACTAATCTTCTCCTTAGATCAGTTGATATAAATCACAGGCTCAATTAACCTGGTGGGAGGTATCAGGATTCTTAGCAGTGGTTTTCAACCAGTGGTCTGGGAACCACCAGTGGTCCTTCAAATGAAACCAAACAGACCCTTGTGGGTCCATTTGGTTTCATTTTACGCACAAAAGTTAAAATATTTATCATGTGAATCAGCCCCAAGTCTAGAGAACTAGAAGATTAATGGTAATTTTGATCTGTTTTGTTTCCAAAATCCAGTTTGGAATTGTGGACAAAATAAATCTTTAGTTTTGGGGTCTGTGGGGCCAAAATTGTCATCAAATGGTGATCCGTGGCTCAAAGTCTAAATGCATAGTGGGCCCTGGGACCACTGTTCTTAGCATCAAACAGAGGCGCTGAGCCGCTCTCATGTCGGTCCTGTCCAGTGTAAATTGTGTCGGCTAAAACAATCTTGGAAAATCTTGGTTGACTACCTTTTGGCTGGCATAGGTAAAAAATGAAATGAAAACTAGGCAACGCAATGACTGATGACTGAAACTAGGAGTATATAGCCGACTGATAATTTCATTAACAACAAAAAACGAGAATAAAACTAGACCTAGACCGATCTACACCTGCTGACAGCGGACAGGATCATGTGTGTGTGTGTGTGTGTGTGTGTGTGTGACATGTCACCTGTTCATGAAGCCACGGTCCTGGAAGTTATCACAGTCACCTCTGACCTCCAGCTTCCTTCCTGTGAAGCACTTGCCCTCATAGAAGCAAATCTGGCATTGACAGAAAGATGGACAAATATATTTTTAAATATATTTTAGCGCATAGCGTTACCAAATGTGCCGGAAAATACGGAATCGTCCTGACATTGTAGATTATACAAAACATTCGCTCTGAAAGAACATACTGAAAGATTTGTGCTGCATTCTCACATTCTCCCCAAAAATAGCAGCCGCGAACGTCTGCTATTTTTCAATGAAAGTTAACACACCACAAGTACAGTACAGAATGGTTAAATGAGGAGTCCCTTATTGAACTGATGAGAAACTCACTGGTAGTTATTTATTTTAAGATCCCCATAAACCCATATCAAGGACTTTGCTGATTACTAGTTTTGCTAAAGTGGATTATTATAGTTACTTAATGAGTCCTTCACTAAGTCCCTCCCCAATTAGTCCTTGTCCAATAGGCATGTTAGTAGAGGAAAGCTTGACCAGCATGGCAACAGTTACATTATTAGGACTGGCATTGGACAGTGACTAAACCCCGCCTCAGAGGGTGGGGTTTTGAGAAGGGCTCATTGGGCCTGTCATATTCTAGTGTTGTTTTAACCAGTGGTCCTCAAACTGTGGTTCCCACTTTTTGTCGTGCCAAAATGTGTGATTGTTTTGTATCATGAAAACCAGATTAATTATGAAAATTAGGACATAGAGCCTCAGTCCTATGTATGCATGTTCGTGTGTACAGTGTAGTACAGGAATAGCCTGCAGTATACAGTATACAGTACGGAGTTCAGTCAGGGCAGAGTAACCCCCAAATGGGACCCTGGGCCAGTAATTTCTATGTTTGGGACCCCCATAGCATATGTGCATACACCCAATTGACCCAATTATTGTCATCTGCCAATGAAGGGCCTCAATGCCAGTATTGTGTGCAAAGACACAGTAACTATCACAATACAAGAATAGTTGCACTGCTCACTCACACAGTTGTGATTTGTTTTACAGAGACTTTTTGGGGGGGATAAAAAAAAAAATGTTGCATTTGAAATTTAGTCACCAAAATGTACAGTTAATTTAGTCCAATGAAATTCAACAGGTTTATAGCACAACTTTGGTTTGTTTTTGTTCTTTTTAACCATGGCCCATGATTTAGGTTGTTCTTAGAGAAAGTAAAAGAGATTTTTATTTTTATTTGCTGCTTTCTTTCGTTTTACCTATTTTTTGATAGGGGGCTCAGATGCCCATCTGAGCATTCAATAATGATTTTTGCTTTATTTATAATTATTTACTATAGTCCTTCTAGGCCAGACTAAATTACATTAGTTGTTTAAACAACATTAGTTGTTTTCTGCGTGTGAGGTAATGTGTCAAATGCGCATTGTTTAGATTTTAAATTTGGGAACTAAAGAAAAATATATTTTTTTAATCTGTTTTAAAAGTTGAGCATGAATACACCAGCTTACCTATAAATAACATCTATGCTTTTACCTTTGAATGAAGACTTTCAAGCCTTTACTAGTCCTCCACTGGTCTAGTTTTTATTTGTTGATGAAATTGTCAATATATTTAATCATAGTATGTAATCATATAACTTATCAACCAAAATGGCACACTAGCACCTCCTCACTCATTGGGACATGTTTATATTATACAGTATATTTGATCATATAATTTATAGTATTGTTATTTTTTTTGTATAATGTGAATCTATTTTATTATTGTTATTTATTTTACTCTTGAAAATAATAGCACGGTAATTATACATTTTTAAGATCCCAAATGATCACATTCTGACTCAGCCTTCTGCTAATTTGTTCAAATGAATCAAGCCATAATAACATACAGTAGGTTGATTGATCGCAGACAAAAAAAAAATCAACTAAATATGTTATCATTACTAGGAGATTGTGGAACAGCAACTTTTCCGTATGACCCTCTCACTCACCTTTCCGGAGTACTGAGACATTGTTTCTGGATGTGGTCCAAATCCTTTACCCACAGAACCAAACGGACAACTAGGCCTCTAACAGTGTAACCGCCAAAAAGTTGGACCCCCCAATTTATACCGCGGGGGGGCAGGGGCGCGGCCCACCGCGGGGCGAGGCCTCCCGGGCCTGACAAAAGCCGGGGGGCTTTCAGTGGTCTGCTGTGTGGGCACTTTCCCTTCAGTCTCCACTCGACCCAAACTACCGCTGATGCTGCAGTATGTGTGTGTGTGTGTGTGTGTGTGACAGAGAGAGAGGGAGGGAGGTAGAGAGAGAATGGGCGAGAGAGTCTGTGTGTGTGTGTGTGTGTGTGTGTGTGTGTGTGTGTGTGTGTGTGTGTGTGTGTGTGTGTGTGTGTGTGTGTGTGTGTGTGTGTGTGTGTCTGAGTGGTGAGTGCAGGCGTGTTCGTGTTTGTGCGAGTCAAACTGGGTGACAATAGAATGTGCTTGGCCTGAGCTTTGTAGGGTCAGATATTGCACACGCCACACATGCTTCTCTGCTGGCCGCCGGCCAGCGACACTTAACATTATACGCGTGTGTGTGTCTGTTTACACCAATGAAGACTGTGTGATTCATGCCACAATAAAGTTGATTCTGATTCTGAGGTCAAGGGTCAAAAGGTCAAGAGCACAGGGTAAAGAAGAGTGGTGGAAAGTATCTAAGTAGATTTACTTAAGGCACTGTACTTGAATGGGATAGTTCAGATTTTTGGAACTTAAGTTGTATGAAATACTGTCCGTTAATATAGTGGTGTCAACTGTATTAATTGATGTCCAGAGTCCCGTGCTGGGAGTTCTGCTCTGGTTTTGGTAATATAAAGTAGTTCCAGTTAGTTTGTGGGGGTCCCTGGGGCCACGCAGTATAAGTAAATGTATCCACAAAACTTAATTTGTATGACCCATATTTTAGAAATGGGTCAACAATACAACTTAAGTTAGTTTTTTGGGTTCAAGTATTTGTATACTATGAGCATGCACAGCTGTGTGTGTGTGTGTGTGTGTGTGTGTGTGTGTGGGTGGGGGGGGGGTAGTATTTATTTTATTTTATTTATTTTTATTTTATTTTTTAGGTTAGATTTTTGTAAATAAAAACCCCAAAAGCAACATGTTCAGGGTTTCGGACGACATACAGTACTATAATATGCCATTTATCATGATTTTCAAGTTTTTTAAACAAGGATGAAAATCTTGGAAAAATGACATATGGCACATACAACCTGATGAATGATCATCATTTTTAAGGTTTGATTTTTTTTTTAATGAAAATCAGAAATTAAAAAAGCATACTATAGCTCATGGTTTTGGATGACACATATGTCGTTTTTCATCATTTTGGAGGAAGAAAGGAAGTAAAGGGGGGAACTTACAACATACAGTAGATGTCTGTATTATATTGAGATAATCCCCAGGCAGACTCTTTATCCATGCGAGCCAAAGAAAATAAGTACAAGTACATTGGCATCAAAAGTAAACAATAATATCTGAACCAAATAATGCTATTTTATTAGCATAAAATCAAGCTCCACATTTGTACACAAACATTTATTTCACATTCATATATTAATTGGGCAATGTTCACATGACATTATTCACAAAACATTCAATTATAAACAAAGCTAATTTCAACTATGTACAGTGACAGCAGACAGGAACAATTGGTAAACCAGACACAAGTTTTGCCTATAGCCGGATAACTATTCCACACATTTCTGAATGCCATATGGGGTCAAGAGTTTTCACACCAATTAAGGACCAATTAACCAAGAGAGTGTTAAAGCAGGGACCCCCACAAGTGTAGCAGATACCCTGGGCTATGCCTGTTCCACAGAACACTGATCCATGTATTAGTGCAGACAGTGGCTTTTTTTAATCCCAGGGCCCAACATTTATTCAGCATTTGAGCATGGACCACAAAGATTTGAGGACATTTTAGCCCCACAGACACCAAAACTAAAGATTTATTTTGCTTTTGTCCACAATTCCATGCTGGATTTTGGAAACAAAACAGTCAAACATACAGATCAAAATGACCATTAATCTTCTACATTATCTAGTCGTGTAGACTTGGACTAATTCAGATGACGAATATTGTAACTCTTGAGAGTGTAAACATGGAACCAAATGGACCCGCAAAGGTCCATTTGGTTTCATGTTTACGCATCTGGTTAACCCGGACCACTGGTTGAAAACCACTGGTGTAGAGTCTTGAATTATTACTGGCATTCAGACGTTGTGGAATAGTTGGACGGCAATGTGCATCTGTACACACAGTAACAGTAACAGAGCTGGACAGGCAGTGACCGGACACTTAAAACAGTGTCATTTCCAGGGGAGAATATGCCATCCATTATACGCCCAAATCCATTCCTACTATTGGCAGTTTTAAACTGGGAGCAGAGCCAATGTGGATTCTGGTTAGCCATCACCATAACACCAGCCGCTTCGACCTCTATCCATCGATTGAATAGACACTTATCAACAGAAATGTTACGATCCAATCGTGCCGGTATAGCAGATATTCAGATACCCGCCGGGCAAGTAGATATTTTGTATTCATTGCATCGGTGGATCACGGATACTACTAGTAGGGCGGGGCGAAGCATAGTTTTACTGAAGTTTTGTTTAGGGTTAGTTACCGCATAAAGCACCGTCTAACCCTAACCCTAGCCTAATCCTAAACCCTAAACATAACCCCAGTAAAACTAGGCTATGCCTACACCTAACCCCAACCCTAAACTTAACCTCAGTAAACTTATGCCTAAACCTAACCTAACCCTAACCATAACTTCAGTAAAACTTCCTTCGCCCCGCCCTACTAGTAGTATCCGTGATCCACCGATGCAATGAATACAAAATATCTACTTGCCCGGCGGGTATCTGAATATCTGCTATACCGGCACGATTGGATCGTAACATTTCTGTTGATAAGTGTCAATTCAATCGATGGATAGAGGTCGAAGCGGGTGCTAACACAGGGGTTTTCAGCATTTTTCATACCAGGGCCCACTATTTATTCAGATTTTGAGGCATGGACCACCATTTGATGGCATTTTAGCCATCGTGTTTGTTTGTGTGTAGATCCTTGACAAAGCCAGATGTGGGTTTTGAGCCCTCAACCTCCATGGTGGTGGGCAGCAGCATCACCATTGCAAATTATAGCTGATAATGCAAATGAAGGGGATGTTTTTCTTCCTGGAAATTCACTCACTGTCTACATCTAATAATAATAAACTAACTAGCCTCGAGTATTCATAATAGAAACAGTGAGCAGACAAAAGTATTCACATCATCAAAGTAACAGAACAGAGAACTATTCACATCACAGTAAACAATGCAACTATATTCACATCACATCACAGTAAAAAAATACTTTGGCTCAATTGTTGTCAAGTGAAAGACTAGAATATTAAAAGATCTATTGTACCATTAGTGACGTATTTCCAAGCAATATAACATGACAGTAATGTTATTACTTTACCTGTAGGAGCTAAGCTAAGTAATATTACTTTACGGATTGAGTAAGAAGTAACTTCTTACACTTCCTGAGAACCATACACTGTGCGTATACAGTATACACACACACGTCAGTGACTCTCAACCTTCTCTGGATCAGGGCCCGCTTGAAAATCTCTCGGTTTTCAGACCCCTCAATGTTGCAACTTTTCTCTACACTGGATGGGCTTTCTATGGGAAGTCGCACCTTGCCGGAAACTTGCTGGCAAGGTAACATACTCTGCCCTGAGTATAGACACAGTTACGCTGTTGCAAACTCTGTTCACTTCATGGGACCAATCCAAGCTTCAAGTTGTGTTTCACAATGTTGTGTTTCACAATGTTATGATGATTTTTCTTTTAGGACCTTTTTTCTGAAAGTCTGAGAGTGTGCAAACGGAGAGTGTGCAAATGTGAACCAAATGGAACGGGTCCATTTGGTTCACATTTGCACACTCATAAAAAAGGTCCTAAAAGAAAAACACTCTCAGGAAAATATTGGAAATGTCCATCTTTTGTCCCTCTTTCAGGCTGCAACAGCCCTCCTCGAGAGCTCATTTTTCTGACCACTCAATGTCGCAGCATTTCGGCTGGTCCGAGTATTATTTGGGCTTGAGCCGTCATGTGTCCGCTGGCAAGACGGATGTGGAATGAACATCGTTAATATCCTCATGATGACCCACAGGTTGAGAACCACTGACCGTAGACAAATCCACCTTCACATGCATCTATCAATATAGTAAAAACAACATACATAAATGTAGCTACAACTGGATAAAGAAAGAACACTGGTTTTCGACACCCTGTCCCAAGGACCACCAGGAGTCCAAACGGACCCTTATGAGGTACGTTAAGTTTGAGAGAGTTTAAACGGAACTAAATGAGCCCTTTTTGGGCACGCTCCTACTGAGTCCATAGTACAAAAGTCACATTAATCGGACCGTGCACACACACGTCTTCTTATTCTCAACCCAACAGACCTGAAAGGGTCCATTTGGTCATCCTCAGACAGCTTTGTGGCTGGGTTCCTGGCTTCCTCTGAGCACAGAATTACCGGTAAGTAGAATATTCTCACCCCCGGGTGTCACTGTTGCACTACTTTTTTACACTAGACCTTAAAGGGTTCATCTGTACACTCAGTCACAGACCCGTGACGCTTTGTTTGGTTCCATTTGTACACAATCAAGAGTTCAAGAGCCTGCAAAGGGCCCGTTTGGTGCCATTTGTACACCCTCAGTTACATGTGGACCCCCAGTGGTCCCCAGACCAGACGTTGAGCCAATGCCCGAAAAAATGACAACAGTGCCGTCGTCTATTGGTCTGATGCTTCCAGTTCAACGTTGTGACTGCCAACACCACAAAATATATAATAATATTAATAAGTGTTTCATTTAAAGCATTCATTTCAAACAATACACTGTAAAAAAAAAAGTCTGGCTGACTGATAGTGATCGTTGGCTAGCATCCAGGCTAGCTATGTAAATGTTAGCTAGCTAGCCAAAAGTCTCAAGATTTTAGCTAGCACACAGGTTGACCATGTGGACATTTAACGTTATGTGAACCGTAATGCCATTGTTGACCATGTGAACATTAGCTGTCATTAGTTAGCTAACACGGCTGAACTGGCAGGCTTGTGAACATTAGCTACCATTAGCTATAGCTAATACTGTCGACCATGTGAACGTTTTATCTAGCATACAGGTTGTCTGCGTGAACGTACGGGACGCTAGAGTGAAGGTTGACACGTGAACGATAGCTAGCATGCGGGGGTAACGTTAGCTAACATTATTTAGCGTCCAGGCTAACGTTAGCTAACAGGGTGTAGTGTAATGAGCAACGTTGGTTAGCGTTTTTAGCGTACAGGCGCACGCAGCGCAGCGTTCATTCCCAGGTATTCCAGGTTTTCGGCGGCGGGGAGGAACAGACTGCTGCGCGTGGGCGGGGTTACGTGGGGCGGGGGCAGGAAGTCCTCGTGGTAGTCAGGGTTGTCCAGGATGTCGTAGTACGCCGGCTGCAGTGCGTTGGGAGTGGTGTTCAGGTATTCAGGTCCCTCGGAAACACGCGCCGGGAGTTTTGCTTCCTCCTGTAACAATCATGAAATGAGGACAATTAATTAGTGAAGATTTTAAAATCCAACACCAAAAGGTGATCCCGCCGCATAATTAGCATGCATTTGCTGTATTAGCATTATTAGCATTATTAACAGTATTTGGCATTGCTTAACACTACACATTATTAACAACACTTAGAATTGTTAGCATTACTTACTTAGCATTATTAATATGAATTAGCATTATTAGCATTAGGATAATTAACATAATTACCATTACTTAGCATTATTAGCATTATCAACAATAATTAGTATTAGCTTAGCATTAGCATTAGAGAAAAATATCAGATCTACAAGCTCATAGCACACCATGATCTTGTAGATCTGATATGTTTTGAGAAATGGTGAAAATGTGGCGCAAATCTTTGAATGGTTTTTCAGTACAGAATGGGTTCATTGTTTGTGCGCATAGAACATTTAGATGGAACATGTAGTAGTAATACTTGTTGTGTTAACAGGCTTCTTACCTTCAGGGGGTCTGTGTTCTGGGTGGCTCCCCAGTCCAGGTCCAGGTCCTCATAGTTGGGGTTTACTACCTCTGAGAGCCTGCTGCTCTGGCCGGGACCACCCAGGCTGGGTGCATCCATACTCTGGTTCATGTACTCTGGAGGAGACAGAGAGAGAGTTTGGTGTCACTATAAATTAAAATAAGATCAGATTGTAGTAGTGAGTTTGTGTCTCTCCTGTAGGTGGAGATGGGGGCGTGGTTAATGGGAGCAGTGCCAGGGTTTTCATGGCTGGTAGTTGTTTTGTTTGTGACTAACAAGGTTTGTCCCTATTTATTTAGGACAGTGGTTTTCAACCTTTTTGTTCTCAGGGCCCACTATTTATTCAGCATTTGAGCCACGGACCGCCATTTGAGGACATTTTAGCCCCACAGACCCCAAAACTAAAGACTTCTTTTGCTTTTGGCCACAATTCCAGGCTGGATTTCGGGAAGCAAAACAGACAAACATGCAGATCAAAATGATCATTAATCTTCTACATTCTCTACTTGTGTAGACTTGGGCTAATTCACATGATGTACAGTATATGTCAACTCTTGATAGTGTAAACAAGCATAAAAATGAAAGAGTTGTAAAGAGTTAGTGTCTTGTTAGGAGTTACTTCTTTAGCCTGAGGACCACCTGGAACTGTCTCAAGGACCACTGATGGTCCCCGGACCACTGGTTGAAAACCACTGGTTTAGAATGTTGAACCCGGGGCCATACTGACAACACATAACAAACTGAACTGAAATCTTTGTGGCAGGCAATGATCCGTGCAGCACAGCTGGGCAGATTTTATTTTTTGCACAAGGAGTATTTATGTTATGTTTAACCAAGTGTCTGTGTAAGCCAATTAATGCATCCTGTGACTCATGTACTTCAAAAGACCACAAAGCAACCACTAAAGAAATGATCATCACAGCAGCTTTAACTACTACAACACCCTCTTGCCTAACATCCACCCATTGATTTCCCCTAAGTGCTTAAAGGAATACTTCCTACCAATTACTCGCACATGAAGCCTTGAATTAATGTTTGTTAATTTAATCGGTTCATCGGTTTATATTTGTGTGTGTGTGTGTGTGTGTGTGTGTGTGTGTGTGTGTGTGTGTGTGTGTGTGTGTGTGTGTGTGTGTGTGTGTGTGTGTGTGTGTGTGTGTGTGTGTGTGTGTGTGTGTGCGTGCATGCGTACCATGTCCGGAGTAGAACTGGTCTCTCTCCTGACTGTAAGGGTTTGTAGGGTCAGTGATGTAACGCAACACTACACTGTTCTCTCTCACTGGAGGACCACCAGCATGACCGTTCTGGAGAGCAATGGAGAAAGAAATACAGTCATAGAGACAGACATTAGCAATCATGTGGATTGCCCCGTTGTGTTGCAAGTGGTTGGTCATTGCAACTAAAACTCTGCACAAAAAACCCTGAAGCACATGTTTAGCTGTGATGCTCATTCCACAAACTACACCTATTGCAAAGCTGTCTATTCATATGAGCTGTCGATTAATATGAAATACGATAACAATTGCTGATCAATGCTTAAAGGGGAACACCACACATTGTCAACATTTTTCCTGAGAAAAAAAAGGTCCTAAAAGAAAAATCATCACTTGATGATGTTATGAAGTTGTATTTCACCATGTTAATGGTTATTTTCAGACCTCCATTTCTAGGAAACACAGAATGTGCACACAACATCTCTTGTTCACAGAGCCCAGTTCGTATTGCGTGCATGTGAAATGTTGCAACATTGAGAGGTCAGAAAACAGAGTTCTCGGGAAGGCTGTTGCAGCCTGAAAGAGGGACAAAAAGAGGGACATTTCCAAAAAAAATTCTGAGAGTGTACAAATGTGAACCAAATAGACCCTAGTGGGTCCATTTGGTTCCATTTGTAATTGTACACTCTCAGAACAATAGGTCCTAAAAGAAAAATCATTAACATGGTGAAACACAACTTGACGATAGAGCCGCCATTGGACTGATCCCATGAAGTGAACAGAGTTTGCGAGTTTGTGTGTTTACCGCAGTGGTAGCTTTAGAGGGTGCCAGGTATTCATCATCGTCATCAGCATCATCTTCCTCCTCCAGGTCTTCAGAAGACAGAAGAGATGAGAAGATTCTGCTCTCTGTCGGAGAACACACTGTCCTACACTCATCACCCTGCACACACACACACACACACACACACACACACACACACACACACACACACACACACACACACACACACACACACACACACACACACACACACACACACAGGTTGGTCGACTACTTTTTTTCCCACTGGGGATGAAAATGGGCATCTTTGTCCGACAGATTGACTCACCGGTATCACCAGGTATCTTGAAGGGTCTCTGGCCATTTTAGAGAATTCCACAATGAGCTCTCTGAACTTGGGACGGCTGGACGCGTCGATCATCCAACCTAACATGCACACACGCAGAAAACATGCACCCACAAACGTTGTGATTATAAAGACATGCATGGTCTATATAACATACATTAGGTGTGCGGAAATACACTAAACTGTGAATGTTCATTAAGGCTGTTGAAAATAACAAGTTAATTAGTTAAATTAATTTTGTTAATAATCTGATTAAATAATCTGATTAAATTTTTTAACGCACTAACTCATAACGCACACTGACTAGCTGTGTGTCTACCTGTAACCAGAGGCATATAATATAGCTCAAGAGATCTACAAGCATTGGGGGCTTGTAGATCACCTATTTTGATAAATATTTAAAAATAAACAGACTTTCAGATTATTTTTAATGGTCAAATCCTGTAAAGGAAAACATATTTTTGGACATAGTTTGAATGGTGATTCATCATGATTAAATTAATTTTGAAGCTGTGATTAATTTGATTAAATGTTTTAATCATTCAACAGCCCTAGTTTACATTTAACATGGACACCTATAGTGCACATAAGGGGTTGAGGGTTTGACGTATGTGTGCACGTGGTGTATAGATTGTATAGATATGTACACATTTTCCATACATTTAACCAGTATCATATAGACGTCTATAGTGCACACGGGGGGTTGGGGTAGGCGCTCTCCTCTCTCCAGGATCGAACAGATCTCATTGGCTGGAATCCCGTCGTACGGTTTGGACCCCCATGTCATCAGCTCCCATACTGTCACTCCTGGAGATAGAGAGACACAGTGTTAGAATATAGAGAGAGAGAGAGACCTAATACTACTACTACCAGGGGCGGATTGGCCATCTGGAGTACAGGGAGTTTTCCCGGTGGCCTGCGCCACCTAGTGGCCTGGACAAGATCCAAAATGCACTAGAATGTGCTAGATGCTCGCCTGGAACATACAGATCAAAATGACCATTAATCTTCTACATTCTCTAGTTGTGTAGACTAAGTTGGGCTAATTCACATGATGTATATTTTAACCCCCCCCCCCCCCACACACACACACACACCCACCCCCCCAGGGTGGCCTGGCAAAGGCAAAATTGTCCCGGTGGGAAAATATGTGCCAATCCGCCCCTGACTACTACTGTATTGTCACACGGTGTAAACTGAGTATAATCTGTGATCAGTCCTTTCTGATTACAGTAAACAACGTCAAACTCATTTTCCCTCAGTTTTACTTTTGCTTTTGTCCACAGTATGGATTTGGGAAACAAAACAGGCAAACATACAGATCAAAACAACCATTACTCTTCTAGTGTGTAGACTAATTCCGATGATGAATATTTTAACACTTGAGAGTGTAAACATGAAACCAAATGGACCCGCAAGGGTTCATTTGGTTTCGTTTTTACGCTCTCAAGAGTTACATCTGGTTAACCACTTTTCATTTGGTTAACCAACTTAGCTGGGGACCAACTGGAACCATCTCAAGGACCACTGGTGGTCCCCGGACCACTGGTTGAAAACCACTGCCCTAACCCAATACAAAATGGCTGCTACAACTACCTAAATAATAGAGAAAATACATCATCATAAATACACTGTGAAACTGCATGTACTAGTCTGTAAGGTTTTCACCGGTTCAAAGAAGTAGAGAAAATTGTGAAATGATTTTCTTGTGCATGGTTCCCACCGTAATTCTGTGGCACAGTGAGGGCAAAATAAATCACACGGACAATAAATTGTGATTCTTGTATGTTATGAAAGATCTATCCAGCCAACAGTCACCAGGGAATAGGAAGGCCTAAATTGGCCAGAGCTGAAAACGGCCTGGCCGACAAAGGAAACCACAGAAGACCATTTCTAGGAAAAGAAAGTGTTTACACATGATGTGCCTAATAACATAGTGTGACGTCAGAGAGACGTTAATGTCACATCAATCTCAAAAGGCATGTGTTCATGTTCCAATAATAATCCTGGCCCTAATTACAAGGGAATTAACTAGCAAAGGTCAGGAAGTGAATGATATGGGAGGAAGAGAATTAAGAGAACTGGACGGAGATGATCTTGTGAGTGTTGCCTGCTACTGCCAGCCTGCGTCCGTTCAAATGAGTTTCAGAGATGGCTTTGTTTACCATAGCTCCACACGTCACTCTGGTGCGTGTAGGTCCAGTGAAGAATGGACTCCAGAGCCATCCACTTTATAGGAACCTGGGAGAGAGGGAGAGAGAGAGGGCGAGACAGGTACATGAGCAGTCTGTCACTGTTAGAGCCAATATTAGTTATTTCTATTTTATTTATTGTTTTGCTTGGATACTTTTGCTGCGCCCTGCTGTTTAGGTAATGAACTACCACAGGCCTTCACCTCTCACAGCAGGATGGAACCTCTTGATTAGGGAAGAGTGAGAGAGGGACAGGGGGAAAGGTTTGGGCAACGCACGCATGTGAATGAGGACAGCAGCAAACTGTTTTTGACCACAATAGCTGACAAGCAACACAATAGAAATGAAGAAATAAGAAGAAAATAAGAAAAGAACCCTTGTTACACACACACACACACCCACACACACACACCCACACACACACACACACACACACACACACACACACACACACACACACACACACACACACACACACACACACACACACACACACAACGTTTTGGAGTTTATTTTGTTTCATAAACTACAAATGGACCTTTGAATTGTGCCTCTCAACTACTACTACACCGTCCCATTGCTGGCGACTTGATTTAAGGTAGGACAAGTCTTTGTAACAGTCACTTTACATCAAAGTTGTGAGACAAAAGAAAGAGAGACGTGTCACAGGTTGTAGATGGGTTAGGACACCTAGCAGAAAACTAAAGCTGGGTTCAGCCTCAAAACTACAAGATAATGGCAGCAGGGGCGAAATCCAAAAGCGACCTCGCCCGCGGGTGCCCGGTTTCAAAAGCGGGCGCCCGCTTTCACAAAAACGGGCGCCCGTTTTTGTGAAACCGGGCGCCCGCTTTTGAAAACGGCGCCCGTTTTCAAAAGCGGGCGCCCGTTTTCACAAACGGGCGCCCTTTTCAAAAGGTTATGGTTAGGGTTAGGTTAGGTTTAGGCATAGGTTTACTGAGGTTAAGTTTAGGGTTAGAGTTAGGTTTAGGCATAGCCTAGTTTGTGAAAACGGGCGCCCGCTTTTGAAAACGGGCGCCCGTTTTTGTGAAACGGGCGCCCGTTTTTGTGAAAGCGGGCGCCCGCTTTTGGATTTCGCTGGCTCTCGATAATGGAGTTGATCAGAGGTGGATTTTGAATATTCTTATATATCAGGCCCGGATGTAAGTTCTCCCAATGGGGAGGCAGGCAAAAATGGGATGGGGTGCCCATACCATTTTCGGTTACAGGACTTATATTAGGCAAGTAAGCATCAATAATAACATCAGTTGTTGTTGAAGTTGCAACAGGCACACAGCATGCATGAAGCTAAAGGTCTGACTCAGAGAGTTTTCTGATTTGAATGATGAAATGGTGTTGGTTTAGTGGTACCACAACTGCAGTTAGTTAGAAGCAGTAGTAGTGTTTCAAATCATTTTAAATATAAGCGCTTTAATTTGAAATATCTTGGGTTGTTTTGCATGCCATCATGTTTGGTGGGGCAGTCTGGGCATGTAGGGGGGCATTGCCCTCCCTGTGCCCATGCCTATGGGTTAAAGCGTTTTATTTTATTTTACCTTCCCTCCGTCGGCGTGGTATTCCTTCTCGTCGCGGTTCAGGAGTTTAGCCAGACCAAAGTCTGTGATCTTCACGTGGTGAGGAGATCTGACCAGAACGTTCCGCGCTGCCAGGTCTCTGTGCACCAGGTGACGCTGCTCCAGGTAGTTCATGCCCTGGAAACATATTGGGCACACAATGTTACCTATGTATGAGTTTTACTCACTGCATTCACTTTTGTTACTCAAGTCTGGTGGTGGCTTAGGGGTAGAGTCACCGGATGGTAACCGCAGTGATTCTCAGCATATTTAATGCTAAGGACCCCCAGAATTACCAATATTTGGCTGCGGACCCTCATCTGAAAACATGTTGTTGTAGCGATCCCCCAGAAGCAAAGATTTAAGTTAAAAACGTTTGCTTCTGAAATAATGTATTCAAAGATTTGTGCCACATTTTCATGATTTTTCAAAAATAGCAGACCTGCAAGCTCACAGCGCGCCACTCGGTGGTGAGCTTGTAGATCTGATATTTTTCAATAGCTAAACACCAAAACCTGTACAGTACAAAAAGGTGCCTTAGCGATTACCTTAGCGATCTGCACACACCAGTTGAGCAGCATCTGCGATCCAATGTGGTCTCTGTTCTGCCTGACATAGTCCAGCAGGCAGCCGAACGGCATCAGCTGAGTGACCAGCTGCACCGTGGAGGTCAGGCACACACCCAGCAGTCTGCACACGTGGGCATGGTCCACACTGGCCATCACATACGCCTCCTAGAAATAGATATCATGTGTGTGAGCACACAATCACACACAGGCAGGCAGACAGACAGACACAGACGGACGGACAGACAGACAAACAGAGACAGACTTACATCCAGGACTTCCTTGTTGGCTTTAGTAGACGTTGCTTCTCTCAGAACCTTGATGGCGACTGGAATCTTTATGCACTCTCCTTCTGGCACCCACAAACCCTGCAGTACACATATGAAACCAAAATTAATATTCTGATTATTCTTGAATGTTGAGAGAAAGTTTATGTATACATGAAAATGTTCAAGCTTGGATGTGTACAGTACAGTTTGCAGTTATTTTTTGAGAGCTGAAACTCAAATCTGAAAATGTGTTTGCAGGCCACCCATTCTGACCTCACTCCAACCTCCAGTGGTCAGATGGGTGAGTCGTGTGCACTTTCACTTTTTAGTTTAGCCCGGCCTTTGCGCTACTTCCAGTCAAATCCATGACACAATCATTTGTAATTTTAAAGAGAAATAGCTCTTTAAATACCTTGTACACGGTTCCGAAGGCTCCGGACCCCAGGATTCGAACTCTCTTCAGTTCAGTCTCCTTCAGGATTCTCAACAGAGCCTGATTAGGAGCCTCACCACTAGGGGTCAGAGGTTCCACCAACTACACACACACACACACGCACACGCACGCACACACACACACACACACACACACACACACACACACACACACACACACACACACACACACACACACACACACACACACACACACACACACACACTAGGAGTTACTCTCTCATGTCTAAAGGTCAGAGTCGTTAGGACACGACACTGTGACATCCAGTGTAGTTACATAACAGACAACATAGAGTAAAGGAGCACCAATTCTCCACCATATAATCGGTCCTCACTCATGGCAATATGTTGTCACTTGTTTCGTTACCAACTCGCTCTGACTCCTCTGGTGCATTGTTCTCTTAAAGGTAGTCTTTGAAAGACAGATAAGTGTATACATACACTGATATAGCCAAAGTGCCAAGAAATTGTTTATAAGACACATTGAATAAACAAACCAACATTTTGGCATTGTCCTCTTACATGAACAGACCTTCTTCTGGACAGACAATGTTCTGACAATTGTCTGTCCTGAAGAAGATCTGTTTGACCGAAACGTTGAGAAATAAAAGAGCGACATTAAGTCAAAATCTTGTTAGTGTGCTCGACCTTTTTTCTGTTTGTATTGTGTGTTTTGTTGCCCTATGGACCTGTCACTAGCCTTTTGAGGTGTGCATTGGCCTTTTCCTTTAAAGTTTGTCCTCTTAAAACATGACCATTTGGGAGGGCAACAGGTTAAGACTTTAGGGCTTTAAGACTATTTTTGGTAAGAAGACTTTATTTTCGCCGAAAATAAAGTCTTAGAGCTCTAAGACTTTATTTTCGCGGTTGTGCACGTGTGTGTCACTGACCTCTCTCTCCTGTAGGAGGCGCCGTACGGTCCTCTTCCTCTTGATGTGCTTTCGCCGTAGCAACACGAAGGCAGCCAGTGATAGGACGACGGCGAGCAAGAGCCCGCCCACAATGGCCATAGCAAGCATGTTGTTTACGGGAGCCCTGTAGGGACAAACAATGTTGTATATTTCCGAATAGTAGCCCTGCAATAAATAACCACTGAGAGCTAGGCGTCGCCCCCAGCCAGTAGAATACATGCAACGACTACCCGGCTCAAGTCCTCTGAACAGGGGCCAACCGTGAACTCATAAAGATGCCCGAAAAAGACAGTTGCACCGTGGGTTCTGAGTACAGTGGGAACACTGTGCAGAGACTTCCAACGCCCCATATTAAATATTGTTAATATGTATGGGACAAATTCAAGAACTTTATTGGCATGTCAACAGGGTGTTGATAGGAATTTGGCTCAGTTCATGCTCAACACACAGACAGCATACATACAAGACAACAAGAAGACAGTACACATCCCAGGAGAGCCTCTCCAATGTTAAAGAGGTCAGCCCTTGTGGTTATAGTGAACTGCACACAGCCTGTGGGTTCATGACTAGGAAGCCCTGTGCCCTGAAGTTTAACATTGGAAGCTCGTTCATGAGCTTCCAATGTAGAATAATACATTGTATATACATTGTAGAAGAAATATGCATGGAGTTGCAAGGATTCTGCCCAGCAACAATGATAATATGCACCATAACGCTGGATGTACACACAGTGTTTAGATGGATGTCTTACCCAGTACACCTGGACAGTCCAGGACCCGTACACCTGCAACGACACATTACATACAATGTTAACACGTTAACCAGATGATCTTATCTAACAACAATCAGAGTCATCAATAATTGTGTTATTGCCATTAGCCCTTTTCCCTATCCTTACTGTAGCCTACGGCACATCATTGATTAGAAATGTCATGTCATATGTATGATACATTTAGAGTTAAGAGCATCCATCGTGGTACAATAATGTATATTATTTGTGTGTGTTGTTGTCCTACCCCTGGCTACAGTTCCGGTGACAGGGTTGACACTGCTTGGTGTCGTCGGCGTATTTCCACACCAGCGTGTCTCTGTCTCCCGGGACGCCCTGGGGACAGCGGGACACGCAGTGGGGGCCGTCCTTAAAATGGACACACTGGACACACTGATCCGAACCCTGGGAGAGAGAGAGATAGAAACGCAGAGAGAGAGAGAGAGAGAGAGTATCTTACTTATTTCGACAGTAATTCTTTTCCCCCCTTTCCCCCCTAATTATGCCAATGAATCCGTCTCCCACAGTGTTATGGATACTTACAGGTCCAGTGCAGGTCAATGACGAGTTCTTCATCAGACACTCAGAATGACACTGAACACAGCTGCTGTTCAACGCCACCTCCCTGGGCTCTCTGTGTCAGCACGCACACACACACACACACACACACACACACACACACACACACACACACACACACACACACACACACACACACACACACACACACACACACACAGGTTACGATGCAATATACGTATGTATAGGGATAGGGATAACAACCAACGAAGCAGTGATTTGTTTCTTCACAACGTCCATTGTGAGGAAACAAATCACCGCTTTGAAGGGTGTTGATTCCGTGAGCTTGTAGATTTTCCCTGTGCTACTACTGCTGAGCTGATTTATACACTGTACTCTGTAATAATGAAGATACTGTAACTCCGGTGGTGAGTGACTCACCCTTCCAGCAGGTGGCAGTGTGTCACACAGCTGCCCTTGCGCTCCAGATTTTGACAGGAGAAACACATGGACGGACCTGGACCCCAGCATCCCTGATCTGTGCACTCTGGGTCGCAGGTTCGATTCCCACGTTCTACACACACACATAGACACACGGCCACGCGCACAGGCAGACAGACAGACAGAGACAGTAGACGTGACAGATTGTAGAAGTGGATTAAAACCAAATGGCATTTGAATGACTAAAACTATGACTAAAACCTGATCAAGGTTTGCTGTCAAAATGAACACTCCCGTGAGCTTAGGCGATTTTAGGCTCCCCCAGCAAGGGGGCACTTGGACCCTTATAGATCTGTAACTCGTGAGAGCGTTAAAATGAATGAACCCTTAGGGGTCCATGTGGTTTCATTTTACGCTCTCCAGAGTTAAATTATATTTAAACATCTGAATTACATCATTTTCAAGAATTTACACAATGTAGAAGAATTGTTATTTTTGACCAACATTTGCCGGTTATCTCTAAATTGTGGACAAAAACTTGAAAATGCTTAGTTTTGCAGCATTATTTATAACTGACATTTTCTCCCATGTAACTTTTTTTCTTTGCCACCAGTGGGGGCAAGTGCCCCCCTGGCACCACCCTAAAATCGCCAATGCCCGTGAGAGGGTACAATTCGGGGCGTCTTCCTTACTGCATTCCTCCTTAGAGAGTGGGGTGTCAATTTTGACCGCCTGGCCAAGGGTCCTGAACATGCGCCTCCAGTGGTCCTCCTGTGTGTAGCAGAGGTTGCGGTTGGCCTTGATGATGACGTTTCCTGCACTGACCTCTGCGAGCGACCTCAGACCCAACCACCGCACCGATGTGTTCATGATAATCACACTGTAACCCCTGCAATGGATACACATGGTACATGCATGGACAGACACGTACACTTAAAGGGGAACTCCCATTTTCAACATTTTAATAGGTCATTAAAGAGAGGTTGCCGTGATTTTTGTATTTTTCCCAATTTTGTACATGTTTAAGAGGTGACAGTATGTAAATAGACCCCTTGGTGTGTTTTTTATGTGCAATGATGTCTTCCCTTTGTATTTAGGGTTTCTCCCTGGGGGCTGTTAAACGTGCCTATGAAAAAAAACTTCAATATAGTGACATCATGTGCTCAGCCCCTCCCCTAACTCCACCCCCTTTATCATGCACCCATCACCACCCACCAGGCAAATCAGGCATACTTAATGAAGAGGTGGGGTGGAATCATAAAAATGACAGTTTAACAAACACTTTTTGGGGAAAAAAAATCTTACGTTTCATATAACGTTAATACCTGATGATAATGTTTTAGGGTAGAAAAAAATCAAGGCACTCCATTTTTAATATACTGTGGCGACTGAACAGAAACTCAGGAGCAGAGGTCTGGGTTTGCTACGCACTAGGCGTTTTATTTAACAAAAATGAAAATCAATCATCAAGGCTTTTCTTCAAGGATCGTCGCTGGACCTCGTCTCGGGACGTCAGGTAAGTAAGGGATTACATTCAGAGAGTTCAGGCCGTCCTGCAAGGGATTCCACAGGTGAGTATACGGTAGGTGTGGGTTTAACTTTAGCTCTTTCCACAGGTCATTGTTATCTTAAGCATTTCAGCTCAGTCAATAAAAGGTGTTGAATAATGAGGTAAGTATTTCTACTCAGCCTGTACTTGAGTATTTGTAGTCCTCAGCGGTGGTGATGGACAGGGGTGGTAGTTCTACTCATTTTCCATGGTCGAATACTCAGACTGGCCATCCTCCTCTTGCTCCCATGCCAAACAATTATGTGAGTGTGCCGGCTGTTTGCATGTGCTCTTTGGCCAGTAAGCACAAGCCCGGCGTCTTGCCTATAAAGTACAAACAATAAAGTTCACTACATGATAAATTTCACAACAACAGAAATGGGGATGTGAAATGTGTGCGTGTCTGCCTTACCGCCCAATGTTTGCCCTCAGCCTCGCCTCGCCTCTGGAGAGTGTGTGAATGAGAGACAGAGAGCTCTTCCTTTTATACTGTTGATTGCAGTGCACCTGTGTGAGTGCGCACAGGTGTGAGTGCTCCAGTTGATCCAGCAGGTAATGAGGTATGTACCGCCCCTCAATCACTCTTCCCAGCCGGCTCCGCCCTGCTCCCTGTCTCTCTCTCTCTCCAGAGGGGCGCTTGCATGTTGGGCGGCTGTAGGCAGGCGAGACACCACATACCCCACCCCTTTGATTCTGCCCAGGGGCCGGGGCTTCAGCATCCTCTTCAAACTGTCTAGACAGGGCGTCGGCATGTGGGATGGCCCGGCCAGGTCTATGCTCCACCTCGAACCTGTAGTCCTGCAGCTCCAGAAACCACCTCGTCACCCGGGCATTTCTGTCCTTGTTGCAGGCCATCCACTTTAGGGGGGCGTGGTCAGTGATGAGCGTGAATGGGTGTCCCCACAGGTAGTACCGGAGGTGGTGAATGGCCCACTTCACCGCCAGACATTCTTTTTCTACAGTTGCATAATTCTTCTCGTGGTCCAGGAGCTTCCTACTGATGAAGGTGATGGGATGCTCATCCCCATCCACCTCCTGGGAGAGGACGGCTCCAAGGCCCGTTCCTGAGGCGTCTGTGTGCAGGATGAAGGGTTTGGAGAAGTCGGGGGCCCTCAGGACCGGTTCTGCACACAGCGCCGCCTTCAGGCGTTGGAACGCCTTTTCAGCCTCAGGGGTCCACTTCACATGGTTGGGCAGTTTATGCCGGGTGAGATCATATAGGGGAGCTGCAATGGTAGCAAAGCCGTCAATAAACTTTTGATAATAAGACATCAAGCCTAAGAATGACTTCACCTGTTTTTTTGTGGCTGGTTGAGGCCAGTTGCGGATGCGCTCGACCTTTGCTCTCTGGGGTTTGATGCAGCCTCTCCCAATAGTGTGGCCCAGATAGTCTGTCTCCGTCAGGCCGAGCTGACACTTCTTCGCGTTGGCTGTTAACCCGGCCCTTCTCAGCGCGCCCAGGACGGCCTCCAGATGTTGCAGGTGCAGTTCCCAGGTCTCTGAGTGGATCACGATGTCATCTAAGTAGGCTGCACTGTAGGCTCGGTGGGGTCTCAGGACCTGGTCCATCAATCGCTGGAAGGTGGCAGGTGCCCCGAACACGCCGAAGGGGAGCACTGTGTATTGGAAGAGGCCATCCGGTGTAGAGAAGGCGGTTTTCGGCTTGGCCTGGTCGGTGAGGGGGACCTGCCAGTACCCCTTGGTGAGGTCCAGTGTCGAGACGAACCGGGCTGGTCCGAGCCGCTCAATCAGCTCGTCAGCCCGTGGCATGGGGTATGCGTCGTAGACCGAGACCTCGTTCAACTTCCTGAAGTCATTGCAAAAGCGCAGGGACCCATCCGGCTTCGGCACAATCACTATGGGACTGGACCACGGGCTGTTGGACTCCTCAATGACTCCAAGGTCCAACATCTTCTTCACCTCCTCTCGTATGGCCACCCGTCGTGCCTCGGGAATCCGGTAGGGGCGCTGTCGGACTACCGTGCCTGGTTTTGTCTGGATGTCATGCTGAATGACATGAGTTCGGCCTGGGAGTTCTGAGAAGCGATCCCGAAACCGCCTCAATATCTCCCTCACATCCTGGAGTTGGTGGGGGGACAAGTCCTCTCCGATAGGCACCTCCAGTGTGTTCTGGGGAGAGACAGTGGTTAAAAGAGCTGGTAGTGGGACCTCATCTGGCTGATGCCATTTCTTCAATAGATTTATGTGATAAATATTCTCGCCTTTTCTTCGCCCCGGGCGGCGGACCTTGTAGTTGACAGGGCCCATTCTCTCAACTATTTCATAGGGTCCCTGCCATTTGGCCAGGAACTTGCATTCGCTGGTGGGGACTAATATTAGGACCTGGTCACCCACCTTGAACTCCCGCTGAGTGGCACCCTTGTTATAAACGCGACACTGCTCTTGCTGGGCACGCTGCATGTGCTCTCTCACCATGGGCCATATCTTCCTCGCCCTCTCCTGCAGGTGTTCCACATGGTCGATGACGCTTCGGTGTGGCGAAGGTTGGCTCTCCCAGCTCTCCCGGGCCAGGTCTAGCAGACCCCGAGGGTTCCGGCCATACAACAGTTCAAAGGGGGAAAAACCTGTGGACGCCTGGGGCACTTCACGTATGGCAAACAGTACAAATGGAATTAAGCGATCCCAATCTTTCCCATCCAAATCAGGTAGCTTTTTCAACATTTGTTTCAGAGTCTTATTAAAGCGTTCCACGAGACCGTCTGTCTGGGGATGATAGACAGAGGTTCTGATCCGTTTGATGTTTAGCCATTTGTATAACAGTGTAACGACCTGTGATGTGAAACACGTGCCTTGGTCCGACAGTATGGCGTCTGGTATCCCGACGCGGCTAGTGAGCATAAATAGTTCATGGACAACCGTTTTGGCCGATGCACTACGCAGGGGGATGGCCTCAGGGTACTTAGTGGCATAATCCACGATTACTAATATGTACTTGTGGCCCCGTGCTGATTTGGGCAACGGCCCCACCACATCCATGGCTATGCGTGAGAATGGCACTTCAATAATGGGCAGTGGGATTAGTGGGTTGCGCTGGGTTGGCCGTGGGGCCGTTAACTGGCATTCGGGGCAGCTTCTACAGAAATCCTCAATGGCCCGCTTTGCGCCCGGCCAGTAAAATCTCTCCATGACTCTATCATAGGTTTTCTGGACCCCCAAATGTGCCCCCAGCTGGTGCGAGTGTGCCAGATAAAGTACTCTGCTTACGTAGGATCTTGGGACTAATAACTGCTCAATTATTTTCCCACTTCTATCCTTACAACCTCGGTATAATAAGCCGCTATGCACACAGAAGTATGGTGGAGTCAATTCACTCACCCCCTCGCAGAGTCTTCCATCGATGGCGACCACCTGCTCGCGGGCACCCTTCAGGTTCGGGTCCTCCCACTGGAGACTGGCAAATTCTCCCCGGCCTGGTGTGGGGCTGTCGTCAGCGTCAGGAAACTCTGCGAACCGCCCTGGGGGGTCAGAGGAGGGGGGGCCACCTCGCGGCTCGTCCGGCGCGTCCTCCATTTCATCCCTCGCTGAGGCCTCGGAACTGCTGGTCTCCGAGCGGGCGGGGGCGTCGTTGGCTGGTTGGCCGGGTTCTAGTTGGCCAAAGGTGGGGTAGGCTGCCTGCGGAGCGGCCAGCGGGCGCCGGCGGCGTGGTCGCCGTAGTCTGCGAGGCGGTCCGCTTCTCAAGCCGGGTCGCCAGTACCGGTCAAATAAGGGGCAGTCATAGCCGATGAGGAGGGGTACTGGTAGGCTGGGGACCGCGCCAGCTGGGACTGTGGCATCACCTCGGGGGTCTGCACCCGGACGGTGGAAACGGGGTAGTTGCGCACATCACCGTGGACACAGGTTACTGGCACAGTGATGGTGGAGAGAGGGCCTGCCAGGTCGGCACGCACCAGTGTGACCGCACTTCCGGAGTCCAACATGGCTTGGGCATCTCTCCCGTCAATCTTCACAGGGAGGTTAAACTGTTGGCCACGGCCGCTGCCAGTGTGGAAGGAGGGGCGGGGCGGCTCGGACGGCATGGAGGCCTCATTGTCTCTCGCTCTGTTCGGGCAGGCCCATGCGATGTGGTCCTCACGTCCACACACGTAGCAGCGGCGGGGCTGGTCGTTGCGGGCTGGGCGATCCGGGCCTCGTTCACGGGCCTGGGTGGGGGGTCCTCGCTTCTTGTCGCGGCCTCTGTGATCATCGTTCTGGCTTTTCTGAGGCTCGGGGCGAGAGGATTTCATTAGATTACGTGTCACCTGCCAATTGTCTATTAACTCTATTAGTCTCTCAACAGAGGTAGGGCTCACTTGGGAGGCATACTGACGGGCTTCGGGCGGCAATGACCGGATACATTTGTCCATCACAACTCGGTCTACAGGGGTGAGGTTCCCCTCACCTAACAGCCAGCTAGTGGTGGTACGGGCAAGCGCCGCCACCTGGGGTCTAGCAGGTTGGGAGGCATTATACGTCCAATCATGGAATTTTTGTGCACGTGCAGGTAGACTATTTCCCTGGCTGGCAAGTATAGCACTTTTTAATTTTTGATAGTCTCTGGAATCAGCAAGAGTTAAGTCTCTACATACCAGTTGTGCTTCGCCAGACAGGAATGGTGTCAAAATGGAGCCCCACTCGTCCACTGGCCATCTCTCTCTAGCCGCTGTGCGTTCAAACAGGTCCAGATAGGCACTGATGTCATCATCTGCGGTGAGTTTGGTGAGGACGACACCTGGTGGTCGTAGGGCATTATTGTCCCTGTCTCTCTGCCTAACTAACTCTACCAGAGCTCTCTGTAGTTCACCCTGACTCTGGAGGAGAGCTGCTATGGCGTTTCCATGCTCCATAATGCGTGAGTTTTGCGTGGATCAGTCGCGTGCCCGCATTCGAACACCAAATGTGGCGACTGAACAGAAACTCAGGAGCAGAGGTCTGGGTTTGCTACGCACTAGGCGTTTTATTTAACAAAAATGAAAATCAAACATCAAGGCTTTTCTTCAAGGATCGTCGCTGGACCTCGTCTCGGGACGTCAGGTAAGTAAGGGATTACATTCAGAGAGTTCAGGCCGTCCTGCAAGGGATTCCACAGGTGAGTATACGGTAGGTGTGGGTTTAACTTTAGCTCTTTCCACAGGTCATTGTTATCTTAAGCATTTCAGCTCAGTCAATAAAAGGTGTTGAATAATGAGGTAAGTATTTCTACTCAGCCTGTACTTGAGTATTTGTAGTCCTCAGCGGTGGTGATGGACAGGGGTGGTAGTTCTACTCATTTTCCATGGTCGAATACTCAGACTGGCCATCCTCCTCTTGCTCCCATGCCAAACAATTATGTGAGTGTGCCGGCTGTTTGCATGTGCTCTTTGGCCAGTAAGCACAAGCCCGGCGTCTTGCCTATAAAGTACAAACAATAAAGTTCACTACATGATAAATTTCACAACAACAGAAATGGGGATGTGAAATGTGTGCGTGTCTGCCTTACCGCCCAATGTTTGCCCTCAGCCTCGCCTCGCCTCTGGAGAGTGTGTGAATGAGAGACAGAGAGCTCTTCCTTTTATACTGTTGATTGCAGTGCACCTGTGTGAGTGCGCACAGGTGTGAGTGCTCCAGTTGATCCAGCAGGTAATGAGGTATGTACCGCCCCTCAATCACTCTTCCCAGCCGGCTCCGCCCTGCTCCCTGTCTCTCTCTCTCTCCAGAGGGGCGCTTGCATGTTGGGCGGCCGTAGGCAGGCGAGACACCACAATACCTTAGAGATGTTGTGTGTGTCTGAAAAAATCATTAACATGGTGAATTACATCTGATGATATCATCAAGATGTATTTCACCATGTTAATGATTTTTCTTTCAGACCCCTTTTGCTTGAGAGGGTACAAATGGAAATTCACATTTGTATCCTCTGAGGAACATTTTGAAAATGGGTGGAATTCCCCTTTAACCTCCGTGACAGACACAGACCGTACAGCTACAGAAATCCAAATCAGCGGTGTGTTATTTTTGGATAGTCTCCGTCTGCTTTATAACGTAGCTCTGACTGAAGGCTTAAAAGGATCCCTGGCTCATGTGACACATATGCCTTAAAACATTATATTTGCCCTCTATAACTACAACAAATAAAAATAAAAGCACCTTGAATATTTTATTTCTTTCATAAATAAGAGATAGATGATGCCCTACGACTCAAAGATGTGAAACTATTACCTGTGTGCACTCCGTCCTCTGATCATCTCCAGGTTTTCAAACACAGACAGGGAGTCCAGGGGCCATGCCTGCATCAGTATGTGACCTACACACACACACACACACACACACACACACACACACACACACACACACACACACACACACACACACACACACACACACACACACACACACACACACACACACACACACACACAGTTGACTAAATCATAAAGTAAAGTATATTTAGTCAAATGACTAATACAGAGGAAAAAAACTTCTGTCAAAATGAATGTGATCAATAGTAGCAGTACACCAGTATGGCCAGAGGAGGGCAGTGTAAATCCACACATAACAGCTTGAGCTTCAGGGGCCAACATCTGTCTTAAACAGCTGTTCTAAAGCTCACAACATGACATGTTGTTTCTTGTGTGTTTAAAAACGTTGTGAAAGTATTCAATCAATCTTTTTCCGCCTTTTCTTTTTTGTAAAAGCAGCAGTATCAGATTACACTCTTTTTATTTTTAAATATGTTGGATTCGTGATAATACAACATTATTGTTAAAATTTTATTTAATAACAATAATAAATAATAATAAAAAAAACATACCAGTGATTTCTTTAACAGTTCTGAAGTACTCCAGCTTGGCGATATCCATCGGTGGTACCTGGTAATACTTGTCCCTGAATGAACCAATCACAAGACAACTTACTGAAAGGCAATCCAATCACAATCCACCTTACTGTTAGCATGTCACCACGGACCACCACGGTTTAATGATCACAAAATTATAAAACAAAAAACATCAAGTTGTGTTTCAGCACGCTAATGATTTTTCTTTTCTGAACTATTTCTCAGAGATTGTACAACATTTCCACTCATTTGAAAATGGGTGGAATTAACTATTTTTCTAAGTGTACAAATGGACCCGTGGGTCACAGAACACTTTTTATGGGTCACGAGTACTCAAGTAAAAATCGCAAAATATTAGATCTAATAAAATAGCATAACGGTAGAACTGCTATTCCGTTATTGATAAGATCCATAGATTGATGGATCATACCCTGTGAAGGAGGTGGGCAGCAGGGACACGGCTCCGTTGATCTTGGTACAGTTCCTGAAGGACTCGATGTTGGAGTCGTTGATGGCGATGGCGTCGGCGAGAGATCCCACCCCGATCCCATCACATACTGTGGGGCAGAGAGACGTTTTGAATTCTTGAAATGGAACATTCTGCTTTATGCAGCACTTCTACATTTGAGGAAAAAAAAAACATTGAGTATGCTTTAGTTTCCACCCCTGCTCCCACCAACCTATAATTGACCTTTCAGTAAGCCCCTCCTCAAACTCTATGGTCCAATCACAGCTAAGCATAACATGTGCTAGACAAACCTCTCAACCAATAGCTTTCCTATATGATAAAACATTGTTTTAAAAAATAAATGTCACATGCACATTTTTCCACTGCATAGGGCATGCCTTGTTGGCCCGCTATCTTAAACCATTCTGTACTGTACTTGTGGTGTTTTAATTTTCATTGAAAATAGCTATTTTTGGGGAGAATGTGAGAACGCAGCACAAATCTTTCAGTATGCTTTTTCATACTGAAGAATCTACAATGTCAGGACGATCATGGCTCCACCAGTCCACTCGACGTGACAAAAGATAATGAGATAATGCCAAGCCAATGACTCATAGAATCAATTGTAGAAGCACTAGGGCCAAATCTCAAGACACTGTATACTTTTAAGGAAGTCGAGGGAAAGATAATCATGGCTCCACACACACACACACACACACACGCACACACACGCACACCTTTAGGACAAACGCCGTCACATTTCCTGCACCGTTGGACTCCTCCCTCCTGCACCTCATAACTTCCTGGACTGCACGCACGCACACACATCCCCTGGTGGTCCCCGGTGACCACATAGTGGCCTGTAACACACATATGCATGCATGTCATTGCACAGATGTTTGACAGACTGACATTTAATCGCAATATCAACATTGCTGTCTCGTGTGTGCGTGCGTGCGTGTGTGTACTGAAGCCTCTGGAGGCTCTTGCTAGTGATCCCGATGAGAAGGGTCTTCAGTGTGTGTGTGTGCGTGTGCGTGTGCGTGTGTGTGTCTCACGTGGACATGTCTTCACACACATGGCTCCAAAGGTGTATTTGGCGAGGGGGTTGGGGACCACCTGGTAGGAGGTCTTATCGTAGGTCATCAGTGGAGGACATCTGTCCTTACATATCCCATCGTCATTGAAAGACCTGCATGCCTGCAGACAGAGAGTTAAACAGAGCCTAGTTGAGCCTACTTGTACTACTAACTAAGTAGACTCTGAGCATTGCATTAAAAAGCTACATCTTGGATTGCATTGCATTAAAAAGCTACATCTCAAGTGTGAAATAATATCAGAACAAGTCTGAGAGATTTACGTTTCAACTACAACTGCTACTCACCGGGTATTACTGGGTTTACAACCAAGTAGGCATGTTCTATACCAGGGTTTTTCAACCTTTTTCATACCAGGGCCCACTATTTATTCTGCAGTTGAACCACGGACGTGACAGACCACCATTTAATGTTATGCTTAGTCTCTCAAAGCCAAAACCAAGGCTTTTCAAGTTTTTGTCCACGATTTAGTAGAAATAACTGGCAAAATGTTGGTCAAATAACAATTCTTCTACATTTTCTAAATGTGTAGAACTGTAGGTTCTTGAAAATTAAGTACTTCAGATGTTTAAATATAATTTAACTCTTGAGACTGAAAATGAAACTAAATGGATTTGGCCGCATCTCGTGAATGTCAAGCCAATGACTCGTAGAATCAATTGTAGTAGCACTAAAACCAACTCTTAAGACACTGTAGACTTTTGACTCCTTCCTTGCTATTCTTGTGTGTCCTTAAAATGTCATTTCCTGCAAGAGATTTGAGCCAAACTAGTTTCAAGGGGGACTGACAAACTTGATGCGCTTCCAGGAAGAGGGAAACAATTCAGAAGAGCACAAAAAATATTGTCAATGATATTGTTTTTATTGACCACTGAAAAATAAATAAAAATGGCCGCCAAAAATGGCTCACTAACCTAACATTTTTTTTTTCAATCGGCTCTAGGAAGAAATGTGGGTGAGGCCTAACTTGTCCAATCTCGCCTCTGCTCTGGTTGTATTTTAGACGCTAAAAACTCGTCCTATCTCGTCCTTGGCCAGGAAAGGGTTAAGGGTGTTACAGAGGTGTATGGAAATGGTAAATTTACTTGCGTGTTGTGTACGTACCAGACAGTCTGCGGCAGTGGGACCGGTACAGCCGGCAGCACAGTGTTCATTACAACATTCACCAGGAGATTCACCTCGACATCTCCTGCTGCACTGCTCTGCACACACCATGCTGGTCACTATGGACACACACACACACACACACACACACACACACACACACACACACACACACACACACACACACACACACACACACACACACACACACACACACACACACACACACACACACAGCATTATTAGCATTACTTAGCATCATTGGCATTATTGGCATTACTTAGCATTACTGCCATTACTTTAGTTATTGAAAAATGAGCTTGTAGGTCTGATATTTTTGAAAATGGTGAAAATGTGGCACAAATGTTTGAATTATTTTTCAGTTCAGCATGGGGCTAAACATCAGTCAGTCTTTAGTCACATTTAGTTTAGAGAGGCGCGTGAATTATTGGGAGAAAAGCGTGTTTTTCGACTGTACCAGGATTGTTGTTATAGTTAAACACACACTTACACGTCTGACAGTGTTGAGGTCCAGCTGACCAGCATGACCCGTTGTAACAGCTGGAGTCACATTTTACACCTACAACACACACACACACACACACACACACACACACACACACACACACACACACACACACACACACACACACACACACACACACACACACACACACACACACACACACACACACACACACACGCATGTCAATATTTAGGAGAGGATAGAGAGAGGAAAATGTTTGGGAGACGTAATAGATGTAAAGGCAGGACGGTATGATGCGTGTATGTCGTACAGTTTCGCGAGAAACCAGAAGTCATGTTCAGGTGCATTGTGGGACTTGCAGTTCTGTCCACGATGGCCGCCCACTGAATGGTGTCCAGGTGGCACAGCAGAGGGTTGTTGGAAATCTTCACACCTCCGTTCAGGATCTCTGCAAAACACGTGAAAACACACACGCACGTTACAGGGGACAACTGTGTGTGTGTCAGGCCCGGATGTAATATTTCCTAATTGGGAGGGCATGCGTACCGGTCAGTCCAGTCAGTTGCAGCTGCCTCAGGCCCCGTGTGTAGTTGTGTGCGTTGGGCGACGTGACGTTCTTCTCGTAGTTGGACAGGACAGAGAGAGCGTATTGGCCGTCCAGGAGGCCGTGGCCCCTGATGAGCCTCAGGTTGACCAATGGGACGACGGCCGCCTTGTTCAGGGCGATGAGAACGTAGCCGCCCACCTCCTGGATGGTCTAGAGAGACGGAAAGAGACACAACGATGAAAAACATGTGTCTAAAGTGTAGTGGGTTGGGCTGGTCAGGTTTCCCCTTAGCAACGCCACACACCCTCATTATCGGCTGATTAATAAGAGCTGTGGGCAGCAGGTGTCCAGGTGGCATTGTTTGTCTGTGGGGGTGTGGGCAGGAGCCTTCCTGTTTGTGTATTGTGTTTGTACTGTTTAACTGAGGTGTCCAGCCCAGAGCTGTGTGTCCCATCCTGTGGGTCTGCTGTGAGTTCCTTTTTTTGTACTTTCTGCTGTGAGTAATAACAGACTAATTGGTAATGGATGTAGATGTAAATCTAATGTAGGAGCTGGTTGTGGGCTATAGTTTGTAGTCTCAACAGGTGACCTGGTGTTCAGGCAAACTGGTGCCTCTCAGCACCGGTTGGGCCACCAATCAGCAGCCCACCAATCACCATCAGCCATTAGAGTATATAAGTCACCTGTGTGACTGTGTAGCCAGTTCTCACTCTGTTCCTCCAGCTGTGCAGTCAGTTTGTTCCAAAAAAATCTGTCTCATAATGTCCTAAAGTCCTAACCAGTTATAGTTCGTTCCAGTCAATCCAGAAGTACAAATTGCATATTCTTTATAACAGTGTTTTTCAACCATTCCGATACCATAGTTAAATGAAAGTCAAAGTGTAGAGAGGAATGACCTTCAGGAAGGAGAGGTCGTGGTATTCCTCGGTGTAGGTCACCTCCAGGTTCTCCAGGATCACCGTGCAGTTTTCGAACCTCCTCTTCATGTTGGCGTAGTGGTCGTCCGCCCGCCCCAACTTGGTCAGGTGGTTACTGGTACCCTGACACACTGGGGAGAGAGAGAGACTGTTATTATTTATATTATTTTTCCTGATGCAACATTTATATTTTTGAGAGGTGCTAACCGATAACCCCTCCTATATACAGGTTTACTGTTTGTTTTGAAAATGCCATTGACAATGAAGACAAATTGACGCGTTTTGTTTCTAACTCACACATTGTGTTTGATGTTGTAAGATGATAAGATTGCCCCTCTACTTCACACAGGAGTGATTCCTTTTTACATGCTATGCCATACCAAAATAGCACAATATCCAAAATCACAGACAATATCCGGTCAAATATTATGATGCTCACGTACACGCTCCTGCATAGTAGGTATCTGTATTTCTCACATGCTATGAGCTGTTTGTCCCCATACAGTTACATAGAGATAATGTAGAGAAAGGACAACACCGCCCCCAGCTATTCATTCAATAGAGGTTGCTCAGGGGCATTTCTGCCTTGGCTACAGTTTCTCAGCTTTTGCAACATGTTGGTTCCCTGATGTATTGGCCAGTGTCCTGCTAGTCTTATTGTTCTGGCTGCTATTTTCTAGCTCACCCTTGGTATTCTTGTCGGTAACACGTACACTTTTGCTGATATTAATTACCGCACGCAACATTCTGGTATAGCACCCATCTAGAGAGCATCTGCAAGGTTTTTTTTGCCTTTTATCCTCTTTATAATGATAATGGCTTTTCTTGTATGTTTATTATCAGTGGAAACGTGAATGTCAAAGTTGTTGCAGGTGAAATAACAGTCAAACACTTTACCCCTGACAACATATTTTAGCCCACATGATTATAAGGCAAACACTATGACAAAATGTTCAGAAACAGCAGATCCAGGTCACCAAATAACAAGGCATCACATTTGTGAATGTTTAAAATAGACTTTAAGGGGTTAAAGTTGTTCTGCAGTCCTTACTTTGCTGTACACCCTGCCAGAACCCCTGTGTGTGTGTGTGTGTGTGTGTGTGTGTGTGTGTGTGTGTGTGTGTGTGTGTGTGTGTGTGTGTGTGTGTGTGTGTGTGTGTGTGTGTGTGTGTGCGTGTGCGTGCGTGTGTGTGCGTGCGTGAACAGTCGTCCTCTCTGTGCATTCCTATTGGCTGAATGCCTGCTGTGATGTCACAACAACAACACAGCTGGGGACCGCCCACTGTCTTAAACCTCTGAGGGACATGACTGTAAAAGCCAGAGGGTTTAAAGTTTAAACCCTTTTCATATGAAGGCTCATTATGCACTGTTGGAAAAGTGTTCACTTGTTTATGAACGAGTTGAGCTCACGGTTCACTAATGTAAAAATGGACTAGTTCCGTTCATAGTTCATAATTATTTTTTGGAACCATGAACTTTTAGTTTTTTCATACAACCAGCCATATACAACTCAAATCCAATCGTTCTTGCATGTGAAGCTTTTATTGTGAAAGCTCTCGGTTCAGTTCTCACAACCTGCCTATCACCACGCGCTGAAAATAGCCAATCTACAGTACACTTCTGCAGTGTGAATTGTGATGGGGAGTTGGGACATGTTCTGTTACTGCTGCTGCATCTGTTACTGCTGCTGCATATGGCTGGATTTTGAGGACATAATTGAGGACTGAAAGGGATATTTCACTTTCAAAAACTTTTGGTTATTTTATCATGTACTTAGTCTCATGTGAACATCCCAGACAGTTTTTTACATTACTTGATTCAGTGTTTAGATGTTTGATGTTCATGTTTTTGTTTGGGGAAAATGGAGAACCTCCTGTGACATGCTAGTTGTAGCCAAATGAATGAAACATTTTATATTTTGAATACTTTAAAAATGAAATAAAACAGTAACACTCCCCTCTCACATATTAGGAAGACGATATGAATTACCAGAAAAAAAGTTGGGGTACCGGTATTTTTTTATGAATCAATCATGGTTAAAATGGAGTTTTAAGTTATAATGGGTTTGTCAGCTAAAATTAACATATCTACCGTATTTTCCGGACTATAAGGCGCACTTAAAAGCCTTTAATTTTCTCAAAAATCCACAGTGAGCCTTATAATCCAGTGCGCCTTATATATGGATTGTTTGACTGCAGTAGCTTCTATTCTATGTTAACTGTAGTAGCTTCTATTCTCTGCGCCTTATAATACGGTGTGCCTTATAGTACGGAAAATACGGTAAATACTGAATCAAGTAATGTAGAAACTGTCTGTGGTGTTCACTTGAGACTGAGTAGACGAAAAGTGACTGTGAAATACGCCTTTAAGATGTGTTTTATCACTGGGTTATTTCACCTGGAAGGCAAACTCTTGAACGAAATAGGCCTTTCATTAAGCCCCTCCCCAAACTGCTATGGTCCAATCACAGTAAGCATAACATGTGATAGACAAACCTCTCCACAAATAGCTTTAACTATATGATAAAATATTGCTTTAAAAATAATGGTCACACACACACACATTTATCACTGCATAGAGCATGCCTTGTTGATGGATTTGGAAGAGATTTTCGAAGATCTGGTTCCAAAAAGGAACCAGTATTTAATGTGTAGTGTCCATTACATTTACATTGGAATGAATGAGCCTGGCTGGACAGTGTCCTAGCCTTGGATGGACACAGGGGAGAGGGCGGAGCTTACTGAAAGGTCTATTGATGTTCACAGAAACACCAGGTTGGTTGGAGAGTTACCAACTCTCCATGATTTAGCTGGGCAGCACCTGGCTGGATTCGCTGGAACCGCTCGAAGGACATCCTATTCTCTCTGGCCACCTGCCATCCTATTGTTTTCAAGCTATGGCTATTATTTACGCCATATTAGTTTCATGTTTTTCGCCCCGGTGATTGGAAACCATTCTCTTAAACTTGAGTGGGAAATCCTGATGGAGGGGAAAGGAATTTGGTGGAATAACGCGTGCCTTCCACGTGCTACGTCCAACCAGGGAAACTCCCCCCCTGGCCCTGTCAGGTGTGAAGGAGCCACTTGGACACTCATGCATGAAGGATCAACCATGAGTTCAAGTCCATTGCTCTGGTTGGCCGAGGGTAGCCTCGACGCACATGCAGGCTTTCATTTTAGTCCGTGTTGCACGAAAATGGAAAGCCTGGACTAAATCGTTAGCAACGGTGGCCTAGAACAGTAGCTTTCAACCTTTTTGACACCAGGGCCCACTATTTATTCAGAATTTGAGCCATGGACCACCATTTGTTGACATTTCAGCCCGACAGACCCCATAACGAAAGATTTCTTTAGGTTTTGTCCACAATACCAGGGTGGATTTCAGAAACAACAGCCAAATGTACAGGTCAAAATGACCATTAATCTCCAGCATTCTCTAGTTGTGTAGACTTGGGCTAATTCACATGATGGATATTTTAACTCTTGAGAGTGTAAACATGAAACCAAATGGACCCACAAGTGTCCATTTCGTTTCATCTTTACACTCTCAACGAGTTACATCTGGTTAACCCACTATCATTTAGCTGGGGACCACCTGGAACCTTCTCAAGGAGCACTGGTGGTCCCTCGACCACTGGTTGAAAACCACTGGCATAGACTAATAAAAACTATAGTTAAATCGAGTGATAACCCCGCCCCCCTTGCCGTTCACTTCAACGGAAGTTGTTCAGTGGTGTTTTACCCGGAGTACCCAGACGTTCCGTCTGCTTCCCCTATAGAATAACATTGCCCACCAAATCTCTGTGGGCACAGGGGTGCCGCCATGACGCACGTGACTTCACAAACGTCCATTCACTTCTATTATTGGGCTGCACTAACACCTTACGCCACTAGGGCCTGCCGCTTCAACACTGGAGAGCTTCACTGTTGATGTGCCTAGTAGTGGGAGTCAAACTTTCGGGGTGAAAGGTTGATGCTGCGCTGGTACCCGCACCTCTAGGCCAAAATCATTTCAGGTTAGGCCAGGCTAGGCCGAGGGTGTGTAGAGCCCAGAATCACATTAGATTATTGACAGAGAGGTGAAAAATGGGTTAATAACGAGTGCACAAGTCATGCACATGCGCGCGCACACACAAACACCCACCCACACACACACACACACACCACGTCGCTTACGGTTAGGTGTGAATCACTTCAGTTATCACTTCATCTAACTGTTTTGTTTTCATTTGACACTTGCCTTGGCCGTGGAACTTGCTTTCCTTCATCATTTATCATGCAAACGTGCCAAAAATCCCCTGCCATATTCTCTGGCTGGTGTTCACTCTTGTTTTGGGGCTTCAAGTGCTGGCAGAGTCACAGGTGTGTGAACGACATCTAATGAGCATGAAGCATGAGCCCTGCTGCAACTCTGTTGGTTTTGTTTTGGTGCCCCAAGCTTCAACACGCCACGTCTTTTATATTTGTTTTTTTTTTGTTTTTCTTCTTTTTTATTCACTATACACGTATAGTGGTATTTCTGGCGGTGACGGAATACGCTATCGCTTCATAGAGCGAAAACAACAGCTTACCTTTGGAAATCTTAAGATGGAGCGTCACACATGGTGACATTTTATGGGGGTTTCCTCAAAGTGCAAAGGGCTTTGGATAAAAGCTTTTCGTCCAATCAGGATGAGAGAGGCCTTCCTCCAGTCAGGATCGAGTGGGGGTGGGCCTTGATGTATATGTTGTTGGCCTGTTGCACTTCCCCTCATTGTACATTGTAGAGTGTGTGCATGTGCACATCTTTCTACCGGGAGGACTAGAGTTTTCCAAATAATGCAAATCACATACGATACCTTTAAGTATTGCAATAAAAAATAACAATAGGAATTCATTCACTGAAGTGTAGGCATGCAGAAAAGCCCTAAAATATCTAAATGGAATAATGCAGGGCAATTACACAGCATATTGATCTACTGTATGTCTAAAAAAAATCAATGAACACTCTCTCTCATCTCATACACACACATGCACGCGTGTGCGCGCGCACACACACACACACACACACACACACACACACACACACACACACACACACACACACACACACACACACACACACACACACACACACACACACTTCATCATCCGGTCTGATTGCTCCCTGTAGTCTTCTCTTTCCTTCCTGCCTGTCCATCTGTCTGTCTGCCTGTCTGTCTGTCTTTTTCTCTTCTTAATACAGTATGAGTGGACATACTGTAATGATACACAAACAAAAACAAAGAAACAAATCTCACCATGTCACATAATTTACAATTTATGCATTTGGCAGACGCTCTTAATCCAGAGTGACTTACATCAAGTAAAAAAAAAATGCAATGCATGATACACATATGTACATTTGGGAAACAATACAGTCAAACACAAAGACATCAAAATGACATTGATCTTCTACATTCTTTAGTAGTGTAGACTTGGGTTGATTCAGATGATGTATATTTTAACTCTTGAGAGCGTAAAAATGAAACCAAATGGACCCTTGCGGGTTTCATTCTTACGCTCTCAAAGAGTTACATCTGGTTAACCCACTTTCCATCAGTTAGCTGGGGAACACCTGGAACTATTTCAAGGACCACTGGTGGTCCCCGGACCACTGGTTGAAAACCCCTGTCCTAAGGTAACTCCTATCCAAGTCTAATATCCTATGTAAAACCTAGCTACGGGCTGATATATATACTGCAAGTGCTATGAACTCAGATGGAGTCTGAGGAGGTGTGTTTTCAGACTGCGATGGAAGATATTAGGGAGTGAGTCTGCAGTGGTTCTGACTGCAATGGGAAGTGCATTTCATAGTTTTGGAGCCAGGAGGGAGAAGAGTTTGGGGCGAGTGGTGCGTTGGCCTGGCGTTTTTAGCGGGGGTACTGCCCACTCACCATGTGTCAGCTGATCGTAAGTGAACGGGAGGATTGTAGGGGACTATGAGACTAGCAAGATACGTTGGTGACATCCCTACTTTGGTTGCTTTGACTGCAAGCGTGAGAGTTTTGAACTCTGCGCGTGCAGACACAGGTCTGCACGCGCACGTCTGCACGTCTGTCCAACTATTTCAGCAGTATCTGTTTATGGTGCAATAGATACGGTGTGGTGATATGAGATATTGTATGAGTCATGAACGTGTTGAGCCAAATATTTTCTGCAGTGGTACCAGTACTGGGTGGTACTTGGTGAGAACCACTTTACGTAACCGATTTACGTAATTATACATAAAAAAGAAAGATATGGGTGATTTAAAAAAAAAAAGAAATCTCAGCTACCGAACGGGCCGACACTGCCATGGAACAGAGTGGCAGTGTCCCAGCTTCGCAGACAGATGCCTAACTTCCCCATCAGTATTATTTAGCCAAAGCTGTAATTATCATAGCTTAGGTTATTGTATTGTTTTTTGGATTGTGGTCATAGTTTAGTCAATTTAATACCCTAGTGTTGCTTGGCATCGATTACACAACATACAAGCATGGCATGCGCACAAGCACACACGCACACACACACACACACACACACACACACGCACACACACATGCACGTTTATGCAAAAATGCATATAGTATTATGTAAATATGCTGTACTCATGAGGTTGAGAACACACCCATGCACACACATACACACACACACACACACACACACACACACACACACACACACACACACACACACCCACACACCCACACACCCACACACACACACACACACACACACACACACACACACACACACACACACACACACACACACACACACAGAGGTGTGTGCAGAGGAACAGGTCGGGTCAGATGTGTCAGTTTCGTGGGAACGTCCTTAATGCCTTCCTCTGAGGGAGGGAGGGACGGACAGACAGACAGACAGACAGACAGACAGACAGACAGACAGACAGACAGAGGGCCCAATTATTCTCATCTTATTTCCAGGTAGTTAAGGCATCAAGCCGTCACTGTCTAACATCACTGTTAGGGACTCCTTAGGAGAAAACATTTTTAAGGTCAAGAACACCAGTTTGAGTTGCATTGGTGCGGTTTACCTTTAAACCCTTTGGAATAGTTTGGGCTTGGCGCCACAATCTTATGCGCATTGCACAATCATATCACTATTTATGCCTCATGAATGTCAGAGTAACTGAAACATTGTAGCCCATTAAATCATTTTGTGTTTGTGTGACTCCCTCCCTCCCCATCTTCCGGTTTTCTTTAGGCCTACTGAGATCGCAGATCTAAGCGAAGTGCGTCACATCACGACACACTGCGAGCTTGTAGGCCATTTTTCAAATGTTTGAACTGTATTGTTGTTAAAATGTGATTGATGTCATACACAAGTAGTTGTATTGCCTTGACTAGCACATAACTATTATACCACCTCCCAATACCGCCTCCCTCTCTCTCTCTCTCTGCATCTCTCTGTCCCTCTCTCTCTCTCACTAAACTGTGGTATTCACATACAGTCTGCAACATTTCCCAAAATGTCAGAGAGAGAGAGAGAGCGAGAGAGCGAGAGAGAGAGAAAGATAGAGACCATGTGCATTTCCTTCATGGAAAGCTATGGAAAAGAAGCATTATTGTGTGCATAAGCACACACACACACACACACACACACACACACACACACACACACACACACACACACACACACACAGCCACGCATGCATGGGTGTGCACACACACATACACGCGTATTTGATTGTGTGCACAGTCCCAGCTATTTTCACAAACACACACAGGGCTGTGTCATGATGTTCCACTTTCCAAGGACAAAGTCAACTCAACTCCCCAAACAGACTGTACTGATAATCTAATCTAACAAGTAACAAAGTAAGGTTTCAAATATTTATAGTAAAAAGTATGCGTAGCCTACAGTTGTGAAGTGGAAGCAAGCTATGAGCCCTATATAACACCATGACAAAATATACTGCAATTTCAGGAATAATTTAAATCTCTACCACAATCCATAACAATGAATGAAGCCGACCGGACCGGCTCATGAACAAACACTATTTATATGAACCATTGACAGCTTTATTGTCATACAGGATAATTGGCTCAGGAATCAGTTCAGCATAATGAAAGCAGCCACATCACAGGTGGATTTCGATGTACACAGAAACTATACCTGCCGCTGTTTAGGCGCCAGATTAATAGTTTGTTCTATCTCTGAAGTATTGCCAGAATTGGTTGCCAGACAGGAAATGATAGTATTGCTATACTTGGTTCAGAAGTTCAGAAGTATCTTTGTGCTCTTTAGTTATCTCTATAAAATTCCACACTGTACACATCAAAAAGTAAGCAGATAATGTATTGTCTTCTCTAGAAGTGAAGTGAGTGATTATTTTGCAGTTGTCTCAATCGTTCAGAAGAAGAACTTCCACAGACTGGGGGGTAACAATCAGGCTTGGATGTAACATTTCCCAATTGGAGCGGGGAGGGGGGGTAAAAATGGTATGGGGGTGGCTTCATCGCCCGTGGCGCGAAGCACCGATGAAGCTGCACCCATACCATTTTCAGTTAAAGGACGTTTATTAGGCAAGTAAAGCATCAATAATAACATCAGTTGTTGTTGAAGTTGCAACAGGCAGGCAGCATGCATAAAGCTAAAGGTCTGACTCAGAGAGTTTTCTGTTTTCAATGATGAATGATGATGATGATGATAGTGTTGGTTTAGTGGTGCCACAATTCTAGTTAGTTAGTAGCATGGCATGCATGTTTGGCGGGGCAATCAAGGCATTTAGGGGAGGCATTGCCCCCCCATGCCTATGCCTAGATCCATCCCTGACTCCAATGTGTTCCACCCAGAGTCTCGGCACCTGGTGTGACAAATCTACCGGGTCAAATTACGGCGTGTCTAGAGGAAATGATGTCGGCGACAGTTCCTTTCATTTGTTCCTACTGTACTGTAGGTGCATAACAGGATGTTGGTCCGTCCTCCTCAGCCCTCCTCTTCCTGTGGGGCGCCTAACTTTTCATTCCCACTACTAACTCTACACGTTCCGAATAGTCGAATATGCCCCTGCTGACAGATTCAGAAGCACAGCTCGGGGTCGGAATCTGTTCCACTTCCTGTAATAGGCTTGGGTTTTCTATCACGACTGTCAACGCCGTCTACACATTCTGAAAGGCCCTATACTGACAGATTCAGTAGCGCAACTCACACTCTTATTCTTGAGAGAATAGCTTTTGGGTAGCTGTCACCACAATAACCATTCTCTCATTCCGTAAGAGATCGCCATCTGCTATTCTCAACACACAGTGGTTAACATATAAATCGGACATTATGATGCCATCGAGGCCTCTCAGTGAACTGTATTTATTGATTTACAAACGTAGTTGACTCATAATAACTCATATCTATAAATACACCCTGTCCGTCTGTATGTGTGCATGGCTGTAATGCGTTTAGTTTTCCCTGCCAACTTCACGACACACACGTTAGACATCACACATGAAGCGTTGTGTCTGGACCAGACTGCCACAAAAGGCCTCCGCCTAGGCTCTGGACACGCAAAGGCTGTTTTGACAGTTGTGTACTGTATGTATGCCAGAACAGAACTTCATAGAGGGACACAGAGAGAGGTTCAACAGGAATCACATAGCCGGGAGCATGGATCTCCAAATTCCATCACTACTGACTTAGCTCTACAGATACTGGTCGAGAACCGTTCACCCCACCAACTACAAATTTGACACATGCGTTCTACACCATTGCAGGGAGTGCAGTGCCCAGTGTCAAGTCAACTGGATGTCCAGTTGTCCAGAACCAGCACAAAAGCCTTTGCCCAGGACATGGACAGGACATCACAATGATGTTCTGTGAAAGGACTCCGTATATGGGCAAAAAGGCACACAGACATAATAACTGGGTGGCGCACGCATTTCCAACTTTGTCAAGTAGGCCAGTGCCACGACACTAGTTTAGACAATTAAAGCTATAGCCTACAACTACTGTATAAAACGTTTCAGATGACTGCTGTCAAAATGAACAGCAGGTGGACTTTGACATCGTATTCAGACATTTCCCATCAGCCAGTGATGACGGATGTCGACGGGAAGAGCGTGTGAACTTTATTCAAGGTTTTACAAACACTCCCACGCACACACACACACACACACACACACACACACACACACACACACACACACACACACACACACACACACACACACACACACACACACACACACACACACACAGACGCACACACACTGATTGTCATCAGTCAGTCATGACCTTGCGTAGAGGTTACCAACTCATATTTTCACGGTCGATAAAATCTGATTTTAAAATGGCTTTTAAGTGTTTTCATTGATGTTCTGATCCACATGTGTGCACTGTGCACGAGTGCACACGCACGCAAGCAAACACCCACACCTACACAGTTTGTACGGATTGACAAATTACTCAGACAATCTGTCATCCTTTTGAAAAATGACCTGTCCTGTTCATTTGGTCTATGACGGTTATTAAGGTTAAAAGAAAAACATGTCATCCGGGTGCAAGTGCATCTTTTATTTGCAATGACAGATCTCCAAAACAATACAGACAGACAGACAAACAGACAGACAGACAGGCAGACAAACAGACAGACAGGCTCGCAGACAGACACACAGACAGAGATAATGTTGTTCTGTGGAATGTCACCGTTAAACAACATGCAACACAGTGGCCTTGTCTGAGAACACATGCACACGCATATGCACGCTCGCACACACACACACACACACACACACACACACACACACACACACACACACACACACACACACACACACACACACACACACACACACACACACACACACACAAGAATGTGACAAACAAAATGCATGTTGTGACTTTTGGCTGACTGTTATTTGCACACTGTCATTGCTGACAACACTCAATCTCTCTCTCTCTCTCTCTCTCTCTCTGTCTAGCTGGGAGGGAATTTTGCCAAAATCATCAAAACTGTGCACTGTGTGTGTGACAACTTTTAGATTTTTGGCATGGTGTTTTGGTATAGGCTCGCACATGAGTTCCCCCCTAGTGGTCTGTTTGCAATGAATCTAATATTAGATAAGTCTGGTTGAAACCCCAGATAGTTGATCTAATACATTCTGTTCTGTTCCTATGCCCTTCCTTGGGCATGAAAAATAACACAATACCATACAAATATGTAAATCTAACTAAAGGAAAGACATCATTTTCCTTTTCAGACATGGCGGACACCATTGTGAAAATTATGCTTTTACAAATTCCCAAAGAATTTACTATGATATTTAACATACCCAGAATCACTTATTTGTTTGTTTGTTTTTTGTTGGTCATCATGTGCACAATTTTCACAAATTCCCTCACAGCTTCCATCCATCCTTCCATCCATCCATCCATCCATCCATCCATCCATCCCATTATCTATGTATTGAAAGGGGGTTTGTTCTGATGACAATATTGCAAGCAAACAAGTCTACAATATAGGAAGCTATATTATCTATATATATATATATCTATATTATATTATGTTGATATCTATACTCTATAACGAATAGGCTATGTAGTGGAGAGGGGGTCACCCTGCTTGACAACCCCAATGTCTGTCAGCACTATAGGGTCTGTCACAATTATCACATGATCACCTAATTGTAATTACATAAGCACGCACACACCTGCATGCACGCACGCATGCACGCATGTCAAAAACAGGATTCCTCACTGTCTGGTCAGTAGGCATGTGCAATGCCTACTGACCAGACAGGAATGCTGTTTTTCCACTCTCCCACAATGTAAGCTGTTTATTGAGGTTTTGTGTTAACAACTCAACAAAATCATGGCAGACTTAGACTTAGACTTGCACGCACACAGCATACAGACCCTGCTGCCACTCATTCTATGCACTTGAGTGATCCCTGTCAGTCAACAATAAAGTATTTCCCAGCAAAATCTCCTCCCCTCGATCGCTCCACACACAGCTGATTCCAATTAGCGATCAATGCTTGTTATCAAGTCGCTGAAGTCGCTCAACAAGCAACACTTATTCCCCATGTGGAGATGCTGATGTCACAGCAGCAACAAGCAGCCAGCCAGTAGAAATGACACACAGTTTGGCTACAGCTGTGAGCAAGTGTCATGCGGAGGCAGCTAGCCATTGATCATTAATTGGAATCAGCTGTGTGGCGGGAGGTCTTGTAGTTACCCCACAAGACCTCAGAAAGGCCATAGAGTAATAAAACATAGAGGCTTAACCCATGCCGTTCATTTCAATACAAGTTGCTCAGTGGCGTTTTGAAGCACCCGGAAGACTGCCAGAAGTAGCATCTACATCCACATTTGGGCGCCAAAATTTGGTGCGGAAGTGTTTCCTCCATGAACACGCACATGAACAAGTGGCCAATATTAAACTTCAGGGGTACAGGGTTTCTTAGGCTCTAAGCACGAGGGCCGACCTCATGATGCTGCCCATCTTTGACTACAATGTACACACTTTGGAATATATGTTCAAAAAACATGTGAAATCAACCTCTACAAGCTGCAGCCAGCAGTATAGGTGAGTGTGTATCATGCCGTACATTCAGCAGCGGCGGCCCCAAACATGGCAAGGATGTACGTGGAAGTTGGAACTGTTGGCCACTGAGCCACTTAATAAGCAAGTTATGTGCATTTACTCTGTTTGAAAGTGATGTTACGCAATGTCTTAGACAGGTGCTTCTGCATTAGCCTTAGACTGAATCAGCTGTTGGCAAAAACAATACAAAAAAAATGCCTGTCAGTAGATTGGTCTGGAATAGCTCAATTGTATATCCATTTCCTACTCCAGAAAATTGGATTGGCCAATCAGGACACAGTATGTCTGCATAGTATGTCCTAAATGGCCACCCTGATTTTCTGGAGTAAGAAATGCGTGTACAATTGAGCTATTCTCCAGACCAATCTGCTGACGGGCAACAGCTGATTCTTTAGATGTGGCTTTATCCAGGCTACTTCTGAATCATATACAGTATGTCAAACTGAAGACCCAACGGTCTTAATTATCTTCAGCCTGTGGGACATTTAATTAAGATTAGAACTGGCCCTCTGGTGTATTGCACACGCCATGATAAGACAAAACTCACTTAATTTACTTTACTACTTTACTAATTTACTTTACTTTACTAATTTACTATGAAAGCAGGGCTTGGTAACGTTCATAGAACAGAATGTATTTTCAGTTTTGATTGCAGGCATCGTCTTTGCATTCATCTTACTATTAAAGGAAATTGATTTTTGAAGGAAAATTACCTTTTGCCTGAGACAACCACGTAAACCATTGACATCCCTGTTTTACTGTTTGACATGGAGTGTGTGTGTGTGTGTGTGTGTGTGTGTGTGTGTGTGTGTGTGTGTGTGTGTGTGTGTGTGTGTGTGTGTGTGTGTGTGTGTGTGTGTGTGTGAGAGAGCACCCATGCCTGTAGGCAGGATTATAGAGGTCAGTGTGTGCATATACTATTAGCCCTGTCTGTCGATCAAGCTCCACCCACACAACTGTCTGTCAAGCTACCGTACACACACACACACACACACACACACACACACACACACACCACACACACACACACACACACACACACACACACACACACACACACACACACACACACACACACACACAGAAAGAGAGAGGGAGAGACAGAAAGACAGAACAGGTATAATCCTGTTTAGTTGCATCATTGCTGACATTCCATTCATAGCAGGCACACAGTAACTCACTCAATAATGACACAACACAAGTCAAAATTGTCACCTTTCAAAAACACTTCCACACACTCTGCTGCAACACATACTGAAGATGCTTTTAAACATTTAAACAGCTCAACCTCGTCTCGTGTTTAAACGTCCTGCTGGTCGTCATTTCTAAACAACTGCCACCGCATTATCACCATATGCAAATTGTCTTTTTTTTGCTTTTGCCACACACGTGAGCTTACTGTATATGTGCTATTTCCACAGTATGATCCCCACACTAGTCAGTAATAAAAAATAAAAAAAATAAATGTTCTAATGGCTCTCTTCTCCACTAACATTTTTGTTTTTATTGGTTATTGACTGAATTTAGCCATCGCATACCGGTAGGCTTATAGTTTTTCTTTAGTTTGCGATCCTCATTAGGAGTGATGACATCACAAATGACAGTCCAGGATGTGCAGAGGAGAGATGAGGGATAGATGAAGGAAAGGCAGTAGGATACAGCAGTGTGTCCTCCTGGTGGGGGCTCCTCAACGGCAGGGAAGACCAGAGCCACTTAGAGGAAGAGTTGTGACATTCATTGTAAACCGAACAGCCCGGTCATGTGGTTCGTGCAGTGCTGGGATGGGGACTAAGTGGAGTTGAAACACATTGTTTTCAATGAGAGTGGCACAAATAGAGCTATTTAAGTACGTATGCGAAATGATTGATGAAGTATTGTTCAGTGACAACTAAAGTCTATGTGACGTTTATGTTGTACTATTATTAAAGAATGTCATAAAATAAAGGGATTTGAAGTCAATAAAGTTGGAATGTTGCCAATGCATTTCTGCCCACTCCTCTACTTCCCAGTCTCGCGAGGCGCCCCGTATCGTGAGAATGCCAATTTGGGAATGGGGTGCTATTGGAGAAACTAGAATTCTGTTCTTGCAATGAGTGAGTCAATATAGTTTTCCACTTATAAGACAGTATCCGAAAACAACTGGCGACGTGTCTGCATCGATAATTTGTTTACAAGGTCATAACCAATAATACAAAATGTTTTTCCGTGCCTTGTCTGCTGGTCCCTATTAAATGCCATTTGTTTCATCGACTTCCGGTTAGAAAGAGTCCCTGTAACGTTCCTCCATGAGCGCAAGCTGCGAGCGGCCGACGTTAGACCGGTAATTAGACTTTAACATGGAAAGGAACGGGAGTGTCAGAACTCTGTCTCTAGATGGCCATCTTGAAAATGATGACAGCTTATTCACAGTCCATGTTTTCGCTAGCGAGGTGACCACCAAATACTACAATGCCTCCAATGACACAAAACATCACCTCCTCACCAAAAACTGGACTATGAATATAGTAAGCCTTAATAGCATACTAGCATGCACCCTAGCATGCTAGCATGCACCCTTTCTACTGGTTCTAGTAAAGATCCACCCTCACCTCCCTTCCAGCCAATAGCATTAGTTTCCACTGCTTTCTGTTCTGGGACCCGAAGTTCCAAGATGGCATCAAAACAGTTCTGTAGAAACCGAGGGCTTGTTTGCCCGGGTCACCGCTGCCTTCATCCATATTTTATAACAATCTATTTAACAGAGGAATGTGGAGGGGATAATTGGCCTAACGACTAAATTGGGAGCAAAAAAGGGTTAAAACTAAATAGGACATTGAAATGAGAAAGGATCTAGAGGACTTTTCCAACAGTCTCCTAGGACACACGCACGCACACACACACGCACGCACGCACACACACACACGGATGCACGCACGCACGCACACACACACACACACACACACACACACACACACACACACACACACACACACACACACACACACACACACACACACACACACACACAGTATTTGTTAGTTTGTTAGAAATGCTGTTGACGGAGCCAAGGTCAAAACCCCTGTTCAACAACTTTACCTTTACTCTATTTCTCTCTCTCTCTCTCTCTCTCTCTCTCTCTCTCTCTCTCTCTCTCTATCGCACACACACACACACACACACACACACACACACACACACACACACACACACACACACACACACACACACACACACACACACACACACGGTTGTTTACAGAATGATTTGCTAATTACATGATGAGACAATATGATTAAATCAAGGTTTAATTTCAGTTTGGATAGACGGACAGACAGACAGTTATCTCTAATACATTCCAGCTGATTTTGATGCGCAGGTCATATTGAGCACAGTTCATTGACCTCTGGAACTGGAATAACACACACACACACACACACACGCTCACACATAGAGAATAGTGTCGCACATAAACAACAAGGCCTATTCAACAAGCACAAATTACATCACCTTGCCCCACTCCCCCCCAACACTTGCGCAAATGTGCGCGTGCGTGCACATACGCACGCACACACATTCTCCCACATGAGTTTTGATTTAGGCTAATAGTCTAAGGAATGTGTGTGTGTGTGTGTGTGTGTGTGTGTGTGTGTGTGTGTGTGTGTGTGTGTGTGTGTGTGTGTGCGTGTGCGTGTGCACTTAAAGTTTAATTAACAGATATTTCTGCAATGTGAGCAGTTTAATAATAGGACACATCAATGTGTTCATACTCTGTGAACTTAAGGCATATTGTGCCTTTAAGTTTAACACAACAGTTAAAGTTCTCAGTTTACATAGCATAACTGCAGTCATCAGCCACCGGAGTAATTCACCTGCACAGACACATTGGCCTTGATTTTCATTGCTGCTAAACCCATTATCCCTTAACTTCTTTGCCTTTTTAAACTATTAAAAAACACGGTAACACTTTCTATGATCCCTACTTTATAATGCATTATGAGAGCATTTATAGTGCATTATGAATGCATTCATAATGCCTCATAACTACACTCATAAACAGACATAATGCTTTGTGATGCACTATATCAGTAGCCATGAAACATTATAATGTCACTGTCATAATGAATTATAACAGCTTAAATTCCAAGGATTCTTTGGATGTTCTTGAATACTTATGAAGACCACATCTATAATGCATGATGAGGGTTTATAATGCACTCTTGACTGACTGCTTATAATAGATTATGAAAACCTACACATGCAGTTCATGTGAACTGTAGTAATGACTTATGGCATGCTATAATGGCCCATTCATTATCATGAGTTATCATTGCATGGGTTAAGTAAAGTGACACACATGTATGCATTTATAATCATGCATAATTGATCATAAAGCGTCATTGTTGGGGCTAAGTAAAGTGTGATTCATTTGCTTGCATTTAAAAGAATCTATGCTGCATCTTGAGTGATTATTATGCAAGACAAATACAGTAAAATGTGTATGGTGGGAATTTATGGACAAGAGACCAAATACATTTGTCACATTTATTTTGACAATTTCAATTTGAAAATAGCTGGAAACACCAAAATAGCTGGAAACACCAAGGCCAATTCAAAAATGGGTGGCAATCCCAAGCAGAAAAAAACAAACAAACAACAAAACACACTACCCATAAAAGGACAACTTTGTTTTTTGTTTTTCAGCCAAGGTTAATTATGTACGTTAGAGAAAAGATGCATGTTAATTTTTCCTTTCGCCGTTTTTAATTTTACTGATTTTAGACTATATATATTTTACTGATTTAGACTATATTATGGAGATTTTTATTACCTACTATAGTCCTGATAAATTAACTGGCTACAAGAGTTCAAAGGACATGGGCCTTGGTTGAAAAACAAAAAACAAAGTTGTCCTTTTATGGGTAGTGTGTTTTGTTGTTTGTTTGTTTTTCTGCTTGGGATTGCCACCCATTTTTGAATTGGCCTTGGTGTTTCCAGCTATTTTGGTGTTTCCAGCTATTTTCAAATTAAAATGTTCAAGGTAGAAACACACATACACACGCACACACACGCACACACAAAACCTGACCCTGTGCATGGGGCACCTGCAGACCTGGCCAATGTCCTTCTCTATGTTTGTTCCATACACTAGTTAAGGAACAAACATGCTTTAAGGTTAATTCTACAAAGAGCAGAACTGGGACGGATAACGTATTCTTCCACCTGCTATCCCCTCATGACAACTTTGTTGTTGTTTTTTTGTTTTTGTTTTTCTACTTGGGATTGCCACCCATTTTTGAATTGGCCTTGGTGTTTCCAGCTATTTTCAAATTGAAATTGTCAAAATAAATGTGACAAATGTATTTGGTCTCTTGTCCATAAATTCCCACCATACACATTTTACTGTATTTGTCTTGCATAATAATCACTCTAGATTCTTTTAAATGCAAGCAAATGAATCACACTTTACTTAGCCCCAACAATGACGCTTTATGATCAATTATGCATTATTATAAATGCATACATGTGTGTCACTTTACTTAACCCATGCAATGATAACTCATGATAATGAATGGGCCATTATAGCATGCCATAAGTCATTACTACAGTTCACATGAACTGCATGTGTAGGTTTTCATAATCTATTATAAGCAGTCAGTCAAGAGTGCATTATAAACCCTCATCATGCATTATAGATGTGGTCTTCATAAGTATTCAAGAACATCCAAAGAATCCTTGGAATTTAAGCTGTTATAATTCATTATGACAGTGACATTATAATGTTTCATGACTACTGATATAGTGCATCACAAAGCATTATGTCTGTTTATGAGTGTAGTTATGAGGCATTATGAATGCATTTATAATGCACTATAAATGCTCTAATAATGCATTATAAAGTAGGGATCATAGAAAGTGTTACCAAAAACACTTTTCAATAGTTAAAATGGCCAGTCTACAAGCTTGTGATGTGTCAATAGATTGGCACATTGAACTACAACCCCAAATCCGTTGAAATTGGGACGTTGTGTAAAATGTAAATAAAAACAGAATGCATTGATTTGCAAATCGTTTTCAACCTCTATTCAGTTGAATACAACACAAAGACAATATAATTAATGTTCAAACTGATAAACTTTATTGTTTTTTGAAATTATACAATCTTTTGTAAATTGATCCCTGCAACACGTACCAAAAAAGTTGGGACGGGGGCAACAAAAGATTGGGAAAGGTCATGAATGCACAAATAACGCCTGTTTGGAACATTCCACAGGTAAACAGGTTAATTTTAAACAGTTTAATATCGTTATTGAGTATAACAAGACCATCCCAGTCGCTCACAATCAAAGATGGGGCGAGGTTCACCACTTTGTGAACAATTCTGTGAGAAAATCATCCAACGGTTTAAAAACAATGTTTCTCAACATTCAATTGCAAGGAATTTGGTGATTTCATCATCTACAGTCCATGATATAATCAAAACATTCAAAGAATCTGAAGAACTTGCTATACTAAAGCGTCAAGGCCGAAAACCAACACCAAACACTTGTGACCTTTGATCCCTCAGGTGGCTCTGCATTAAAAACTGACATCATTGTGTAAGGGATATTATTGTGTGGACTCAGGAACACTCAGAAAACCATTGTCAGTTTACATAATTTGTCGCTACACCTGCAATTGCAAGTTAAAAATCTACCATCGAAAAGCAAAGCCATACATCAGAAAGGTTGGTTTGAAAAAAAACAGAAATGCCTTCTCTGGGTCCACTATCATTAGAAATGTGGACTCATCAGACCACAGCCCACTTTTCCACTTTGTGTATAACCATTTTAAATGATATTGTACCCAGAGAAGGCATTTCTGGTTGTTTTTCTAGTTGTTTTTTCAAACCAACCTTTCTGATGTATGGCTTTGCTTTGCATGGTAGAGTTTTAACTTGCAATCGCAGGTGTAGCGTCAAATTCTGTAAACTGACAATGGTTTTCTGAGTGTTCCTGAGTCCACACAGTAATATCCTTTACACAATGATGTCAGTTTTTAATGCAGAGCCACCTGAGGGATCAAAGGTCACAAGTGCTAGATGTTGGTTTTCGGCCTTGATGCTTTAGTATAGCAAGTTCTTCAGATTATTTGAATGTTTTGATTATATTATGGACTGTAGATGATGAAATCACCAAATTCCTTGCAATTGAATGTTGAGAAACATTGTTTTTAAATCGTTAGATGATTTTCTCACAGAATTGTTCACAAAGTGGTGAACCTCGCCCCATCTTTGATTGTGAGCGACTGGGATGGTCCCGTTATACTCAATAACAATATTAAACTGTTTAAAATTAACCTGTTTACCTGTGGAATGTTCCAAACAGGCGTTATTTGTGCATTCATGACCTTTCCCAGTCTTTTGTTGCCTCCGTCCCAACTTTTTTGGTACGTGTTGCAGGGATCAATTTACAAAAGATTGTATAATTTCAAAAAACAATAAAGTTTATCAGTTTGAACATTAAATATACTGTCTTTGTAGTGTATTAAACTCAATATAGGTTGAAAACGATTTGCAAATCAATGCATTCTGTTTTTATTGACATTTTTCACAACGTCCCAATTTCAACGGATTTGGGGTTGTACTTATTCAAATTGTATCACAAAATAGTAAAAAAAAATAGCAAAGACATTTAGGCATGAGGGGTTTAGCAGTGACAAAAATGGAGCCCATTGTCCTCTCTGAGGTCTAGTCTCAGTAAAAACAGAGATGTTTTCGGTAAAAAAACAACCTGTTTTTGCGGACCACCGTGAGAAGCACTGGTGGTTTAATCTAATCAGACTCTTCTCTTCCATGAATGGGCTGCCTAGAGCTGGGTGTCGCAACGCAGATGCAGATAACATCTACAGTTCTTGTGGCTATACTGCTTCATATAGGCAGATACAGTAATTAAGTCAGTGTGCCCTTGGGCAAAGGTGCGTCAAAGACCCCTGTTGTCTTCGGGTGTTGGTACCATTCTTGTATTACGGCAGTGATTTTCCACCTTTTGATACCAGTGCCCACCATTTGTTCAGAATTTGAGCCACGGACCACCATTTGATGACAGTTTAGCCCCACAGACCCCAAAACTAAAGATTTCTTTTGCTTTTGTTCACAATTCCAGGCTGGATTTGGAAAACAGAACAGCCAAACATAGAGATCAAAATGACCATTAATCTTCTACATTCTCTAGTTGTGTAGACTTGGGCTAATTCACATGATGAATATTTTAACTCTTGAGAGTGTAAAAAATTACGCTCTCAAAGAGTTGGTTAACCAACTTTCCATCATTTAGCTGGGGACCACCTGGAACTCTCTTAAGGACCACTGGTTGAAAACCACTGGATTACAGTATATTCATGTCTCTCATTCGTAGCTGTTAAAAGAAACTGAAGGGTTCCTGCGAGGAATTCACACATTCTTTCAAAAACAGAATGAGGCTGCATGCCGGTCTTTCATTCACCCTCATCCATGACAGCCTCCACACTGCAAGCTGAACAAGCTGAAGTTCTTGACATGCATGACTGCTACCATTTGAAATCACGAAACGTTAGCGGAGAAAGTTCTCACCCCCTCGCGGTGACCCCCCCCCAACTAGAATGGTAGAAAGAACAAAACCAAACGATGGAGTTCTCAAAAGTGCCTGAAAAGCAAGGCCTGCCGTTCTGTATGAATGAGAGCTTGAGGGTGGTGATTCTTAGAAAGAAAGAAAGAAAGAAAGAAAGAAAGAAAGAAAGAAAGAAAGAAAGAAAGAAAGAAAGAAAGAAAGAAAGAAAGAATGAAAAAGAAAGAGAAAAAGAACTTTTAGAGACACTAAAATACCCAGGGCTGCAACTAACGATCATTGTATTAATCGATTCGTCAGCCGATTATTTAAACAATTAATCGATTGATTGTATTATGACACTTCTTAGCTGTCACCTTAATAATATTGTGGTTATTTTAGCCAGGTTCTAGGTAACGAAAGTATATTTCATATTAATTCAATTTTGCATACATTTGATTAAAGAATACACAGCTACACAGTGTCAGTCAAAAAGTAAGAGTAGGCCTACTCCTCTGAATTCAAATAGGTGATTTAAAAATAAATATTCTGTGCATGTGCAACTGTCATCAGATTGTAAGGGAAGAGAGATGGCTCACTGCTCTTTGGTTTAGTAACACTTAACACTATGGATAAGTGGGGAAAACACACATGATAACTCCAGTGATTATTTGCCAATCCAATTAATTGATTACTAAATTAGTTGACAACAATTGAATTAATCGTTTAATCCAGTGTTTTTCAACCAGTGGTCTGGGGATCATCAGTGGTCCTTGAGAGGGTTCTAGGTGGTCCCCAGGCTAAATGATTTAGAGTTGGTTAACCAGATGTAACTCTTTGAGAGCGTAAAAATGAAACCAAATGGACCCTTGCCGGTCCATTTGGTTTCATTTTATACTCTCAAGCCCAAGTCTACACAACTAGAGAATGTGGAAGGTTAATGGTCATTTTGACCTGTATCTTTGACTGTTTTGTTTCCAAATCCAGCCTGGTATTGTGAACAAAAGCAAAATAAATCTAAATAATAATAATAAATAATAAATTCTGAATAAATAGTGGGCCCTGGTATCAAAAAGGTTGAAAAACACTGGTTTAATCGATTAATCATTGCGGCCCTAATGCCCACGTTAAAATAACGAAAACTAGCTTTCTACCATTGTAGCTGCATTTTGCTGTGAGAGGAGTGGGGGAAATTGAGAACAGGGTGCTTCTATGAAACAATTCAAGGCCAACATGTAGTGTATATTATATTTGCACAGGATTATAGGCTCATTCAGGCCTGCATGTGTTTTGTTGTGGAACCAACAATTCCCACAAAGGCTCAGGCCTGGGCCCTCACCATGGGGTAGGTAATCCACCACTGGGCAACTTGGGCATAACATGAAAACAAGCAAATATCAAACTATTTACTCAAACAAATCATCTCACCAAGAGCAGAAGGAAGTCCAACGTTCAACTAGTCATGACAGTTTTGTTTATTTTATATTATTTGTTTTACTTGTAAAAGAACAAACCTGGAGATTTTGCATCTGACTGTGTCCTGAATCTAGTGCAAACACAGATTCCTAATTCGTGGAAGTGTTGCCACATTTTGGAAGAGAAACAAGCGGAAACAGGTCTACGGGAACAAGCCCAAAAAAGAAAACTAATGTCTTCAAACACAGCCATTATGTGGTGGTGGTGTCATATCATGAATCACACAGAGTTTATTTTTGGAACACAGCTCTCGATCGAAGATGTCTTTATAGGAATGTCACTAGACAGAATACTTCTATGATCTTATAAACAGCAAAGTGTTGCACACAGGGACACATTGCTGTCTATAGGAGTGGCTAGCCACTCAAAAACAACCAGTTTTGGAATCCGGATTTTCCTTCAAATTGTTTGTGCGTGCGTGTCAGTGTTATTATGAATGTTCAGACAACTATGTCAGCATGACCATCAACAGAGAGTTAAAATGGCCTGACACTGGCATGCACGCACAGTGCTACTGTAGCGTAGTGCTCCCACTGCCGTCTTATACATCTTTGCTCTCACTCTTGCTGGTACACCTTTCTGCACACTCGTTCTTCACCGCTCTCTCACACTTCCCATTCATTTAGATCTGAGGTTTTCAACTTTTTTGACCCTAACCCAGGGCCCAACATTTATTCAGCATTTGAGCTGCGGACCACCATTTGAGGACATTTTAACCCCATAGACCCCTAAAACTAAAGATTTCTTTTGCTTTTGTCCACAATTCCAGGCTGGATTTTTGCAAACACACAGTAAATCAAAATGACCATTAATCTTCTACATTCTCTAGTTGTGTAGACTTAATTAAGTGGTGCTAATTCAGAGTGTAAACATGAACCAAAATGCACATGCAAGGGTCCGTTTGGTTTCAGTTTTTACGCTCAAGAGTTATCTGGTTAACCAACTTAGCTGGGGACCATCTGGAAACCTCTCAAGGATCATGGTGGTCCCCGGACCACTGATTGAGAACCTCTGATTTAGATAGTTAACTAGGGATGCAGCTAAAGGTAAATTCTTGGCCGAAACCGAATACTGAATAATATAGGAAACAGTTGGCTGAAAACCGAATGATTGTTGCTGTCGTGTTTTGTGTCACCTTAAGGCTACCTGATTATGGCAAGATACACGATTATGGAAAACTTAAATAATAAACACCATTATGGGCCAATTAATGGCTATTTTTTTTTTTTTTTTTTTTTTTGCTATTTTCTGTCTGATCTGTGGCTGAATATTTGGTGCATCACTAGTTGATCCCATACTGTAGGTATTTTCCTTCATCTTCTCTACCTCTCTGAATCTGAATCTGAATATGAATCGCTACCATCCCACTCACTCCTGCTGACTTTCATTCCTTTTCTCTATAGGACAGGGATGCCCACATTTTTTTGACTTGAGAGCTACTTTCAAAATGCCTGGCTCGACAAGATCTACACGTCAAATGTGAATGTTCCATTACTGAAAATCAATTTCAAGCCCCCCTAGAAAGTTTGAGCTTTGAAATAGTTGGTGATGGTGTTACTTACTGCTATACTGTTTAGGAATAATGCACTTATAATGAACAATAGAGGGAGAGATGTACTGTATATGCTACTACTGACGTTTGAAAACAGTATTTGGGGTTTCAGTTGACAGTTTGTGATGTTGAGTTTAGTCTCTCGCACCCCAAACATTAAGAACTTTCACGTTTTTGTCTACAATTGGGAAAGAGAACTGGCAAAACCGTCCATTTTCCACCTCCATTTTATAATTGTGTGGACTCTTGAGAATTACGTAATCCAGATATCTAAATATAATTTAAATATAATAGCGTTAAAATGAAACCAAATGGACCCGTAAGGGTCCATTTGGTTTCATTTTAACGCTCTCAACAGTTACAGATCTATAAGAGCCTAAAATTGCTTATGTCCTATGTTCTATGTTTTATGGGACTGTCATGTGATCTACCAGCACAGCCTATGTGATCTACTGGTAGATCACGATCTACCTTTTGGGCACTCCTGCACTAGGAGCATGCCTCCGCCTTTCCAGATTCTCTTCAACCGGTTCCCTCGCCTCACTGTATCACAATGTCTCCTTCCTGAACTTGACTTCACCTGTGAACCTGTCCTTTGCCAGTGCAGAGAGCACCAGCCTGGGCTATACTCTCCCACTGCCAGCCTTGGGAGTTGGGAGGGAGAGCCCCGAACTGTGCTCTTGCTTCTTTCAATGCATGAAGAAAGTAATACTGACCTATTGGTAGCCTACTCTCAGGGCAGTCAGCAGGGCCGGATCTAGGCATGGGCATGGGGGGGCAATGCCCCCCTAAATGCATTGACTGCCCCACCAAACATGATGGTATGCAAAAAAGGCACAAATTTCAAAGATATTTCAATTAAAGCGCTTATATTTCAAAAGATTTCAAAACTGATGTTACTATTGATGCTTACTTGCCTAATATAAGTCCTGTACAAGATATAAATCTTGTGAGTCACAGAGCTAAAGAAAATATATAAAATAGAAGATAGATTTTGTGTCATAGATACAGTATGAATATGACAAAATACATTATTCAGTGTGCAGGTTTGGGGTGAATTTAAATGAAAATAGTGAAGCCACCCATTTTCACCTGCCCCCCAATTGGGTAAGTAAAGTATCAGTATGTTTGCCTGTTTTGTTTCCAAAATCCAGCCTGGAGAGTGGGAAAGGAAGATAATATAAATCTAATATAAAAGTATCTATTAGGTTTTCATAACATGTTTTCACACTCCACTATTTCACTATTTTTTGTTTCAACTTGTTCTGCACAATCATAACCCACCCCCCAACCACACGCACTCGCGTGCTCACACACGCACACACGCACGCACAGACCACTTTTGTCTCGAACCCAATCAATCTATGACAATAAATACACAACACTATGCACGATGCAACTCATGCTGAAATGGCGACCGAATTGCCAAAATGCGTGGATTTAAGCGACAGGCATAGCGAGTTACATTACATCACACAGATCGCCATGCATGAATGTAGGCTACTTTTTTAAATCCTTAAAGGAAGGGGTGAGTTTTTAGGTGTGACAGACACGGTACCTTTCTTATCGTCGGCCAGACAGCAGCAGAAGCTCAGCAACACGCACACCACCACTTTCACCATCATCTTTTCCATCTTCATCTTCATCCAGTGGTCTTCCTACAGCTGATCACACTGACTAGTAATCCGTTTCTCATTCCTCCATGACTTATAAACTGCTGTTGTAACTTTACTGAGAGTAGAAAGAAACTCTCTCTCTCTCTCTCTGTCTGTCTCCCTTCTCAGCCCCCAATACACACACACCCACACACTCCCACACATTCACTCAAATCTCTGCCCATGCAAGTCCGTCCGTGGACCCTCTCTCTCTCTCTCTCTCTCTCTCTCTCTCTCTCTCTCTCTCTCTCTCTCTCTCTTCCGTCTAAACAGTGATCGCAACGTCACTGACAGAGAGGAGGGAGAGAGACAGACTACTCACGTACGCGCACACACCCACACGCGCACAGAATGTACTTTCACGGTGTGGTGTTAAAACTCAGAGTAAATAATACAGGTTAAACAAGGAGAAACGCAGGCAGATATACAGATAGGCCTACATATAGCAGTAACAATATTAATATTATTAGTAATAGCCTTTTATTAGTAATAATAATAACTAAGGCTGTTGAAAATAACCAGTTAATTAGTTAAATTAATTTTGTTGATTAATCTCATTCTTTTTGGTGATTAATCATGATTAAGATAGTTTTGAAGCCGTGATTAATGTGATTATTTTTTTAAATTATTCCACAGCCCTAATAATAACATGAACAGCCTTTATTCATTTAGATATGGAAATATGATGTACTTCATATTTTGTTTACCAGTTTTATTTTATCACTATCATGCAGTGGCATTTCCGGCCATCCCATTGCCCTAGGCCTATAGGCTACAACACTAACAGGTTTTTATCACACTAGCTGCTGGTATGTGGACTTCAGTATGCTATACATTTAACCAGTGTTGGGACATGTGCACTACGTAACTCAATATATTACATAATATATTACCAAAATGCAGTAACTTGTAATATAAATATATTACTGAACAAAAACAATCTAATATATTATGCTTTTCTTTCTGCATTACTGCATTACTTTCAATATTACTTTCTGTCAATCTGTCTCGTTGAAAATGTTCTTGTGAAATTTTCTTGACAACTGCAGAAGTTAAATAATTACTTATTTTCTATAATTTGTCATCAAATTATTTATTCAGGAGGACGTTTTTTCAAGTTAGCCAAGTGTGCTTTCTTTATTGTAGCTATGCCACTGGCCTACACAATATTTGATTAATAGTGACACTAAATATTTAATTATATATTTTGCACAACATTTTTCTTTTAAGTAATATGTAATAGTAATATTAGTATATTACACTTGCTCAGACAGCAATATTGTAATACAATATATTGCTTTAAAATGAAGGTAATAAGTAATAAGTAATACATTAACAAGGTATAGTAATATTCCCAACACTGCATTTAACCTAGGCATAGTGCTTTTTTCAGCCGGAACACACTTGTCATAGCCAAAATATCTAAGGGCACACCTAGTACTAGCTATACTCTGTGTGTGTGTGTGTGTGTGTGTGTGTGTGTGTGTGTGTGTGTGTGTGTGTGTGTGTGTGTGTGTGTGTGTGTGTGTGTGTGTGTGTGTGTGTGTGTGTGTGTGTGTGTGTGTGTGTGCACGCATATAGAATATAGGCTGTAAAACCTTAACACCTGTCTGAGAGTGCACAAAAAGAAACAAATGGATACAGAAGTATATGCACATTCCGAATGCTAAAAACAAGCACCCCCCCCCCCACACACACACACACACACACGCAAGCTTAATATTAATAAGTGGCTGACTGTGGGTCACTATGTTCTGGATCATTTCATTCATAATTCATAGAACACATTCACCTGCCGTTTGCAAACAATGCATTTAATAAACCACTAAAGGCCTTAATGGAAAAAACACCTTTCAAATCAATCACTGTTTTACAATACAACCTGACAGCTCTCTCTCTCTCTCTCTCTCTCTCTCTCTCTCTCTCTCTCTCTCTCTCTCTCTCTCTCTCTCTCTCTCTCTCTCTCTCTCTCTCTCTCTCTCTCTCTCTCTCTCTCTCTCTCTCCTTCCGTTACCGTACTCATGGGCACTGAGCAGTGTTCCAAATTTTGGTGGCGCGGAGCAAAGTGAATATAGTCCCTTGTCCCCAAATCTGGGTAGCATAACAGTAGGTCCCTTTAGTGTTGTGGGAGTGGACTTAGGACGTATATTCAGACAGGTACATTGGTATCTTGGTTCATATCTTATGGACCAGGCCTGTGAAAATGGGCAGGGCTGAGGTGGGTTGGAGGAGTGAAGCCAAATCCTGACTAGTTTGTTTTGGGAGGTCTGGAGCCTTAGGCCTATTTTAAGGCTCCGGAGTTCCAGTTTGACCAGTGAGGAGATTCAGATTCTGTAGGAGATTCAGATTTTAACACTGGAAAGAGCCAAGTGCAGATAGAGTTCAGAGCCGAGGGCCTTTTCAGCATGCAGTCAACTTGTTCCTACTAACAGGAACAAGTTGCTGTCACAAGCTGATGCACTCTGATCCAGAGCTCCGCAGCTGAATCTGTTGGCAAATCCGGTCACAACATGTAGAGTTTGTTATAGTAGAAATGAAAACAAGGCCTCATACAGGTATAGAAGAGGAGGGCTGAACGAGGTAAACAAGCTGACATCCAAGCACTAGACAGAGGCACAGCCAGGCGGTGCTGCCAGAGGCAAATTCAAGGGAAATAGGTTCTACTTTGATTGCCTCCACCGTGAGGCATTTTGCTACTGTAACTCGGTTCAACAGACAATATTATAAAAATGGCTCATCCAAGCCAACACAATGTTAGCTTCTTTCCGTATGAATACAAAGCCCACATTTCAATGGTATAAAAAACAAAACAAAAAACAAAACAAAAGACCAGGTAGAAGCATATTTCTCAAACCATACTTCACAATGCACACACACACGCACGCACGCACGCACGCACGCACGCACGCACGCACGCACGCACGCACGCACACACACACACACACACACACACACACACACACACACACACACACACACACACACACACATACGGGTTGGCTTAATATGGATTAAATTTTAATCAGCTTTGACCTAATTTTGCAACTTCTTTGTTTATGTTTTCTATTAACATCCTGAGGCAGGTTAGTAGAGCTGAAGGCTTTTAACACACACTAGAGTGTGCCGTAGCTTGTCCATGGGAAGTTGTTTGAAAAAGCCCTCACATTCTGTATTTACAGTAAGTATACCACATGTAAACTGTCAATCAAAGTATGCTCATTATGCAGAATGCCCCATCCTACAAGATCTCAAGGCGCAAACTAGGCTTGTAGATTTTAAAATTGATGATGATTTGTAATAATAAACCATAATCTGCATTACAGAATCATACTGGCAGTGTAGTTATTATTAGGCCTACAAGTCATCGACTATAGGGGCAGCAGTGACAGATGGTAACTGCAAGGTTGCCGGTTCGACCAGGTGCTTCCCCAGAGTGACACTGTCAAAGTGTCCTTGAGCAAGACACTGAACCCCGAATTGCTCCTGTTGTGCTGGTCGTGCCTTGGTTTCCTCCTCCAACAGTGTATGAATGTGTGCGTGAGTGGGTATGTGAGGCACTATCTATGTAAAGAGCCTTGGATAAAGGCCATTTACCATATCCCATTTGGAGGAGAAAGTAGAATTTGCCTCTGAGACGTATGAGAGTGAAGTATTAGGAAACACTGCAGTAAAGTGAAAAAGCACTTTAGTTCCACTTAGTTCCTTTACACCACTGGTAACAAGTCCTAACAACCCTTTCCCTCTCTTTCTCTTCCTATCGTTAAGCAATAACACACATGCATGCACACATGCACCGTGCACGGACACACACACACATGCACACACGGACACACTCACAAACACACACGCACCTTCATGTCCTAGACTAGAGCAAAAACCCTAAATTAGCCTTCATATCTCATCTCATACCCTGGAGGGCGCTATTCAGTACTTGCCCTCCAGCATGGAGTGTGCGTGTGCGTGCACGCGTGTGTGTGTGTGTTGTGTGAGTGTGTGAGCCGGTCTTAACTGTTGCGTTAGTCGGTTATTGTCATGTCCTTACATGTTTTGTCTCCGTGCAGTGAGACGGTTGTTGCAGTGCCGGTCAGGTATGTCAACCAACTGGTCCAACATCAGGCAGTGAGACAGCTGAGAGCGATACAGTATACAGTATTTACTATATACTAGATACTAGGCTACAGCCACATAATATGAGACCAGGCCTGGCCCTTGGAGGTGCCACAAGGGGGCTGCATGCACCCTAGGGTGACCATGCCCATCTTTGCGTGGGACAGTCCCTCATTTCCATAAGACTTTTCAAGTTTCCCACAAATTGAGCCCCTGTCCCACACTGCGACTGACAGACATCATTGTTCAAATGACTTTCTGTTGTCTCTTTTCCTGCTGTTTTCCCTTGATGAGATAGAAAGTAGAGCTTTGAGCTCACACCATGTCTTGTAAGAATGTGCAGTATAGCACGTCAAGGCCACAGCGAGATAGTGAGTTATCAGAGATAGTACAGCGGGTATAGCAAGGGACGGAGTACAGGCTAGGCAGAATTCTCCAGGACGAACACAGCGTTGGACCTGAGCTATTGAGGGGCGCCCCGGCCAGAGAGCTGATATAATGTGAATCTCGGTTCGCAGTATAACAGGTCGTATTTGCTTTCAATCATATAATGTTCATTTGCTGTTCATATTCCTATCATGAGAGGGATACAGTCGATCCCATTGTATAGAAAATAAATATGTCTGGGTCCCACAGAAGTTATGTCTACAGCCTCTTATTGGACTTTAAAGGTGGTCGAACGTATACTGACGCATTAATGGTGACCCCGGCGTGTCGATCCTTGTCCAAGAGGCTGTATGGTCCTTTTGACCGTTCATAGCAGTTTTCCCATGGTTCTGGGGTGGCAGACAGGGCCCTAAAAATATATGCATTGTTATGCAGATCTACCACGCCATGACTATGTGACGACTGCTTTCTTTTGAAAATGTTTTTGTAGGTTTCTGAATAGCAACTTATGTGATATGAAATGAACAGCATTTGGGAAAAAATTGCTATGGCTGCGCTATATACGCTTTGCGCTGTGCTATCTCTAGACAGTGTTGTAAATAGCCGCGGTACTATTTGCGTTTTAATCTTGTAGCGATGTTTGCTGTGGGAACGTACCGTTTACCGGCTACCGTTTGCTTACTCGTACACTATGCGGTGCTATTTTTTTTTTTTGTTATTGATTATGCTATCTCATCCTAAATGTGTGCGGGTGTGCGAAGATGTGTGCATCTGTGAGAGTGTGTGTGCAGGCACGGAACCGCTTCTTAGTATAAAATTGTTAGTTTGAGGCTTAGAGAGTAAAGGGTTTAACAGCTGGGTGAGTGTGTGTGTGCGTGGGTCTTTGTTATTTGTGGGGACAGACGTCTGGCAACACTGTAACCTCGTAGGGATATCAAGCCTTATGGGAACCATGTTTTGGATCATTGAAATCCATAGAAAAGAGAAAAGTATTGAATTCGGCTAATAGAACGTTATACTCTTGTATCATGCCTGATTTTTTCAGGGCAGTGATATGTCTAGAAAGGGGTGTCCCACCATGTAACAAAAACAAGTATGTGTGTGTGTGTGTGTGTGTGCTTACTGAAAAGTGAGACATTGCGGGAGACAGGTCCACTTACCCCCCCCCCCCCCCCCCCCCCCCCCCCCCACACACACACACACACACCCTATGCATTAAGGTGTTAATATATTACAACAAAATTAACACGTTCACACAATGGAGTCAGATTGAGGTCCGGTTGGAGAAAGATAACGCTAGACAGAAAGTGGGAGTGTGTTTTATCTAAGATAGGTGGGTATATCTGGTGCGGACATTCCATTCTAAGACATGACAACCCTAAACTATCCCATAACAATTCTGTTTGCCGGGGAACAAGACCAGTGGCACGCGGCACCTTATCAAACCCTCCACCCCCCAACGCCACCCGACAGGGAGAGGGACTGAGGAAGCAATGTCAGTTGGTTGTCATACCCCCCCCGCCCCCCCCTCCCCCCACCCAAACCCCCTCCCGGTCCCAGAGCACGTGAAACCACTGGTGCGCACATACACATAGACAATGAGAGTACAACTTGGATTCTAGATTTCAATGGGAAGTGTTAACACTTTCCCCGCCAGGGGCGGAAGTATATGTCACAAATTTAGAGCATCTTTAAAAAAAAAAAAATTGAAAATCATTTATAACATTATTGCAGCAATGGACCACATGGAATTTGGTAAATAATAGTTAACTAAAACTAACTAACTAAAGAATGAATAAATACAACGAAACATAAAAAAAAAATCATAGAATTAAACAAACAAACAAACAAACACTTAATTGAAACTAAGGGAAACATAAGAGAAAGGAACGGAATAATAATAATAATAATAATAATAATAATAATAATAATAATAATAGGGGAAAAATATCACGATACTCAAGTAATTATGTCTTAAGAAAACTAAAATTAATCTAACTGAAATTATAGACAAAATACTGCTAGTTTTAAACACCAGTTGTATGCATACAAAGTGAACGATTAAAGTATATATAACACAAATGTGTGTATTATCAAAAGTTTGAATTGACCAAATAATAATAATATAATAAAGAATAAGAATAATAATTGACCAAAGTTAAATTTCCAAATCAAATCTAAAAATAGAGCTAATCAAGGAGTCTAATGATTTTGATTTTTTATTTTATCCACATAACTGAAAATCACTCAAACTGTATTAAAAGGAAATATCTAAAACGATTATACTCTAAATAGGGTAAGTGATAGTATATGTGCCATTTGACAAACAAGGCATGTCCTCCTTAAAGGTACATTAAAAACAGTTTTGCAAGAAAAATGCTGCTTCTTTAAATATATATACACAATTTGCACAATACCGATAATTCCAGTTTCTCACCTGGCCAGTGAGGAGCTATCATTAATATTATTGTTATACTTATAATAAGGGTGATACTAACAATGGGGCAGCTGTGGATTGGTAGGGGGAGCAGGTTGTCAAGTGCAGAGGTTCGAAGCATAGCTCCTCCTGTCTACATGTCGAAGTGTCTTTGGGCAAGACACTGAACCCCAAATTGCCTCCAATGGTCAGTGTGCACTCGCCACCATTGTATAGTGTATAGTGTATGAATGAATGCATGAAGACCACCTGGGGAGTGGCAGTCGACTATAAAAAAAAAAAAAAAAAAAAAAAAAGAAAGAAAGGATGGCCAAAGTCCCCACCAGGGTTTCGGGGCCATGTGTTTTACATGAGATGTCGTGTCAAGGGACACTGGACAAAGTCCGCACCAGAGTTGCGGCCACGTGAAGAAAAGAGAAAATAGAGATGAGATGTCGTGTCAAGGGACACTGGACAAAGTCCGCACCAGAGTTGCGGCCACGTGAAGAAAAGAGAAAATAGAGATGAGATGTCGTGTCAAGGGACACTGGACAAAGTCCGCACCAGAGTTGCGGCCACGTGAAGAAAAGAGAAAATAGAGATGAGATGTCGTGTCAAGGGACACTGGACAAAGTCCGCACCAGAGTTGCGGCCACGTGAAGAAAAGAGAAAATAGAGATGAGATGTCGTGTCAAGGGACACTGGACAAAGTCCGCACCAGAGTTGCGGCCACGTGAAGAAAAGAGAAAATAGAGATGAGATGTCGTGTCAAGGGACACTGGACAAAGTCCGCACCAGAGTTGCGGCCACGTGAAGAAAAGAGAAAATAGAGATGAGATGTCGTGTCAAGGGACACTGGACAAAGTCCGCACCAGAGTTGCGGCCACGTGAAGAAAAGAGAAAATAGAGATGAGATGTCGTGTCAAGGGACACGGGACAAAGTCCGCACCAGAGTTGCGGCCACGTGAAGAAAAGAGAAAATAGAGATGAGATGTCGTGTCAAGGGACACTGGACAAAGTCCGCACCAGGGTTTGCGGCCACGTGAAGAAAAACGGTTTTTAACATGTTAAATGGAAAATGTATGAGATGGCACTACAGTCTGTGACTGAGAGTACACTCATGTAAGAAAAAAAAAAAAAACAAAAAAAACAAAAAAAACAAAACAAAACAAAAAAGAAACAAGTAGGGGGTTAGTCAATCAGCTTTTGTAGCTGCTTGGATTTCTTGGTTGTACACAAGACTCGAGTTTTGGTAGCTAAGAGTAATCCCCCTGAGAGCGCTGACATGTCATAATATATTGCAATTGCTTATTTTATTTTTCTTTATTTTATTTTACCTTATTTTATTTTATTTATTTATTCTGCTCCTGTGGCCAAGGCCTGGTTTACGGGCCAGCAGAACTGATATCATCTCACGTGTGGGGTAAGTAAAGACATTGAATGAATGCAGGAGTGAATGTAGCAGACAACACCGACTTAGGCCGTAGGCCTGTGGCTTGAATGGTTCTATGTATAACCTTGTGAACAGCTGTTTTGACAGCCTGATCTTGAAGTTGTATGTGTCTATGTCATGGAAAACAGCCATGTAGTTGATACAGCTTGGTGTAGACGTACACTAAGTTGTGGAGACCGTGGCGTTTGTTTTACATACCATAAGTTTTATTGTTTATATAGACCAGTATATGTCTACATCTGTATGAGGAAGTTAAAGTTGATCAGAACAGCAGACAGAATCATACAATTCTGTACTCTAATATAGTTCACTGTAGCAGAATACGGTAACCAAAGAAATATATATATATATATATAAAATAATAATCTTAATTTTAAACAAAGAGTTACTCCATATAACAAAAACAAATGTAACAAACAAATACCAGAAATATCTTTGACAATTACAATACAAGTATTGCAAGGATAATTAGTCCGTTTACAGACCAGACTCAGAGCAAAACAATAACCAATCAGAGATTATTCTACTGCAAGATCATTTTTAATGGGCTGGTCTGAAATTTGAGAAAAAGATTGAAGAGAGTCTGGGTCCTAGAATCAACAGCGTTCCAAAGAATAGATCCTCTACTCTTGTCTTATTGAAAAGCTATAGGGTATATACAAATAGTCCGCTTGGCGAGGGACATAAGAATGAATATTGGAATTAGAGAAAAAATTGAAACCATTTGAAAGTGTATGAGAGTCGTAAGTAGCCTTTGTACACAAATATAAATATCTGCAGGGATTTTACCAGCAAGACAGACAGAATGTTTAGTTTCTAAAAAAAAAAAAGGGGGGAGCAGATGGTTCGACTCAATACGAGAAGGACTTAAGTGCTAACAATTTTGTTTAAAGTAAAACAATTATTTTGAAGAATAGATAAATAGAGGGTCAGCCCATATCATGATACAATAGGATGGGTAAGGAAAAAAACTCAAACTAGTATAAGAAACAACTATCCTTTTTCCAATTTAAGTTATTATCAATCATGATACCTAATAACATTGAAGCAACTTGATTGATTCTCATGGCGTTGCTGACAGACTTGCATCCTCCCCTGAACACCTGCTACTATTAGTACAAAATAAAATTAATTATCTACCTTCAGTGGTAGCTTATTTGTCTGAAACCAAACCACAGGAGCTTAGATAAGTTTTCATTTGCTTCTATAATTAGTTTGACAAAACTCTCATGTGACTTTATAAGGTACCCAAGCAAAAAAACATTTATATATATATAAAAATTAATGCGGTCAGCATTAACTAGTTAATCGTGAGTTAACTCAACCACAAGTTAACTCGATCAATTTTATTAGTGCGCGATTAACTCGCAATAAAAAAAAGCAAAAGCCAAGTGGGTCTTCTCACGTGGTTCGATTGCGCCAAAGGTAGATACATAAGTGTTAAACATCTGCATCACTCAAGTTAATTTAAAATAAGTCTACACAATTGGAGAAAAGACTCTAATAAGTTCTCAGGTTAGCTCTAATGGTTCCAACATCAATACAGCTTGGAATTATGGATGAAAATACACGTTATCAAATGTGGTCTGTGGCTCGGTCAAACGATGAATATTGGATAATATAATGATGGATAATATAACAATGGATATGCAAAAAATCCCATTAAGCAGACAAATATATACTCCAATCTCGCAGTCACTAAGTCAATTATTGGTACTTTTAAGATCTAGATTAGTGTAGGGCATATATGTCAAACTCAAGACTGCGGATTCAAATCTACACCCTTAAATGAATCTCCTTAGGCCCGCAGGAAGACATTTAATTACTATTAGAACTAGTACCTGTGTGTTGAAACACCGTCTGGCGCACAACGTGGCACACTGGGCATTTGCACCGACGTCCCTGGTAGGATATTAGGGTAGGGTTATCCAAAACATTCCAATTAGAAATGACCGCATTCACTCTGCAATGACGTAGGAGTAAGATGCGCAATGACATGACGAAGACTCATTAGCTCTGCAATGACGCATGAGTAGATGGCCAATGACATGACAAAGACTTACTAGCTCTGCAGTCTGCACTAACGTAGAGACACAACGACGAAGACCAACACTAAGTGTATAATATTAATTACTACATACATGGGTATGTCCCCATTTCCCCATACACGATATTTGACACAGTTTGCCAGCATGACGACTTGGACAGTTATTAAGTGAATAGGTGAAATAGTTATAATTTGGCTAAACCATAACAACAGTTTTCACATCATGCATGGAAATGGGAAGTAAAGGTATGGAAACACACTGAAATACTTAAGTTGAGAGAGAATTATCTAATAATTACTCGTAACTAATGTACAGTATCTAAACAAATATACACTGTACAATATCTAAATAAATGACCATCTATTTGCATATTACAACGTATTAGCCTCAAACGAGAAACAAAATATTGAGTTAGTAAATAGTAAGTAAACGCAAAATGACAATACACAAAAGATTATACAATAAATATATATTTATGTACCTGATCAAGTGTTGCTCTGGTGCTCAAGGGCGCTTCGACTAAAATCTGACGTTGATTAGGACATCAACAAGAACTCATTGGTATGTTGTATGCTTTTAACTCATACTAACCCTAGACATGGTACAGATAACACCTAATAAACAGCAATTCCACGAAAATAACAAAAAAAAAAACTGTCTACACCCCACCCACCACCATCCAAGACCAACATGCTAACTAGAAATACTGCAATTAAAAAAAATGTAGAGTGTGATTGCCGCAGTCGCTTGTTTTGGCCCCTTGCATTAATTTTGCCAGTCAGTTATGATGTCGAATTTCAATTCAACCCAGTGATCATATGCAATTAGGAGGGGATGTATATGCCCCAAAACATGTTTTTGGCATTGGCTACATTTTACACTGTTGTGGCGCCTTCACACAAAAAAAAAAAAAAAAAAAAAAAAAAAAAAAAAAAAAAAAAAAAAAACGGAAATAATTTTGTCTCCCTGTTGGTTCCACCACTCACAACATGTGATTCAAATCTGGGGAGGTTGGGACAATTGGTGATTGAATTGTTGCATTTTTTTTGTAAAATAGGCCCCTCCCTCTAACTTTGGTAGTAAATTACGGCCAAACGATACGCATAATAAAAAATTGTGACAGGCCACTTTTATCAGGCAGCTCCAGATAGTATGTGCGCAAAATTTTAAGCTGTGGAGGAGTAGGGTGCCAAACTTAGTTACCTAGAGAAAAGAATAATAATGCGGAATAAAGTGTTACAATTACAACAGTCTGGTTGCAACCACACTAACTAGTGGACATACAAATTTTGCCAGGTACAGGCTATGACCATTAACAAACAGGTGTGGTAGTCGAGGAGGTAAAATGAGATAGTGACACAGTTTCACAACAAAGTACTGTAGTACAGATCCATCAGACATCAATACCAGTGTTGCACAGAAATATTGCAAGGTACATCAGGTATGTACAACAATGTGACAGGGGAGCAATGAGACATTGAAAAAATTATATTATCCAACTACGTCTCATTCCAAAAAAAAAAAAAACAACAACAACAGCAGGACAATACTTGACTTCACATGTTACAGCCTACTAGGCTGTCTGTTCAAAGACTGTTGCACATCCTGTTCCACTCAAGAGACATTGTTGCTGTTGCTGGAATCCAACATCCAGTGCAGCGACACAAACAATGAACTGTTCCGAGTGTTTGGGGGACACTCATCAGAGGCAACTAAGAAGCCAACAACGAGAGCGACAACGAACTGACGAGGCCGCAGACAACCAGAACTGACAAGGCAGGCCACAGACAACCAGCACACAGTGATGGAGTAAAAGAACTGTTCCAGTGTTTGGGGAGACGCTCACTCAGACAGACATGACCACACCACTTAAGGTCATGGGGCTGTGGTGCAACGCCTGCACTACCTCTGCCCACACGCAAGGCCGGAGTCATTTGAAGTCAAATATTGGACCTGCCACAGTTGAAGTTTCAGTAATTCAGGTCAAACAAAACAATCAAATAAGGCGAGAATGCAAATTTATGAGCAACATTGGTACAAACATCAACCAACAACTAGCGTCCCCTACAGGAAAAGGACTTATGTTCCCCCCTCCCACCCACAAAAGAACATCATGTGTGTAGACCGCGGTGGTGGATTAGGATCTACAAACTTACTGCACAAGTCTGTTATCTGTTGACGGCTTGTAAACCTGTTCTTTTCACATACAACACCATACACATTTGTTGTAGGTAATGAGGCGTGATCTGATGGAGTTATATTACCCATTTTGATAGAATAAAATCATTAGGGTATTATTACCGTATGCGATTTGTTACTGCCCCAAATCTGGTTACTAACACCATAGTGAAGTTAAATGGAGTTAAAATAAAAAATAATACGATTGAACACTACAAACACACAGCTGAACCGGCCAATTATAATTCGAGAACCAAAATATATATATTTTCAAATGTTATCTCATCGCACCGGTTGAGTGGTGGTGGAATTAACTAAACCCAGTAATTGAACTAAATGCATAGTGTTTGACAAACTTAAGTAATAACCTTTAGTCTGCTAATGCACACTGCTACAATCAGTAGCATAATCAGGGGGCCATATAGGCCATAAAAGGGCCATATTGATATTGGAACGTCTTAAAATAATGACACTTAGCTAATCAAAACAATGAATACATAACACCAATGCCAGAAGTAATTAATTAAGGTAATTCAAAAGTGTCCAAATAATTACGCTTCAAGGAAAATCACCTAAATGCAGTAGCAATATTAAATTACAGCCCCAGTACGGGGAAATTAAAGTGCTACTACAAGTAGCCCCAAAGTCAACTGACCAGATGCCAAATGAAACAATAATGACAAATTCAATCTAACAAAGCAACCGTGGCTGCACCTAAAGAAGAAATTAAGCAATTACTATTTATTACACTGTACACAATACAATGTATCTCATCAAGTTAAGGCTTCGTGTGTATACCTTAATTGTCCCTGCTCATGCATTCCATTTCTGCTAATAACAATAGTTCAGGCCCAGGGCACAGGAATGAACATCAACCGGAAGTGAACATCTAGTTACTATTATGAAATACAATAGGACTTCACAGTCATGACACATTGCTCACACTGCCACTATAATGCACAAAACGATAGTAGCAGACACACATCTCAAGACACTCAGCTAAATCTGAAGGGCATTTCCCTGGTACAGGAAGATATGACCAAGACAATAAAACACAGGGTGACTGCAAATTTGGTTAAATTATACTCTTTGTTTAAACTATAGTGGCATTTGACTTGCAAAATAAATTAGATAATTAATTATCCTGAAAATAAATACATTTTGTATTACCACTACTAGCTACGAGGAGTACATGTTGGACAACGAATGATTTGTTTAGATAAGAGAGATTCTAGATTACTAGTGAGGGATACCATTACTTACATATAGGCACAGTGAGCAGCACATCATGCAACGTTGTTTAACAGTTTTTTTCTCATCACTTTTTGAACGATGCCACATGCCTCCAAATCATTGACCAGGTTAGTATAGCCAAAACCAATTTTATGATGTCAAAGCTTGTACCATACACAGACCCTCGGGCCTAATTGGAGTCGAACACATTGACGCATATTTTCTCCACTGTTGTGGGGTCACGTTATCAAGTGAATTGCAAGTCTACCGACTCTTCTGAATCGTTTACACTTGACTCTAGGATTTGGCAGTTTATCGATTTTACAAAAAAAAAAAACGGTTCACTCATATATTTCCATCTAATAAAGAACCCCATTAAGAATGAAAAAAAAAAGGTTAAAATTTGGGTTGGTAAAATAACAGTGAGAAAATATAAGAAGTAGGGTAAGGTTTCAACCACAAAGGTGGTGCGCTACGGATAAGGCAGTGCAACTCACCAGTGAATACATCCCAGTGATTGTGACGGACGAGAGTGGCAGAAAACTACAGAAATTACAGAAATTAGAAATTACAGAAAATACAGAACTAATGGAATACAAACCACAAAACACTGCTTCAGCAGAGTACCAATTGCAATAACAAAAAAATTGACCCACAGGAACAGGCCTACAGACAAGGAGGGAGGTCTAAAAGTCCAAAGTGTTTTAATCAAAGCCATATTGTATAGTACATAATATGATGTCATGTCAACTTTGGATTGTCATGACAAGGAGGGAAAGTAAGAGGACAAATAGAATGGTGTGCAATAACAGAATATCAAGGAGGGGTGTCAAATTCATAACCGTAACATATTTCCCACAGGAGCGGAGAATGTTTGGATGTAGGGACAAATTTCCAAATGTGCATGTGTGGTAATCTTATTCCGGGATGAGGTCAAAGTATTAAACTAACAGTTTCACAGTACAGCGGCACGAGAGACCCTCAGTTGCGAGGTAAGCGACATCTATAGCCCGTATCCGAAGGTTACTAATGTGAATTACAGGGCAAGGTGGAGCACACGTTCCAGGTTATATCTAGGAGGGACGAGGATGGTTTGTCAGAAATCAAGAATAATGTTAATTTTTCAGTTCTAATAACTTTTTGATCGTTTGTGATTCTGTCTGTGTCAATCAAACCCGATGCCAATGAAATAACGCACTAACAGACTAATAAAACCCAATTAGAGTGTTTGTATAGATTGATTATGCATGCTATGGCTCCTCTTAAGTGAAAACTACCCAACGCATTGCAGATGGCCAGGAAAACAACTATACACTGATTTTAACTTCAAGCATCCATATAGTAGTAGCACATTACACTAAAACATTCTCTTGACAATAGGTAGGGGTTCCACCCAACTGAATGGGAATCAAAACCCATTAGTATTGATTACATGTATTCAGTTTAATATCAAGGAGGGTGAAGATTTCACTAATTTAACAATAAATAAACATCAGCCCAACAAATTACATCCAACATGTAATTATGGCCATCTACTTGACTAGTTCTGCTACATGCTACACTACACTCACAATCTAGTGCGAAAGGACTTAAGTGGAGGCCAGAACACCAAACACACTATACAAGCCCTGTAGCATAGTACATCCCCCTCTACACATGGCATGCATCCCCCGCTACACATTGCACACACCCCCAAGAAGACAAGAGCCCCCATCAACCCTGTGCATGGAAGAGCAAGATCGTAGTCAGCAGCCCATGGGATGGGGCTCCCACCTCGGAGGTTGGGCGTTTGTCTATTCATGACCCCCAGCTTTCGGGGCGCGGACCCGCAACTAAGGACACACCACCAGCCTAGTTTACAGTATAGGTTAATCCATTAGACTGTCCAAACAAATAATAAGGTATAAGACAAAAGTGTCTGAGACTATTAATTAGTTATTGCTTAGATTTAAGCAATAACTAAGGAGGGGATAACATGTATGATTTTGATACAAAGGCTGGGTAACTCGGGAATAGGCCAAATTTTATTTTATTTTTAAATATGGTGGTGCTCCGAATCGCCAGACTACCTGACCAGTCCATCCAGAATCAACGCCTCCCACCTTCATCAAGGCCCCTGGCAGAAGAGGAACAAGGAGGGTGATCTCACTGATCAGTTGCAGCGGAAAAACAAAGAACTCACTTAGGCACTGTACCTCTGCGGTACTGGCATGCATTTTTATCCTTCAGCAGTATTGAATAATGTGGAAAGACTTTTTCAGGGATTTTTTCAGAAATTAGGCAATTTATCATTGGTTATTATAGAACAGCAGGCTTATTTCAACATCAAAAGCCAAGTTACCCCATTGGGGGATGACAAAAAACAAATTGTGTCCGGGTTATATGGGACCCTCAATTCCCATGTCACTTTGCAGATGTCAGTTATTGTCCAGAGGTGGACCGTGGCCAAATGGTATGGATGGGGTTTGGGACCCCTCATCCATAGGGGCAGGTTTTCCCACATATAACATCACAAAGAAAGTGGTTTTCCTGGCTAACAGGTTTTTCCATATATAACAACAGAAAAGGTGGTTTTCCCTACCTCACATGTGTCCACGGCTGTTCTAATGACTGGCAGGAGTAACAACCTTTTACTTTTAACTATTATATTATAGTATTTGAGAGGCAAGGAGTACCCTAATAATCAATGTGAGTTTACCTTTTATCTTATGTTCCAACTGAAGTAAAAACACAGATCTTTTCTTTGCAATGTCATTTAGCCAATTGTACTGATATGTAAAATTACAGTTTTTCTTACAAGGCAATTTATTTCTAAAACATCGAAATGTTTTAAAGATCCAGCATAATTATTATTTAATTGTTTTGACACAGAAGCATTGTTAGTATTAACTCCGATTTAGTATTATTACACGTTTTTTTTGTAATATTTTCCTTTTAGTTAAAAACAAAACATTGAGTTATGTAATTGCCCTTAGCATAGATGAGAGAATTGTTTCACCTAATGCTGTACTTAAGTTTGAATTTATGTTGATTTACACAAATAGTATAATTCCTTTGCATTGACCTTAGTGCCCGGCTTTGAGCTGTTCCTAACTAGAGTACCTGGCACCTGGTCCGCTGGCGTGATGAACGAACTGTCACAGACTGGTGGTAGGATAATATTGCAGGTTCTTTCCCTCACCCCAAGCAAGCTTAGCATAAATTGAAATAATTTAAGTTGCACCTGGGGCACCCCTCGAACGTTATACGCTGTCCATCTACTTTGGGTTTTTGATCTTTGCTTCTTTAAAATCGCAAAGAAGGAGGGGTGATGAGATAGAAAGTAGAGCTTTGAGCTCACACCATGTCTTGTAAGAATGTGCAGTATAGCACGTCAAGGCCACAGCGAGATAGTGAGTTATCAGAGATAGTACAGCGGGTATAGCAAGGGACGGAGTACAGGCTAGGCAGAATTCTCCAGGACGAACACAGCGTTGGACCTGAGCTTTTGAGGGGCGCCCCGGCCAGAGAGCTGATATAATGTGAATCTCGGTTCGCAGTATAACAGGTCGTATTTGCTTTCAATCATATAATGTTCATTTGCTGTTCATATTCCTATCATGAGAGGGATACAGTCGATCCCATTGTATAGAAAATAAATATGTCTGGGTCCCACAGAAGTTATGTCTACAGCCTCTTATTGGACTTTAAAGGTGGTCGAACGTATACTGACGCATTACCCTGAGTATTCCACTGATGCCACTGCATTTCCACACTCACTCCAGAGGGGCAACATTGCATGTAGGCCTACTGTTATCAAAAATCAGGAAAATAGCTGATCTACGTGCTCAAAACGCATCGCAGTGCGGTGCATGTTGAGTTTGTAGATCAGCTATTTTCCTGAATTATGTTTCTTTTTGAATATGACTTCAAGATCTTAACCATTTCTTTAATTTAGCCCACTTGCCTCACACTTGCATTATACCGCTGTCCCTCAAATGAACAGTTCTGGTCACCTTAATGCACCCTCACTTGCAATTTCTGCCCCCTCAGTTGAAGTTTTATGGAGGCTACTTATTGTCTTGTGGAAATGAAATGTGCGCCATCACCATTTTTAACTGCACCCTCCTGTTGGAGATAGTCTACATAAGACGTGGTTTTACTTGTAGATTGAATGCTTTAGGCTTGATGGATAGTATAGGTGTTAAAAATGTAAAAAAGGCATTCATACTAGATTCATGATGTCCTCAGTAAGGTACAGTAAAACAAAAGCATGTGTTTACCTGTGTATTTGTGCATGCGTTTGCTGCAGTGTGTGTGTGTGTGTGTGTGTGCTGTGTGAATGTTTTCATTTTATGTTCTCAGTTCTCACTCAGCTGTATTAATCTAACATGAAGGCTTTCAAGGTTTTGAGTTCAATGCCGTGCCGGATTCTCACATTTCCCACACATCCACTCATGTGCATGCGCGCACGTGCGCACACACACACACACACACACACACACACACACACACACACACACACACACACACACACACACACACACACACACACACACACACACACTAATTGGAAACAATATAAAGAAAGAGAGAAAGAAAGAAAGAAAGAAAGAAAGAAAGAAAGAAAGAAAGAAAGAAAGAAAGAAAGAAAGAAAGAAAGAAAGAAAGAAAGAAAGAAAGAACATAAACAATCAGAAATGTAAGAATTAATGGTTATCATGAAGTAAAGGCCAATGTTGTAGTTTATAGAAATCTTAATGAGAGCTGAGAGCTTACTAATGAACCCTAATGGATTACTACACTAATCCTGTGTGTCTGCATGTGTTGCCTGTGTGTATTGGATCTTTACTTATTTGCAGTTGCACGCCTGTACAAAGTAATAGCAATAACATTTTCATGTCAAGGACCTCCACATAAAGAATTATTGTAGGCCTATTTGTCACCCTCTGAGTGTTACAGCTCTGTTTGCCTTGTAGGCCTACAGTATTCTGTAGGTAGGTTTGTGCGTAATGTGCACTGCACCAATTGTACTAATATACAGAGAAAATAAGTAGGTGAATGTTTGCTTGGTATACACACACGCGCACGCGCACGCACACACACACACACACATACACACACGCACACACTCCTGCATCAGTCCCAACTCAGAATCCCTGTTGAGTTTTTCATAATCGGTATAATGTAACCATAAATCAAAATTAAACTCCATTGAGTGTTCACAGATTTGTTTAAGGCCTCATAATACCTGAGGAGGACTTGTTTCAATTTATTTATACTGCTAAAACAATATTCTTCACAGTAACAATTTTTCTGAACACCATATCCAAGCAGAGAATCATACAACTGGTTGGGTCTGTAGGTCAATGGCCCATGTGGACCAGTAGTTTGAAGAGCAGGAGACAAATGCAGAGTAAGTACTTTAAAGTAAACGCAACATTACAATCTGTAATGTTGAAATCCTCACCTTTGTAAGTAAAGCACACAATCAATCAGTAAACTATTAAAATGGAAAATATAAAATGGAAAATATAAAATGAAACTGGAAAAGCACATACAGTATCTGGGAGCACCTCTCTGGCATCTCTGCTAGGCTGAGCTGCCTAGATATGGGTACGGTACGGTATGTATAATTCATATCAGTGGTTCTAATAGTGGGGTCCAAGTGGACAAATACAGTGTTTGTAAAGTCATTTTAATTAAAGTCACTGTTTTTGTGTCATGTTACATGTAGTCCTGTATGTACTGTATTTCAGCTTGGGGAAATTGATGACAAATGATGGGTGCAGCAGACGCTAGGGTTAATTTGGTTACACTCCACCCTGGAAGACAGATCTAGTCCAATAGAGGTTTGTTTATAACCAAATTTGCGTTGTTGTGTTCTCATTTGGATGAGTTCAACTTAGATTGAGTTGTGTTCTGTTGTTGGCTTGGTTGGAGGACCGTTCATGTAAAGGCCAGGAGACAGATTCTGCCTAATGTTCATGATAAAATGCCACATTTCTGTCCCAATTGGCCTGTGTATCATAGGAGGGCTGTGTGCAGCTCAGAAACATGTCCACCATGCACAGCGTCAACGGGGAATCGAAGTTGAAACTGCAGGCTTTGTATTCTTGGGAAAAAAAACAATACAAATATTAAAATAATATGCTTTAAAACACAATCTGCCTGATCTGAGAGTCAGACACAGCCTGATTAGAAAAAAAAGTGGTATTTTATTATGAACATTAGTGAGGACCAATTATATAAAAATAATTTGAAAAATGAAGTGGTCCTTTCAGTAGACATAGCTTAATTAAGTAAGATTACAAATAAATTAATTACTTAGAAATGTCCTAAATAATCGAGTCACCTTTATATTTGGGGGCTAAAGTAATTGACCTTCGATATTCTTTTTCCAAAAATGGGTCTTGAAAAATGACCAGAGTCGTCTTATTTTCGGGATATGGTAGGCTTAAGGGTTAAATGTGTCTGACATGGTCATGAAAGCCATTGCAGATGGACCTTAAAGTTGCACTCATTATTACTCATTAGATGATGCCCCTTTCTCTTTGGTGTCTTAAATGAGGGTTTTGGGCAATTCAGAGTAAAGTGCTCCATACTGTAAGTGGTTTAAAGCTCCCTCTTTGTTAGAACAGGCTTTGTTTCCCCTTTCTTCTTCTCCATCTTCTTCTTCTTCTTCTTGCCTTCCTTGTGGAAGATCCTTCCATCAGCCTGCTCCATCCACCTCACTTTGATGTCTGCTGGCGCCCCCTGGTGGGTCTCTGTGTTCTGCTTCAACTGAGTGATACAAAGGAGAATAATTCTCATGGGGATCAAGCACCTATAGCACCTAGATGCCTCATTCGTTGCTGCAGTTCAATAGAGCTTTAGTAAGCCCCTACCCAAACTGCTATGCTCCAATCACAGCTAAACATATGTGATAGACAAACCACGCACACATTTTTCCACTGTATAGAGCATGCCTTGTTGGTGGATTTGGAAGAGATTTTGAAGGCCTGGTTCCAAAAATTAACCAGTATTTAATGTGTAATGGCCATGATATTTACATTGGAATGAATGAGCCCGGCTGGAAAGTGTCCGAGCCTTGGGTGGACACTGGGGAGAGGGCGGGGCTTACTGAAAGGTCTATTGGAGCAACCTGTAATATTACTGGAGGCTGTCACGGCACACTGCCACTCAAAGTGACTACTGGCTGATCACAATTAAGTCTGGTCTTTTCCGGGAATCTTAGCATAACTGTACATTTCAGGTCACCAGGGACTTATTGTTTGCTGCAGTTTAGCAAGGTACTGTACATTGAGGTGTAGCCCAGAAGGTTCCTTCGTATCAAGGACTGGTTCCACACCTTGGTGAGCCCATCCATGTTCTTTTCCAGGAATCTAAGGTGCGTATGATTACACAATCAGAGGGCAAATAGAGCGCACCATTCTGGCAAGTCACAGACAGTAGTCACTTTGAGTGACAGTGTGCTGTACCTCTGCCATATTTGACAAAAAATGGCACGGAGTTAATAGACTAATGTCAGCATCTTAACAAGCCTTAGTGAGGTATAAATATATGTACATATAGGGTTGAATATCTACTTTCCTTAATGATAATAATACTTAATAATAATAATACCTGCTCCAAGATGGCATCAGATATTGCAGGGCCAGTCACATCCAGAGAGGAGTCTATGTTCAGTTTCACTCTCAACAGTTGCTTTCGTCCCAACATTGTAGTGTTGAGTACATCTGTTTACAAACATTAGATTATATACATATGCTGTAAGCAAATACTATAATGTATAGTGAAATGGGTTTTATTTCCTTTTCTTTATAATGAAAAAGAAAAAAGTATCTGTGAGATATCACCACAATATCACTTACTGCTGTAGCATATGAAGGACAGTTTGTTGCTGCATCTCCAGTCAGCCCAGTAGCTGTTTATGTAGTGTACACCACACTGGTCTCGACCTCCATTAGGTTCCCCTGTCCCCCAGCGCCTGAATGGGGAGCTGTTTCCATCGGACCATCTCCACTTCACTTCTACGTCTTTATACAGGCCTATCCAGACTGCCTTTAAAGTAAAACAAATGTCACCAAATTAAAGGTTGTTGAACAAGCATTGGCCATGGTACCCTGTCATGTATTTAAGCTTGCCACATAAAGGTGTGCAATAATGTATTGCTTGTCCTCATGTGTGTTGAATGAAAATGAATCATGCAAGGGGGAATAGTGGGAATATAATGTGACATTGTGGTTGAATGTTTAACCTAGTAGTGTACAGAAAGTATTTTGCCTTTTGTTACTGTATACCAGGGTCATCTATTTTCTATGGCCAATATACAAGGGGGCGCTGTGGGGAAAATGTGATCAACAGACCCAGTTCCAGGAAGTAGTCCTGCTAGACATTATAAAAGAACAAGGAAGTGGGGCGCCGGCTTGGTTCCGTGTGGCTGGGAAGGACTAAATGTTTGGTGGTCTTTTGTGTAGCAAACAAAGTTTGTATAAGCCATTCAAAGTGAATTCAAACATAAAGCAACCAAAGACCCTATAGCGTCTGAGATGTGGCAGCATTCGGTCAGACTAGGTTTTGAAACTTTGATTAAGAGATTTGTTTGATAATAAGCAATAAACAAACAAGCACCTGAGAACCGGAACAACCAGAAGATTCCCAAGTTAAAGATTGGGTGAGGAGGATAATTTTTTTTTCTCTTTTTTGTGCAATGCATTGTCTTTTTGTTTTATAACTGTTTTGGACGATTTTGGGGATAAAAAGAATAATTTGGAATATACTCGGATTACAGGGACATCTGGATACTTGATATACTTGGATTACTTCTGTTAATTTACCTTTTAGGCTACTATGGGCCAACTTCACGCAGGTTACTATGGGACTCGGATTAGGGGGACAGTCACATGACTTTCACATTAGTTTTATTTTGGGGTTTGAACAGCAACAAATAAGATCAAGAAGATTTAAGTTTGATTAAGAAATAGTTTTGTGTTTTGTTATGCCCTAACCTACAGCTCCTATACAGCAGTTACAGGACCTTTCTTTTCTATAGTATTGTAAATTTTAAAATACAACCATTCCATATTTCACTACAAGCTCACAATGTGATCTTGTAGTAGATTTGACACATGTTGACACATTTTGAAAGACTTTGATTGATGCCAACGCATTTGCACTTTTACTTTTTAAGTAAAAGTTCGCATTTCTACCTTGAATCTCTCCATTCTGTTAACGTCCACCATGCTGTTCAGTGTTCTGACATCCTCCATGGTGTGTACAGTCACCAGGTCTGTAAACTTGTCCCTGCAGTGCTGCTGAGCATCTGTCCAGTTCATTTGGTCATACACAACATGGTACTGATGAGAGAGACACAAGGACAGGGTCCACAGCCCTGTAGGATAGAACACAATACAATCAGGAATGAGTTGAACATGTTGAACTTGACTAAAAGTATCAATACTACAATAAATACTTATAAGTTCCACTTCCTGGCAACTCCCAATTTGGGAAACAATGCTTTATTTTTGCGTTGGCCTAAACTATCTTTGTTTTTAAGTGTTTGACTGCTTAAAAAGCTACTACTATGTCACTGTAAAAGGTTGTGTCCCACCAGCCAGCTGACTGATGGTCCGTGTGACCAAGATGCCATTAAATCTACAAACTTTGAAGTAACGCTGCTCCATCTTCAAGCATTTATTCTGTATTCTATGTACTGTATTTTATACAGTATTTTATTTACTTCACAATGGTGCCGAGGTAAACGCCAGTTCAGTTGGTTGGGATAGTTATTCCCAGCCAGTGAAAGGAGCGCTAATATTTCTGATTTCTGATTCTTCATCAACAACGGCGCTCTGCGGCGACATTCGGCAATTCATTTATCCTAAATGTTGAATGACAGTTGCTATTCCAAGACACAGCGGAGCGGCCTGTGCCGGCAGCGGCCTTCACCTCTGCAGAGAATGGCTGCTGCTTGAAAACAATGCATTTCCAATTTCCGTTTGTCACCCCTTAATGTCGCAACCTTTTGGACACCCTCTTAGACAATGGGATATTTTAATCTCTAAAGTTACAGAGGCTGTTTACTAGGCAGCCTGCAGCTGCCAAAAAGAGGACTTGCAGGTGAATTATTATAAATGAAATGAATACCAGTTTCATACGAGTTCAATTGTGATGTCAAAAGGCGCTGTCTATAGCTCAACATATTATTGTCATTATGCTGGATATGTATGTTCTGTCATAGCTTAAGTTAGATACTTTGATTTATAAGCCTAATTGCATAAAGGAGGAATATTAACCCCCCGATGTGAAGACAATATTGGTCAATATTTTACAGCTTGAAATTAAAATTACACATTTAGAGCTTTGAAAAACATGTTTATGATAAATATGTGATGAAATAAAGAACACTCATACCAATTTGTCATTTGAAAACCTTCTTGTAAGCTTGTTTTTGTATCCTACTGTAAATGTTTGATTTTAAAGTTTCTTCTTTTTGATGTCCTACCCGTTTTGGTAAACAATGCTTTGTTTTGGGGGTTGCAAACATGACACCCTCTTGTCTTTGATGTGTTTGTCTCATACAGTATATAGTGTGTGTATACTTGACCGGAGCCATTAGGCTGTCCGTGGTCATTGCACTGTGATACTTCAAGATGCCAAATAAATCTACAAACTTCAAAATAATGCTGCCTCATCTTAAAGCCTTTATTCTCCGGTATTCTCAAGACTGCAAGTCACTACATTTTATTCACTTCCAAATGTAAAAAGTATGCTTTATGCAGAATGTCAAGTTTTCAAATGTTGCGGCATAATAATCTCTTCTACAATCTCATTATGCGCTGTGATGCAATCCATTGTGAGATTGTAGATTGGCTATTTTCAAATGGTTTATAATTACGTATATCAAGCTGAATTCAAATAATTGCAATTGGTTAAAAGTAAGCCTACAATATTTGCACATCACAACACAATGTTATTTTCTGCTACCACTCTTCTAAAGAATCATTCTATCTGTTATTTTTCAATTGATTTGGTATATCGAACTGACACCAATTACCTGTATTTCATGTTTTCATGATTCATTCAACAAGTTTGAGGCCATAGGGCATTCATTCATGAAAACATAATAGAATAAAAAACACAAAATTAAAGGCATATGCACTCTACGACAACAATTAAGCGATGATATGATGAACAGCAGAAATATTAGCAGTATGAAACAGAATGCCGACAGTACTATAACGTTGATAGTAGAGCACTTACAGTACCTGCTATGGTGACTATACTCAACAGCAGAGCTTGAGTCTTCATTCTCCTCTCTGTGTGACTGTAGACAGGGGTTAGCTATATAATTGAATAGCTGTATTTCAACCATAGGAGTCTTACTGTATGCATTTGGGCAGGCGCGTATTTTAGGCCGGTGCCGCCGGTGCGGTGCACCAGGGCCCAGGCCCCTTGGGGGCCTACTGAGAGGGAAGGGGGGAAAAGAAAAGAAAGGCCGCTGACAGCGGGCCCTGCGACTGTTATGGACCTGTGGCCTGGTCGTTAGGGGGTTAAACCTGAGAGTGGCCGGGCCTAGCAGTGGGAGGGGTAATGATATTGTCCAATCAAATTGGTACCTGTGAACTGTCACTCACGTGTGAATGTGTTCTGATGTCAGTTCCTCTTAAAACAAATCAAAACAAAAAAAAAAAGTGTCAACTACAAAAAAAAAAAAAGCGCGAGTGGGTTGAATTGAAGCATCGGCGTAGCATAGTGTCATGTTCAAGAAAAGTCATGAAAGTGGTTCCAAAGGCGAATGGAAAGAGAGCAGTCGGCAGCGGGAAGCGTAAATTAAGCTAAAATGACCAAATTGGACAAGTTTGTATCAGTATCGGTGTCTCTCCTCCTGCTGCTGCACCTGCAGCCCCAGCGGCACCGGGCACTAGCAGCTACCCCAGATCCTGCCTCACAGAGCGGCGAGCCGGCGACACGCTGGACTCGAGTTGCCAACGAGTTCAGCAACACAACCGCCCTGTGACAGTTCTCCACGCGGCCACGCACGGACACAGTGTCGGTGAAAATGAATGTCCCCGCGCGCGGCGGCCGCGTTGCAGAGCCTAAGGAACCCCGAATCCCCAGCACAGATCGAGGATTATACGACATGACACCGCATACCGATAAGACAAAAAGCTTTATAATAGCAACTAGTCCGTTGCCCGCCGGACCGTTTCTCAGAGACAACAAAAAAGTCTTTCTCAGAAAAATACATCTCCACTACCCGTAAAATGACCTTCTAATGAGTGAGTACACAGTCACATTCATTAATGCGGTCAGTTTGCTGTCTTTGTAAATCATGTAATGTGCTGTGTTCTTGATGCTTGTTGCTTATACTGTGGAAGTGCATACCAGCTGTGTTGGTGTTGGATATAATGTGAATGTGTGAGTGTAATAGTTTGGGGACATCATGTTTGAGCCCAGGTCAGGGCAGGCTGTTATATTAGCAATGGTGAGATAGAGATAGAGCTTGGCATCTGTCCATGTTGTTATGGTTCTGAAAATGCTGCGTGCGTGCGTGCGTGCGTGCGTGCGTGCGTGTGTGTGTGTGTGTGTGTGTGTGTGTGTGTGTGTGTGTGTTTCATGGCCATTTGCCAATAAAGATCAATGAAAATGAATGGAATAATTGTGTAGCCAGGCACGTTTGTTAGTCTACTGTATACAGTATAGCTGTAGTGTGTGTTTGTGCGCGCACATGCGTAAGAGTTGCTCGTTTATGGCAATGATAGGGGCCTACAAAATATTCTTGCACCAGGGCCCATCCTCAGCTCGTTTCGCCAGAGGAGTCTTACTGTATGCATTTGGGTGACCATTTTACTACTTGTTTGTATAATCTTTCATACAAAACATGCAAAGTGCATGATGCTCATGAGACACGGCAAATGGATTTAACCACTTGACCTGAAGCGACCCTTTTAAAGGAAAACATTCTGTAGCCTAGAGCTGCTATTTTAGCAATATTTGAAGTGTGGAGCAGGAGTTCTCAGGCTTTTCTTTCTTTCAAAAACAAGGTGAAGCAGCTTTCTGCTTCTGAAGGCCGACAACATGGAACAAGCTTGTGGATCACTTTTTGGATATGGTGTGCAGAAAACTATTTATATTTACATAATTATTAGATAATGGGACAATATCAGTCAACAGGAGGGCATTTTCATAATCTATAGTTAAATGGAGTTTGAAGTTACAGTGAGTTTGAGGGAATGGGGGCTCATAGTGAATATAAAACATTTAAATACTGAACCAAGCAACTCAAAATCTGTCCAGAAGGTTCACAGAAATCAGTGTTGACCCCATTTAATGTTTTAAAGTCAAATATTCTTAAGTATATAAAAACTAAGAAATGCAAAATTATTAAAAAAGGAAGCAGGAAGAAAAATGTAATAAAGCATATGTGCAGATTTCAGATTGGGACATTACATGGAAGGTGCAGCTCTAGACAGAAGGGATAATTTGTTTATAACCAAATTATTTCTTGTCATTCTCATTTGTATGAGTTCAAATTGGGTGTGTTGTTGGCTTGGTTGAAGACACGGTTCTTCAAGTAAATGCCAGTAGAAGGATAAACACTTACAGTTTATCCATCCATATATCATTTTGTAGCACAGGAATTGTTATAGAGCATACCTCAAGTTTCTAACTTGCCAAAGTAAACCTCGCATCACAAGAAAGAGAGCAAATTAGACCCCAGCCGCCCTATTGCTGTGCTACATTTTGCACAAAATAGTTTATCTAAAGTAAAGGGGCAGTGCGGCAGTTCCGGGAATTTGATTAAAAAAAAGTGAATTGTTAATATATCAACCGAGGGGAAATGGTGAAAGAAAGCGGCAAGTTTCGCTGAAGATTCCACAGCTTGCATTTCCACATGCACATCCATTACAGTTGATCCAGTACCACCAGTATTTGCGAGCTGCTTTCTTTTCCTACTCGAGTGCAGCAGGACCTTTTCAGCTTGAGGATACAGACAAATGCAACCTTTAGCTTCTGCCAGTCAGGGAAATGGTAGTGGCATTCACTGAGGGGTGTGGTCAATGCCTAGGTAGGTGTTGCTGACACAAGGCAAATGGTTTTCAGGAAGGTGTTGACAATCATTTGTTGTATTTATTTATGTAGTGATATAGGCCTGAGAGACAGAAATACAGTATATCTTCATTATACCAATGATATGTAAATGTTTGGACATCACTTCCTGGAGTACATGTCTTAACTACAACACAACTGTTGGCAGCCAGTAGCAATTATATGATTTGGGCCCTTCAATAGGAAGTCAGATGTCTCACTTATAGGCACAGGAACTGACAAGGATTTTGACCTGAATATCAATATTAGATTCACCCCATGAGCAGGCAGGTAGACATCCACGGTAGAATAAAGAACATAATTAAAAAAAAAAAAAAAAAAAAACTTTAAAATGTTTGCTTCATGACAGAACACGTGGGGCTCCATTTTCATTACACGCTAAACCCCTTATCCCCCCCCCTTTTTAAACTATTTTGATAAACTTTTTGAAATAGTTCATTATGCCTATCTATTGACACATTGTGAGCTTGTAGACTCACCTTTTTAACTATTGAAAAATGCTTTTTAAAATAATTTTAAAAGGCAAAGAATTTAAGGGATAACTGGTTTAGTGGTGACGAAAATCTAGGCCATTGTGTGTGGTGTGCACAGAATGTGCACCCATTTATAAATTATAACATATTTCTTCATACGTTGTATAATTGGTTTCTGCTATTGCTCTTTACTTAGTGACTCACATGAGGCCTTTAGGCAATTCAGTGTGAAATCAAGTGCTCCTGTGATTTAAAGTTCTCTTTTTGTTAGAACAGGCTTCTTCTCCCGTTTCTTTTTCTCCATCTTCTTCTTGCCTTCCTTGTGGAAGATCCTTCCATCAGCCTGCTCCATCCACCTCACTTTGATGTCTGCTGGCTCCCCCTGGTGGTGGGCCTTCATGTTCTGCTTCAACTGAAACAAAGTAGATATATTCTCATGAAGAGATTTCAAGTATAGAACCAAACACGGAACCTCATTCACCTGCAGTTCAGAAGGAGAATGTATGGAGGCTGGCACCGCATGCTGCCACTACTAGAGACTAAGTAAGAGACTATAAGTAGCCGACAACAGCACATCTTTTCTGGGAATCTAGGGTGCATTCAAATACGCGAACGACCAGTGGAAATTGAAAAAAACTTTGAGTATACCTGCTCCAAGATGGCGTCACGTACTGCAGGGTTGGTCACATCCAGGGAGGAGTCTGTCAGTTTCACTCTCCACACTTGTTTCTTCACTACAGCTTTGAAAAGAAACATCCGTTTCATTAATTAGATTGCAGATAATGAGTAACAATGTACTCCACTGTGTAATGAAGTGAAATGGGGTTTTGTTTCTTCCTTTTTATAATATTCTCTCTTAATTTATCTTGAACAAAACTGAAAGAGAGAGAACATGATAATAATCATAATCATATATACAGTTAACATCAGTTTAACATTAGTTTAGACCTTTATCCTATTTCCATCTCACACTTTATACTCAAAGTAACCATGAGTTACTGTATCACCACTTGTCACTTACTACTGTAGCAGACGAAGGAAGCTTTTTCACTGCAGATCTTGTCATTCCACCTGGACTGTCCACTACCGGCAAACATCTGTACAACACACGAGTCTAGACCACCATCAGGTTGCCATGTACTCCAGCGCCTGAATGAGGAGCTGCTCCCATCGGACCACTTCCAGGATTCTCGGTGGAGGCCGATCCAGTAGTTAGTATTACCAACCCTGACCTTCTGGATCTCCTGGTATTCAGCCTGGTTCCTCACACTGGCCAGGTCTGTGTGTTTCTCCCTGCACTCTCTCTGGGCCTCAACCCATGAAAGTTTATTTGATGTAATGATATATTTTCTCGGAACTGAAAATAGACTACAGTCAGTGGTGTTTTTTTTACTGTTTATAATGTGTATTTTAACCCAATTAAGAAAAAAAAAAGTATAGAGAAAGTTGCTTGATTCTGTATTTACATAATTATCAAACAGACAGGCCTCACCTGTGTCATTGAAGCAGACTCCATAGAGTTTGTTTTTACAGGGTGCATCATACCATTGAACATTCGAGATGACACACAGTCTATTACCACCGTTGGGTTCACCAGGAGCCCATTTCCTGAACTTGCGCTCCTCTGCGTCTTTGTAGAAGCGTTCGTCTGCCATTGACCATCTCCAGCTGTTGTAATCGTTATAGAGGCCTATCCAAGCTACCTTAAAAGTAAAACAAGTGTAACCAAATTAACGGTATAGCATCCCTATTGTTGGGCAAGCATTGTCCATGGTGCATTGTTTATTAGTAGGCTGTCTACCTGGCTTGAATGAATGCTCCAATCAGAAGCCAGCGTTCACGTCACGTGAGCGGTCACATAATACACTATAATCACCGCTCCTTGCCATTATTGACCGCTGCATAAACAAGTTCCCCAAAGTGCAAACAGCTGTGTTCATATCAATCCGTGCTGCGCTTCTGCGTTTGCTCCAGCACGCCGTTAGCGGGTCCATTTGGTTAGCTACGTATTTGGTTGTTTACATGCCGTTGTCGTCACCCTCTCAAGGACCACTGGTGGTCCTCGGACCACTGGTTGAAAACCACTGACGTAAGCCCGCGGTGCGCTTCCGCATTTAGTTCCAGCACGCCGTTAGCGGGTCCATTTGGTTAGCACTTAGCTACTGTACGTATTTGGTTGTTTACATGCCGTTGCCGTCACCCTCTCAAGGACCACTGGTGGTCCTCGGACCACTGGTTGAAAACCACTGACGTAAGCCATGTAATAAGCGGGATAACACCCTTCGAGCCGGTATTTGTTTCCTAACTAACTGACCTCGGCTGCGCCTCGGTCAGTTAATAGGAAACAAATACCGGCTCGTCGGGTGTTATCCCTTACTTAGTGTTTATTACTGTAGTGTTTATTACTGTATGCTTTGCTATGGTGTTGTTTCACCTTGTTCCAGAACTTCAGTTTTGCGTGTGCCTGGCCTGGATGAGTGGGGTTGTGTTTTACTCTGCAGCCTGCCTTAAATTGTTACAGAAGCTTACCCTGCACACACATTTTTTCTCTTTTTTTTCTCTTAAAAGTCAATGTACACACACACACACACACACACACACACACACACACACACACACACACACACACACACACACACACACACACACTCAAGATGCGCACATGGACCACACATCGTTTGGAAACAGTGTAGTCTCGTTAAGCAGCTCAACCCCAGCATTGTAACGTGTAGCGTTATCTTTTAGTAATCTAAACGAAATAGTGGTGCTAAAACAGAGTTTCAAACTTCATGAGGTGTCTTGCTAATATAATAATACATAAAATACAATAACAACTGACATTTTTCACACTATCTCACAAGTAGATACCAGTATGCTATTTGATAAAGACACATTTTGAGAGCCTTTCGTTGATGCCAATACTTTTACAATTTACTTTTTAACTAAATTCCTACCTGGTTTCCGTGCAGTCTGTTAACGTCCACCATGCTGTTCAGTGTTCTGACATCCTCCATGGTGTGTACAGTCACCAGGTCTGTGAACTTGTCCCTGCAGTGCTGCTGAGCATCGGTCCAGTTCATTTGGTCATACACAACATGGTACTGATGAGAGAGACACAAGGACAGGGTCCACAGCCCTGTAGGATAGAGCACAATACAGCAGGGGTGGAATGAGTATTCACATTTTGTACTTGAGTATACTGGAATTCACATTTTACCTTTAGTAAAGTTACAAAAGTATGGGTATGAAAATTCACTTTTCAACTTATCTTCAATAAAGTTCATGATACAATTCCAATCACTTAGTTTCTGACCCCTCAATGTCACAACGACACTAGATGACCTTGGCTGTCTGACTGTAAAAATAAATGGGTTGCAGCCTCTTCATCACACTTTTTTTTTAGCTCAAAGTAAAGTTGTATTATCTCATCTCCCTTCTCCAACGCAATACTGTTGAAAACAGCAGCATGACAAAAGTAACTTGTAATATTATTACCGGTACTGTTTTGTAGGACGTACATGTGTTATTACTTTTACAGAGAATAGTAATATTACTGTAATAGTATTTGTATATTACTAGTTACACCCATCTCTACCAGTGACATCATCCTTAGGTAGAAATGCTAACGATTTTTTAAAAAGATTACTTCTGATATCAAATGCAAATTTTAAGGAATAGAAAGCCTACAATTTCTGTTGGATTAAATTCCCAATTGATGATGTTAGTAGAAACAAATGGTCATAATTTATTATGAACATTAGTGAGCACCATTTATATGAAGATAGGTTGAAAAGTGGTGAAGCGGTCCTTTAGATGACCAAAGGTAGGAAGTACTATTTAGGTAGAAGCTACAAGGTTGATCTACAAGCTCATAATGCATCACGGTGCAGCACATTATAAGATTGTAGATAAGAATAATTATAGTGGGTTAAAGGTAGCATACAATATTTTCACAACACTATACCATGCAAGACAATTCAATGCAATTTCCTGCTACTACTGTTTTCTGCGTGATCATTCTATTGGTTATCTTTCAATTCAATCAAAGTTTCAGGTCAGTGGAAACATGTCTAAAATTCAAATTCAAAGACATAAAAATAACCAATAAGCTTAAAATAAGTTGCATTTCCAGCTTGCAGATCTCTAGTGGGCTAGGTATCACTTACCTGTTAAGGATACGACACTTAACAGGACTTGAGTCTTCATTCTCCTCTCTAGCTGTCTCTACATGTAACTGATGTAGACGGGGCTTAGCACTATAATTTAATCGCTGGATTTCAACCATTGGAGTGGCATGTAGTCATTTGGGTGACGATTTTACTACTAGTTTGTATAAAATCTATCTTTCATTCAAATCATGCAAAGTCCATGATTGTCATGAGACACGATTGACTGCACCCTTGACATCTAGCAACCCTTGTATACAAAAACATTCTACGAATAATACCATACACACACACACACACACACACACACACACACACACACACACACACACACACACACACACACACACACACACACACACACACACACACACACACCTTTGAAGGTATTGTGGCCAACTTTTGGACACAGACAGACACTTGCTTTGCCCTGCAGACGGTCCAGAAGTTTATTGTTGTCAAAACAGTACAGTTCTACACATTCAGTTCTACTGTATGTGAAACAACCACTCACTGATTTAAGGAGTGTCTGAACAAATATCAGTCATGTTTTAAAATCTGACTCAACTTTTTTTTTCATTTTAGGTGATCATTACAAAATGTATACATGTGGCTGCTGCGTGAGTCTTGACTTCCAGAAACTATTAAGACACTGTAAACCACAATTGTCACAGCTCATGCAATACATTACCAGTAGGTTATTCCACAGACTTTTAAAACAATATTTTTGGGGAAAACATTTTTTTATTATTATTATAGGGAAAACAACTTTTCAGGAATAGAAATCCTGCAGTTTCTATTGGCTTGAATTCACCATTGATGATGTTGCTGGAAAACGGGTTTCTGAACTGTCCACAGCAATTCCTCTGAGACACAGACTGAGTGGAAAAACATAGTGGTATTTTAGCATGTACCCTGCATTAGTGATGGCCTATTATATGAAGATATGTTGGAGAGTAGTGAGGTGGTCCTTTAAGTATGGGCCCATACATGGGCCTGGCCAGTGGGGAGTTCTATGTGGTCAGCCTTGGATTTGGCATGTTGGAAACACCCCACACAAAAGGAATGGCCGCTTTGTCACACTCACTCTCCCAGTCTTCTCTTGGGACAGGCACTGTGTATGTTGAGCAAGGTGCCTGCTGCCATCCGCGCTGCTGTCTCACATCATTCTCTCCGGGCTGCGAATGTGTTCTGGCCTCGCAGGTGGCGATGTGGCGTTCCAGATCGTTCTTGCGTACCAGGTGCCGAGCGCTGAAAGGGCACGTTTCCAATTCAGAGGCCAGTTGTGGATGGTTCCTCCTACACTTACACAGGTGTAGAGAGAAGCGCCATGACCGTATCAGGTGTTTGGGGTCAAATGGGCACTGTAGCAGTCGGTCCGGGTCAGGAAAGTCCTTTGTCTGGTCAGATTCCTCACGCGACATTTCCACAACTGGCTGGAATAGGCTACTTTTGTTGAGTGTTTGTTCCTTCTGCAGCTGCTGTCAAATAAAACTTTGTTGAATACAACTCCTGCTTATATAAGCCTTAAGTGGATGATGTCACAATGACACAATGTCACGATCATCACACAATGTGACATAGCCTACTGTATGAATGAATGAATGAATGAATGAATGAATCTTTATTTTCGTGTCTTGTCAGAGACCAATCCCTTACGGGATTATAAGACACCAAAAACATAAACAAACAGTAACACTTCCACACAACTACATGAAGTATTAATTTGCTAAGACAAACCAAATGTAAACAAATCAGAAATAAATAAAATAAAACAAATCAGTTATAGGTTTTCTTTGAGCGTATATCCCATGCTTTCTCTATAAATTCTGCTAATGCAAATGTCTTGTATTCAAAAAGCCATCGAAGGCGTTCTGCATCACTTAACCATATTAGTTCAGTGTTTTTACATCTACTAAATAACTTCTGCCGAAATACATGGTACAGTGGGCAGTAGAAAACAAAATGGAACTCGTTCTCGACATCGTTTAGATCACAATATATACAAGTACGTTCTTCTTCTATATCTACCAGTCTCAAGGTGCAGGGGCAAGATCCCACAACGAAGTTGGGCACAGAGTGATCTTTGTCTTTTAGATATTGGGAGGCGAACATACTTTTCACTAGTGTAACAGCTTTTTATTGTTACAAAAGTTCTCAGCTTTGGTTTATATAGTATGTCCTGTGACCATTTATTCTGATATAGACTAGAAAGTGTGTCTTTAACCATGATGGTATTTACAACACTGGTATTTAGAAAGCAGTCATGTAACCCAACATTTGTTAAAATGTCCTCTATTGCACTTGCCCATGCACCTTTCACTGATACATCCCAATTGAAAATCTTCTTGGCTATTCTATTTTCTGGCATTCTAATTAACTGTATGTGTATCCCTTTTATGCCCATATATGGAGTTCTCTGTTAGGCATGCTCAAATATGTAGTCCGCCCATATATGGAGTGCTGTTGTGATAATATACAAGTCGTCTGAAAACAAAACACAGCATCTGTAGTATGAACAACAGATATCAGCAACCACATCTTCAATTCTGCACAGTATCAAAGTCATCGAAACCATGTGAGGCTATTACTGTATGCAAACAGTCACACTGACAGTGTATTTTAAAAAATCTGACTTGAAAATTTTGGCACAACTGATGCTATATTCTTTGCTACGCTTGTCCAGTTTAGGCTTTGAGAGAGAAGGCTTTTGTGCAAATAGGATGAGAGGAAGCCTTCCTCCAGTCAGACCATTTAAAGTTTTTTAAACCTATGAAGGCAATGCATATAGTGAGTAGGCTGAGTGTGTGTAGTGTTCAATATTTGATGCTCCAACAGTGACATCTAGCGATATAGTTTTGCTAGTGGAGCTAAACTGTCTGCAGTGACAAGACCTCATTCACCAACATGTTGTTGGCTAAATATCATCCTTGCCTGCAGAGCACATTTTAAACCACATTAACCACATTGGGTCATTTTAGGTCCTAAAGTGACTCACTAGACCTACATTTCATTAGTGGGACAAGAGTTAACCCTAGACATAACAGCAGAGTGGACAATCCTTTCATATGGCTGTCTTTTTTTTTTTTTTTTTTTTCATTATGTTTCTCAAATGTTTCATGCCAAGGAAGGAATTAACCCAGTCTTGGTGTGTATTTTGTTGTGAACACCCTATTTATTCTCTTGTTTTTTGTATGTTTGTAAAGCACTTTATGAGACCTCTCTGGGAAAGGTGCTATATAAATAAAATTTACTTACTTACTTACTTACTCTTGAACACAAAAACTAGTTCAAGTTTGTGTCCACAAATAGGAGAGAGAAACTGGGAAAAATGTTGGTCAAAATACCAATTCTGCTACATTTTCTAATTGTGAAGATTCTTAGAAATTAACTAATTCAGATGTTTAAACATAAGTTAACTTGAGAGCGTAAAATGATACCAAATGGACTTACGGGTCCATTTGGTATGATTTTACGCAGATCTATTTTTATTGTTTCTATTTTACACAGATCTATCTAGGGATCCATTCGGTTACTAAAGGCAACAACCAACATCATTTAGCTGGGGACCACCTGGAATCCTCTCAGGGACCGCTGGTGGTCCCCGGACCACTGGTTGAAAAACACTGCTTTAGGGAAGTAGAATGGTGACCAAAATAGCAAACTTAGTGCAGGGACGGCCCTTCCCCAAAGCTAAATGCCCTGGTCTTGAGACAAAAATAGAGCCAGCCCTTAGTGCTCTAAACTCCATAGACATGGCTGCCATATGCCGTCATTCTAAAAGGCAGATGTTGGAGGGGCTCGCGCCCCTCAAAAAACACTCGTAGCCTTCGTCACATACCATACGATAAATTCATTGCAACTTTATTTTCCTGGAGGAAGGTTGACACACAGTGTCTACTGTATCGAACATACAACATTCCAAACTTATGATACATTTCATACAGGACAAATAATAGCGATACTGTCTTGAAATAATACAAACACCATGTTTTCACGTAAAATCTAGGAATTAATGAACACATTTTTTAAGAGCCAGGCGCAATGTCCAGGATGTAAACAAAGCTACACATGGGAGACAGAAGTATGTCTCTCTTTTTATATGTAAATCATAATAATAGTAATAATAATAAAATAACAATAATCAACCTCGACCATTGGTTCATAACTTAAAGGGTGGGGAAAAAAGGTGGTTCCAAAAATCTGTTTAAAAACGGGAAAGCATTGGCATTTTCATTGTCATTTTACATCAATTACAATTGTAAATTTTGCATCACAATCATTTTAACCATATTGTATACTTTGGCTGATCAAAAGAGTTAAGAACACATCAGTAATTTGAGTTGACAATCATACAAAATATAATACCTTGAGATTATCTAAATGTCCACCTTACAATATATACACACACAAATGCACTCACACAGCAACTTCAACTGAAGATGATGATACCAAATCAAGTTCAATAACTCAAAAGAAAAATAATTACAATTATAAAATAATTAATTGGTCACATTTTTGTAACCAATTGTGTCATGTAATCACAGGCGCTACACTCCCTTTTACAACCTGGGGAGATCCCCGAAACTGACCTCATGCTTGCACGAGGAGTCCAAGATGGAGTGCTAGTCTGACGACGTTGTAAAGAGAGAGATTGAGTCCAAGCCACTTCTTTTCACATGGCAGTGGGGAGTTTCCCCGTTTGGACCAAGCATGGAAAAAGGAACTATTCTGTAATGAGTTCCATTCCCTCCATTAGGCGCCCCAGGCAGCCAGGGGGGGCAGTGTAGTAGAGTATACTATAGTACAGTATAGAACAGTATAGTACAGTAGAGACCAGGATTACTGCATGTTTTTTGTGAGGGTACCTACCTACCATGGGGTACATAAAGAGAACATGCAAACTCCACATAGAAACCAACCCCAACTATAAGGTATGGGCACTGATGATGCAGAGAGAACACACCCTGCAGCGTCCCCCGCGGGAATCGAACCCAGACCGACTGCTCCCACATTAAATGAGCCACTCTTTCTTTGACTCATTCTTTGATTCATTCTGATTAATCTATAAAATGTTCTTGGATTCATTTTGGGTCGTCTATTAACACAACTTTTGCCGGGAATTCTTCAATAGAAAGGCGCTAGAGGTGCCAGCTAGCAGATATGGCAGATTTTACTCAGCCTTACCTACCCCCAAACCATGAGGTATAATCTACCGTCTCTGTCGAAGCATTTACGTTCCAAACGATTGTATCCTGAAGTCAGAAACGAAGGCGGGACACTGCCCTTTTGGTCAACAAAACCATTAGAGAGCCTCCAAGAGCCATTCCAATCGGGCGGCAAACAAGGAAGTGAACGGCAGTGCGCATGCACGAAACGCAAGGAGTAAAACAAACAAACAAAAAAAACACCCTAAGGACGCCTATACACGTCTAAGGCACCCAGTGGTTTTGATTCCTAGGACATGAATACACGTCCTTAAGATAAAAGAGTGTTAAATGATCCACACTTTCTTCAGATTTGTTCTGGGTTGTCTAATCAGATTGAACCACTCTTTCTTTGACTCGTTTTGAGCGCGTCTGGGTGTTCTAATCAGATGAACCACTCTTTCTTGGACTCGTTTTGAGCGCGTCTGGGTGTTCTAATCAGATGAACCACTCTTTCTTGGACTCGGTGAGCGTGTCTGGGTTGTCGGTGCCGATGATGGCCGTGTGGGCAGACTCCCCTTGCGAGTCTCCTCCTCCTCCTCCTCTCCTGGCCTTGTTCTCGTTGGTGTGGTAGGTGCCTTTATGACGGAACATGTAGCGAATCAGGAAGGCCAGTGTGCACAGGATAGTGAAGATCACCACTGCAATGATGCCTGCAGAGGAAGCAAACATGGATACCGAATGTACATAATGTTCTATGTTCTATACATACAAGTAAAAAACATTTATGATTGCATCATAAGCACAGTACCTCCAATGATGGCGGAGTTCCTGTTGACGCCACCAGGAATCACTCTCTCCTCATTGAAGGGGAACTCTGCATCTAGGCACACACAAATACATATAGATATACCGGAGTCTTGCATAAATACACTCGGTAAGGGGAGAGAATTTGTAAGGTCAGGACAACAACCATACATGAGTCTGATGTACCTCTGACAAACCGGTTAAGAAAGACTCACTCAAATCCCAATTAATTTGTTTTCATGTGGTTGCACAGATCCAAAACCCATACTGTATATCTTCCCCCATAGAAAAAGAAATATTTGTATGGTTTATCTTTATCCTAAAATCAATCATGCACACTCCTGGTGAATCCTGACCATAAAACCACTTAATTTGGCAAAAAATAAGTTCATAAATAAATACACAATTACATGAATGCCTTTCGCAGATAGAAAAAGTTCAAATTTAAATTGTCTCTTAAAAAACATCTTCTGGCATTCAATGTTTCATGAGTTTTTAAGGTGAAGCTACAAAAAACAAAAACCATCATAAAACATAAAATCCAAAGTTCTATAGATAATAGATATGAGCAATGTGGGATCTGTGGATGCAAGATTTCAAAGCCCCAGGGATCATACAAATTTTGAATTCACAACTGAACGAGGTCTAATGTCTGATTTATCATATTACAGTTCATACACATTGGCTTTGCAGAGCTGCACGGCCCGGTGCTCGTGTGTTTATTCCCACAAACAACATTACATCAACAACATCACATGTAGTGGGTGATTTGAGAGAGTGGTCTCTGGGTGCGGTACCTGTGTTGTGCCAGGGGTCCGTGGCAGCAGACATAGGTGGGATGGTGAGAGGCGACGCCCCACAGTTTGACTCCACTAGTTTACCCTGGAAGGTCGACGCTCTGGGTGTCGCCGCTAAGGGGTCCCTCAGGGCAGACTTGAGGGGCGCCACTCCGTTGAACTGCACTCGAGAGAGACAACCGATGAACCCTGGAGTGTTGAAACGCTCGATGAGCACAGGGTCTACAGGGCCTGTCTCTGAGAGAGAGAGAGAGAGATGGAGACTTATATTAAAACAGTGAATGCACGTTCATTGAGTTTAGTAATCTGAAATGTTTTAGTGCTGGTCTAGTTTCAGTCCTATAAACATCATGCAACCCTAGAACCCTCAACATGGGTAGGTTTTACCTGGACAATTTCATTTTTGCAATTTTCATAATGTTACTATGCACATGTCTATCAGTACCGTCATGATGCTCTGGTGAATATCACCCATGTTTAGTGAGATTGTGTTACTGTGGTAAATTGGATTTTTTCCCCTCTTTTTAGGAATATTTTTTAAAATTTTGCAATATCATTGTGCACTGATTTTTGTAATATTATCATCATCACCTTTTTCCCCAGATCCTCAATTTAAATGTAGCATGGATGCAACACAACAACCGACAACAATGACAACAATGAGCTAAGGGGAACAGGTATCTTTAAGAAAAGAAATGCAAGAACCAACTTAAAAGATAGGTGTCTCTCGTCCACTGGGGTCAAATTATGGAATAACTTGAATACTGACCTAAAACTCAGCTATTCTTTAAATGTTTTTAAGAGAGCCTATAAAACAATGATAATTCAGACTTATAAAAATATCTGAAATCTAATGTGAATGTGTGTACATGTAAGTGTATATATATATATGTGTACTTGCATGTATACATGTTTACTTACTGTACTGTATGTGTGTGTATTTATGCATTTATATAGTATATACACTATAGTATATGCGTAGGTGTGCCTTACAGCATACCTACGTATGTGTTCTACAATTTCATTTTTGAAACTTGCTTTTGTTTTCTTTTGCTACCATCACTTACCTTCGTAATCTATATTTGATTTTTATTTTCTCCCATGTGATAATTTATTTTTCATTAGGGTGGGCGTAATAAGCTTCGGCTTCAGCCCATACCTTTTCGGTCAATTGTAATTCATTGTAATTTGATTCATTCTGTACGTATGTTGTGAGAAACCTGACCGAGACAAATAAACTAACTAACTAACATTCATACAGCAAGGTCAACATGAGAAAAATACATGAATCCAAAGAGAAAACACTCCAATACTTAAGAAGTAAGTTTAATATTAAATAAAGCCATTACAATTCTGAACAGACCATTGCCCTGAAATTGACCATCTAGAATTGGAAAATTGGAAATTTCAAGGAGCTTTGCAGCAGATGACATTGGAGGTAGTATGGTTGACACAAGTGTTGTGATCCAACAAAGAACAGGAGCATTCCTGAGAGGGCTTTGAAGATAAACAGATATACCAGTGTTTATCACACCTTCCAGACACAGATAAAGATACAGTTACCAATGCTTTATCATGCCTCTCAGACACAGAGGACAAGTCTGCGTTGCCATAAACTTTATGTTTACTTTGTGTACAATGGTGGTAGCACGGCTGTCACCAGTGACCCATCTTTAGGGCAGAAGGGTACGCGGTGTCGAGGTGCTTTAATATTGTAGATGGAGTGGACATTCTATAAATAATGTCCCCGTAATCTAGAGTGTGTGTTTTTCCCCTACTGGATGCAGGAAAGTAAGATATATTTCTGTAGAGAAAAGAGCATTTTTCTTTTGCCTTAGTTTGGAGACAAGGTTATCGATGTGAAACCCAACAGAAAACGTTTCTCATCGATCTAGATGCCACGGTTGTTGTGTTCAGATACCCGCTCTATTGTAGAGTGCAGAGGTTATGTTTATGGTTAATCTAATGATAATCTTTATTGTATCGAAAGATATTCATCATCACAGTTCTGTTCAACACCCACAACAAAAGAACACATAGTGCAGAGAAACATTGCACCAAGACGACACAGGGCAGTTTGCTTAATGGCGTGATGGCTGAGGGGACAAGCTCCAACTGAAACAGACCTTTTTCCATGGCAAGGTTCTGTATCTTAATTTGTGCTAACGGCATGAGGTTGAGAAAGAGATACAGGGGGTGATCAGTATGATATGATGGCCTTATTGTTCATATCAGAAAGTGTGTTCAATGATCTCACAGTAATACTGTAAAGGGTGTACAGTATTTGGACAGTAGAACAGCAGAAATGAGGATACTACAGTTGACTGTAACGCAGTAGCTCTAAGTGGGACCCCCCAGCGCCTTGAGGGAGTTCCATGGGGTCCCCACCTCCCAGCAAAATGATACATATATAGCTAGACATGTATAGTTAGCAACCAAACTCAGACACACCATAGCCTAGTGGATGTCAAAATGTGGGAAATAGCTGATCACTGCTAGAACTGTAAAGATCATCTGTTATGGGAGCTAATATATTTTCTAATTGGGCTCCGCGGGCTGATAAGTGTCAATATGGCGGTCCTTGGAATGTTTGTGTTTGAAGGTTGTGGTTTAAAGTTATTCTTTGGGTCACTGTGAGCGTTCAGGTGGAAAAACACGTCTACAACTAATGAAAGGGTCCCTCACCAAATACTCTCCCCAGGAACAGGGTCTTGATCAGGTTGAACTGTGAGTCTGAGGAGTCTGGAAGAGAATACACCGCTGGAGGATAATGATCCAACTGAGAGAGAGGGAGAGAGACAGAAAAATCACTCAGATGACAGCCACTAGCCTGACTAAAGCCAGACCAATTCAGCTGTTGGCAAAAAATGCCTGCCAGCAGATAAGTCTGGAACGCCCATTTCCTACTCCAGAGATTTGGGGGCAGCCAATCAAGATACAATATACAAACATATTTGAATACTGTGTCCTGATTGGGCACTTAGTAATTTATGTTGAAGGACATTGTTATGGACATTCAGGGTCGTTTTTTCCCCGCTTAAAACATACAGTATTGTTCTTTTTAAAATAGTTCAACATTTTATCCCTTGGGGGGCGCCAAGGGATAAAATGTCATAGATATGACATCATAGGAGATTTTCCCTGAAGCCCCCCTTACCAAGGGGGGCTCCAGGGAAAATCTTGCTTGGGGCTCCAAATTGCTTAGAAACGCCACTGTTGACATTAACAGTCGTCTCCGGACACAGAAAACAGAGAAGTGGAAGTTGAATCTGATTTATTGTTTCTGACCCTACCTGTATGGTGATGGTCCTGTTGACTCTGGTCATGTTGAAGCTGTGCGTCTGTCCGTTGCCGTGGTTCCGCTGGTCAACGGCGATAGAGAAGGGTTCCTTCAGGCCTCCAAGGTCATAGGTCACCTGCAACGACCCTGAGGCAGTAGAGGTCAAACAGAGGTCATGGTCAAGGGTGAGCAAGGGTGAGCTCCATGCTGGCTTGTGGTGGACACGGAGTTGTGCCACTTACTTCACGTGGGTGTGATTTCATAGAACACTTCACTTGATGAGAAAAATAAAAAATACAGACCTCACAGACACTCCAGTGTTATCCGCTTGAGCACTGCTTCCGTAATAGCAAAAAATATCTGCTTTGCAGCATTTTGTGCAAAGCAGAATTATGAATGTAAACCTTGCATAATGCATACTGTACTGTAACCAAACGACTTGGTTGTGCCGGAAAATGAGGCCTATTGGGAAACATGAATAGTGTTGATAGAAGATGAAAGACAATTTTTACGAAAAAAAAAAAAATCCCCAAAGGAGATAAAGGCTCTGCATTGTCCCTGTAATTACTAGAAGATAGTATATCTGTTATGCTGTGTGTGTGCGTGTGCGCGTGCACAAGTAAGCGAGCATGCATTTATATGGATATTTCAAGTCTGAAACATTATTTTATCTGGCTTACTCAGGTTTGTGTGGATACTATAAAGCCATATTTCTGGGTGAATATTCAAAGAAATAACAAACACCTATACAAATAAAACAAAACAGTATGCTTATTGAAAAAGGAAAAAAAAAAACACTGCTCGCACTTTAGAGAGCGGAAATATCAGTCAGAAACGAGGACGGAGTTTGATATTACATTGGGTTTGAATAGGCAGAAGCTTTTCTGACAAACTATCAAATATCACGAATGTGAGTAGACAATGAAATTATTCCAGCATGTTTGTTGGAGGGAAATGGGCTTTTAACATATAGAACCATTCTCTGTCAACAGTACCCAGGACTCGCTTGTTGAAGAGACAGCAAAATCCATGAGCAACCAATAGCCAAGCCTCAGCCAGGTTGCGACCTATATGGTAGCTTCTATCGTCGACTAGTTGCTTTTCTGGTTGACTATTGCTTTTCTGGTCCTAACAAAATAAGGCAGCGGTTTTCAACCATACCAGGGCCCACTTTTTTCCCTGCATTTTAGCCACGGACCATCTTATGAAGTTGAGTTTAGTCTCTCGACCCAAATTCAAGGATTCTCATGTATTTGTCCACGATTTAGGAGAAATAACTGACAAAACGTTGGTCAAAATAACAATTCTTCTACATTTTCCGATTGTGTAGATTCTTGACAATGGAGTAATTTGGATGTTTAAATATAACTTAACTCTTGAGGTATCAAGGGTTACAGTTCTATAAGGATCCATTTGGTTACCAATTGTTCATCATTTAGCTGGGGACGACCTGGAATCCTGCCAGGGACCACTGGTGGTCCCCTGACCACTGGTTGAAAACCATTGAAATATGGGATTATTAAGCGGATGTGGAGGAGATGAAACCTTCTCTGCTGGCCACACCGCGGAGAAGAAAAGCACACGTAATGAACAATGTTAATGATGCTCATTATCCTATACAGAGTAATATCCGCTGCCTGCCTGAATATACTCCCACTCCATGGACGGAGAAAGGGAGGATAAGACTCACACAAAATGCCAGTGCTAAATAGGGGCTATTTTTCATCGGCTCAGAGGAGCCAGCTGAAGTAGAACAGACATGCATGAATGCTGGATTCTACCATTTAAGCCCTATAGTGTCCAGGTGCTCTATAGGGGGAAGAATGATAAAAGCAAAATGTGTATGGTCTGTCTGAGTGTTTTCTGACGCATTTTGAGATGTTGAAGTTGTTTCTCTTGACGTTGTGAGAAGCCTCTCCTTCATGGTTTTCCCGAAATATTCAATTTGTCAATCATGCTTCTTATATGTGGTAGAACCATAGCCAGGTATTTCAACTCACCGTTCTCTGTCAGAACCACGGCCAGGTAGTCGGGGGTCTTGGCGCTGACGTACATCAGAACGGCAGGCGTACTGGACGTGCTGAAGCTAAACGCCACTTCCTCCTTGGTCAGATTCACTTCCTGCGGGCCGAGGGCGGGCCTAACCGCCGGCATCCTCGAGTCCTTATTGGCTGCCACCATGGCTCCAGACAGGAAGTCGTACTTGACCAGCGTTCCTGCCTCAAAGAACCCGCCGACATCTGAACGAGAGGGAAAAACATATACATACACAGGAAATCATGTTTTAGAACTTTTGGGAATGTTTCTTGAAGGGGAATTCCACCCATTTTCAATTAACTGTCATTAATATGGATGCCTGAAAAAAATCATTAACATGATAAAAAACAACTTGATGACATTGTTAAGTTGTGTTTCACCATGTTATTGATTCTTCTTTTAGGACCTTTTTTCTGAGAGTGTACAAATGGAACCAAATGGACCTGCTAGGATCCATTTGGTTCACATTTGTGTACTCTCAGGAAAAAAAATAAAATGGGTGGAATTCCCCTTTAAAGTGAGGTAATATGACCTCACACCACATAATAAAGTGAATGAACATTCATTCTACATTGCCTCCTTTTGATACAAGTACTTATTACATAATATGCCTCTTTACCGCTTGCTCTTTCCAAAATACAAAGTCAAGAACATCCAATGGGCAAAATAAAGCAATAAGCCTCAAGAGGTGGGAGGTTAACTGGCATTTCATAATGTCTGAGAGCCCTAGTGAGACACGAGGCGAAGCAGAGTGCATTTATACGCAGTACAAAAAGAGACTAAAAGCTACTTCACTGATATGACCCACACCATGAACCTTTTCTCTCCCTCCCACCCTTTGTGGAAACACAAGATCATTCTTGGGAGATGCACAGACTTGCACGTCGTGGGCATGGAAATGGCGGCTCAGGGCTAGAGTGGCTGGATAGTAGCCGCAAAATTGGCCAGTTCGCACCGGCGCATGCTGGCTCCCCCCAGAGTTATGGTGTGTTAGGCAAATAAGCATCAATATTATTGACATCAGTTGTTGTTAAAGTTGCAACAGACACGCAGCATGCATTAAGCTAAAGGTCTCAGAGTTTTCAGAGTTTTCTGTTTAGTTAGTAGTGTTTCAATTAATTTTAAATATAAGCACTTTAATTTGAGATATCTTTGAAATTTGGGTTGTTTTGCATGCCATCATGTTTGGTGGGGCAGTCAGGGCATTTAGCCATGGCCATGCCTAGATCCTGCATGGCCATCTAGGCATGGCCATGCATTTAGCCATGGCCATGCCTAGATCCGTTCTTGTCTTGTATTGTCCCTGCAGGCGGGACACTGCACAGAACGCACTGAAGTCCAGATTTTATTCCACTGCTGTGATCTTACTTCTACTTTGTGTGTGTGTGTGTGTGTGTGTGTGTGTGTGTGTGTGTGTGTGTGTGTGTGTGTGTGTGTGTGTGTGTGTGTGTGTGTGTGTGTGTGTGTGTGTGTGTGTGTGTGTGTGTGTGTGTGGTGCGTGCACCACGTGGGACTTTGTTCCGCCACAGCTGTGTGACCCCAAGGATGAATAACTTACTGTATATATTAAGAGGTGTCTCTGCCAGGCAAAAACATGCAAGTATAATTGTGAATAATGATGCATGTAGTGACAGGATAGTGATGTAACGCTTTAGTGTTTGTTAACCTATATGACATGACGTCGCTTGGGTACGAATTGTATTCTTTCCCCACGGCAGGCCCTGAATTATGCACCGCTCCAACCTTTGCTGCACCTGTGGTGGCCTGTATTGTGTGTGTGTGTGTGTGTGTGTGTGTGTGTGTGTGTGTGTGTGTGTGTGTGTGTGTGTGTGTGTGTGTGTGTGTGTGTGTGTGTGTGTGTGTGTGTGTGTGATCATCCATTCACGTATGCAGCGCACACCATGCATAATGTGTGCACATCAGGGACTGTGATGCCAAGCAGGAATAAATCATAGTGTAACAATACTAGTGTGTCAATGGAGTGTGCGTGCGTGCGTGCGTGCATGTAGTAATGTGCCAGTGGAGTGCAAATATGAATACAAAGGAAACAATCTGCAGTTACTGTATGCTGAAGAATGCAAGGTGAGGAAGTTTAACTAACAAAACAAATCTACCCAGAAGACAAAACAACATATTTGGCTGTTTGGTTGTGTCTAAGGATTTAACATAGTTGGGAAGTAACGAAGTATTTTTACTTCGTTACTGTAACGAAGTACATTTTTTGGGTATTTTTACTTTACTCAGTATTTATTTTACTAAGTACTTTTTACTTGTATCCGTTACATTTTAGCACAAGTATCTGTACTTTTTACTCGTTACATTTCAAAACAGGCTCGATCGTTACTTTAGTTATGTCCAGCACCTCCCGAAACCAATAGATACTGCAAGGTATTCATTCCATTGTCCAGAGGTGCGACAACAACAATAGCCTACGCTAATGACTCCTGCCTAATGCCTATGCATTCAGTAGGTCACCAGAGAAGTCGGGCCGCCGCGAAGTCGGACCAACCGAAATGTTGCGACATTGAAACTGTGCGCGGGAAGGCTGTTCAGCCTGAAAGAGGGACAAACTGGAGTTTGAAATACATTGTTTTCAACGATGGCGGTGCAAATAAGAGCTATGTAAACATATGTTATAAAGCATTGCACAGTGACAACTAAAGTCTCTAATGTCTAGGCTGTAGGCCTACTAGTAGTAGTAGGCTATAAAACATTCTAAAATAAAACAATGTATGTATAATCATCAAAGCTGGGTTGCTAATGTGTATGCTGTAGTAAATGACGTAAAATAAAGGGATTTAAGAACATCAGGCTATTGCCTGATGATTTTACTATATCCTATAGTATTACAAAACAATCTAAAATAAAGATAATAAAGTCTATGTAGGAGAGCCGCCATTGGAATGATCCCATTTAGTGATCAGGGTTTGCAACAGCGTAACTCTGTCTATACTCAGGGTCCGACTTCGCGGCGGCCCGACTTCTCCGTACCCCATTCAGTATAGTTCCCCGATCGCCCATCAGAGCGCTCCTTCTCAATACACATGGAATCAAAATGACAACAAACATCGCCTGGATCGCTCCTAATGTTGTGCTTTTACCCTGTCGCTATCAGAGCTGAATAAAAGAAAAGCTGATTCCAGCCAATGTTGTCGCAAAATACCAGTAATAGTCCACAACCCGCGGGTTCAGATTTTGCAGAAGGAAAGGATTAAAACTCTTACTAAAACATAGTAAACAAGTGAGCAATTGCAGCTTCTCTCAATGCTGCATAGAGATACAGTACAGGAGAGGACTGCCGCGGCATCTCGCCGTGTTGCATGGGGGAAAAATCACACCCGTGTGAAGAGTGGTGCGACTGCATATGGTGGTCTCTGGGAGTTCCCCCGAACTTGCAAACAGCACACACACATACACACACACACACACACACACACACACACACACACACACACACACACACACACACACACACACACACACACACACACACACACACACACACACACACACACACACACAAAACGTATATCTAGGTGTGTCCTGATGTTTTTGGGCTATGAAAATGTGCTTTGGGACAAAAAAGGTTGAGAACCACTGATCTAGTGTATTCTATGACTGTTGATTTTAAAATCAAACTGTTTCAAGAGTTGGTTACATTTTAAGAAAAGTTTGGTGAGGATTTGAATACACTGTACATTTCAATGCAAATGACTGGGAAGCGTCTGTTAAAAATACTTTTTACTTTTACTGTAAAAGTAGTTTTGAGAGTCAGTACTTTTTACTTTTACTTGAGTTACTTTTTTGAATGACTACTTTTACTTTTACAAAAGTACTTTTTTACACAAGTAATTTTACTTTTACTTAAGTACAAAAAATGAGTACTTTTCCCATCTCTGGGATTTAATGATGATTTGCATTATTGTATTGTGTTGAATTGACCTGTAGTTAAGCCCCTCCCAAACTGCTGGGGTCCAATCACAGCTAAACAAATAACATGGGTTAGACTAGTGTACTTTAGGAAGAGAATGGCAAAACACACCGGAGCTCTGCAAGTTCCAAACATAGGCCTACCATAGCTAACCACTGCATCACAGCACGGCCTATTTTCTTTTAAAGTACAAGTAAAGTGAGTTATATAACACATCATTATTCACTAGAGTGACGAGGTCTGTTAATGTGTTAAAATGTTCTAAAATGCCATAATTCCGCCAATTTAACGCCGAACATTAACAGCAATCTGCTGTTAATGTACTGTAGCTTGGTGGCCACAGTGTTTTTCTATAACTTAATTCCCACCTAAATAGGCGATCACGTGTGCCTTTCAGCCAATAGATGTTGTCACATGTGCTTTTCAGCCGTAGCCTTGGAGTCAACGGGGAGTGTTGCTACTCTATCCTATTCTGGCAATAGTTTTTGTGTATTATAAAACATCGTTTATAAAAAAAAATAAATGTCAGTTGTCACACATATTTTCCCAGTGCATATGGCATGCATGGTTGGTAGATTTGGAAGAGATTTTGAATGTCTGGTTCCAAAAATGAACCAGTATTTAAAGTGCACAATCCATGATATTTGCATTGAAATGAATGAGCCTGGATGGAAAGTATCCCAAGTGTGAGCTGAGTGGGAGACTGCGGGGGTTAGTTAAAAGTGAATTGTATTGTATGTCTTTTTTTTTTACAAGGATGTAAACCAGTTTTGTCACCCAGCATGAATCTAAGCTGTATCATTCTGCCAACCTGGGGAGAGCCCCATACGCTATTCCAACAGTTATTCCAAACTGCACACAGAAAGACCCTTTGGCCAACACCACTCCAGGGTATAGGCGCTGAGGAGAGAACACTCCCACAGCGGTGCAGCTGGAACCAAACCCAGTCCCTTCTAGCTGTGAGGTGACGGCACTACTGCATATGCACCACCACCGTGCCTGTTTTTTACTGCGTGCCTTGTATACCGCATGTCCCGATGATGCGTTGAATGCGTGGACGGGACCGCAATGGAAACAACAAGCCCTAAAGGTTATCGCATTTTTTGCAGCAATTGTTAATAATGTATTCAATCAATGGAAACATGATTGTATTCTGGCTGCGTTGTTATGGAGTTACGGCGTGACATTTCTCATCTGCACCTTTCACAGAACGACTTGGACAAGACTCTTGACAGCAGTGATATGCCCCCACACCCACTCTCTCTCTCTCTTAGTATTCAGAGAATGTTTTTGTGCCAGTCGCGTAAGAATTGGCTGGTAAGCATAATAGCAGTCCCGCGTCGATATACCTTTCATCACCATCTAAAAGCAGCACAAAGACACTCAGCCAACAGGAGAGAGAAAATCATCCAAAATAAAACCTTCAGTCAACACAGAAAAATCCTCCCGTAATCCAGCTGCCATTTGCCTGTGATTTTTTAACACAATGACATACAAGGGGGGACTTTACATAACAATTATCTTGTTCTGCCATAGCGCTGAATGTCACCCTAAATTACACGTATATAACACTGAAGCCTTCAGAGAATTCGCAGCCAAAGGGTATAGTTCTTTAAAAACAGAAAAACATCCAGGCAAGCTGTTCTTCACAAGATAAACGGAAATCAAACACCTCTGGCTAAAGTAAGATTTGACTCATAATTGCAATGCAGATGACGTCAACACTATAGCTAGATACCCTCACAATAAAACATACAGTAATCCTCCTGGCCAGCCAGTGCACCTGATGAAGGGGACTGTTTGAATTAATGTTCCTTCCATGCGCTACCCAATGGCCATGTTGTATGAAGTGTGTCTTGTGAGTAGAGGTCAGATCCACACATGGAATATCAGAACAATCGGCTCCATATATGGAGATCTAAAGGTGGTGGCGAGAGAGGCACTGTCTGGGGACGTTGGTGGCTCAGGCTTGGAGTGGATGACAAGTGCAAGGTTGCCAGTTGGAATTTGGGCTTCCACAGCGTTGTGTAGTAAAATTTGTGCTTTTACTTCACTACAATTACAACACTATGTGTTGTGTTGCAACGCAACACGTTGTGAGGTTGTATATCTGCTATTTTCTGATCCTCTAATAGATTTTGTAAACATGTTGAACTTGTTTAAACCACTCTGTACTGTAATTGTGTTTTTAGCAGGGGGGAGAATGTGAGAATGCAGCACACATCTTTCAGTGTGTTCTTTCAGAGCGAATGTTTTGTAGAATCTACAATGACAATAGTGGCATTCTGCAATATGAGTACTTACTGTATATGAGTAGCCATATATGGAGTGTGTCACAAGACGTGGTGGACAGATGGGTGGATGGATCTAGGGATGGATGGATGATGGACTGAGTGATTTGTGGTTTTGCACGTGTTCATAGTAAACTGCATAATAAAGACATAACTGACCTCTGGTACAGAAGGCTCCATCGTAGGCTGTGTGGGTGCAGTCACAGGCGTATCCGTTGTACTTCTCCACACACTTGCCTCCGTTGCGGCAGTACATGCCGTAGCTGGTGCAGTGACCCTCGCAGCCCGGCCTGACCCCCGGCGTCACCTTTGACCTCCCCTCCAGGTCGAGGGTCACTCCGTTGAGCCTCAGAGCGCGGATGCAGCCCAGGAAGCCCCGCTGGCCGCCCGCCGCACCTAGAGAGAGAGAGAGAGAGAGAGAGAGTAGTATTTTAACATTTTGAGTGCTCAAATTACTAGAAGCACTGGACTGGACCAGAAAACACTGGACTGGGTCACTACAAGCACTGGACTGGACTGGGTCACTACAAGCACTGGACTGGACCACAACGCAATGGACTGGATCAGCACTGGACTGGGGTCATTACAAGCACTGGACTGGACCACAAAGCAATGGGCTGGACCACAACGCAATGGACTGGATCAGCACTGGACTGGGGTCATTACAAGCACTGGACTGGACCACAAAGCAATGGGCTGGACCACAACGCAATGGACTGGATCAGCACTGGACTGGGGTCATTACAAGCACTGGACTGGCGCTGGACCAGATCACTAAGCATTGGACTGGATCTCTAAGCACTGGACTGGATCACTATAAGCACTGGACTGGATCACTATAAGCACTGGACTGCGTCACTACGAGCACTGGATGGGGCCACAAAGCACTGGACTGGATCAGCACTGGACTGGGTCACTATGGACTGGACTGGATCACAACATAATACCTACTGTCAAGGCAGGTGAGTGCGGCAGGTTTCCCTGTGTGGCATTCCACATGTTATACAGCACACACACACACACACACACACACACACACACACACACACACACACACACACACACACACACACACACACACACACACACACACACACACACACACACACACACAATGAGGAGATGAAGGCAATGTCACAGCGAAGTCCATGCATGATGAAAGAAAGAAAGAAGGAAAGAAGGAAAGAAGGAAAGAAAGAAAGAAAGAAAGAAAGAAAGAAAGAAAGAAAGAAAGAAAGAAAGAAAGAAAGAAAGAAAGAAAGAAAGAAAGAAAGAGTTAAATATAAGCATGCAACAGACAGTAAACAACATGATAAATAAAACCGAAGTCGAGTTTTCAATCATAAATGAATGGATGGAACCAAAACATGCCAATTACCACAACAACCTAAAAGCATGGCTGGAATGATACCAAACAGACCATTACACATTTATCATGCAGCAAATTGTGGACAAATAAAATAATAATATTGCAAATCCCTGCAGTGTCTGTAACAATGTTATGGTGGATGAGCAGATCCATTTCCAGACATAATCCTTACATAAGAGTGTTTTTTGAGGACAGACCCTCAGGGGACATGCATACAGAAGCGTCACATTGCCGACGGGTGAGTCAGAATTAACTGCTTTGATGTTGGAAATGATACACGTTCTGGATCTTCTCCTGCCTCCGTTGGCAAATCCCCGTATATATATCCTCAGCCACCAGTCAGACGCAGTCAGAACAAACTCATAAATACATGTTCCCTGTTGATCTTTATGAGTCAAGGCGATGAATGACTTCACTTCGTCCTTTTAGTTATAAATCTCTCCCCCAGGCGGTATTCATTTTTAATAATATTTTTAATTACAGTATATTCACAGGGCTGAGAGAGTGGTGTTGGGCAAATTACTTAGGAGAGTAATATCTTAACTTTACTTATGACTCCTTGATAGCTTGTAAATCTGCTCTATTTTCACATGCAAGAACAAGCTCAAAAGTAAGAAGTTATGAGGCATGTTTTGGTAGAGTTATTACTTATTACACATTTTGGCAGAGTAATATCCTTACTTTACTTTTGCTGGAAAAGCTAATATTACAGTGATATGTAATATTTAATCTCACTGTGTCGTCATCCCTGGCCCCTCCCCCGCCCCTCCACTTAGAATTTAGTCCAGGCTTTCCATTTTTCGCACAACGCAGGCGAAAATGAAAGCCTGGGTGTCGAGAGAGATAGGCAGAAACAGAGAGGTTGCAAACAAACCTATTGTATCGTATGTACAGTATTATGGTTTTAAATTACACACTCACACACAACACTGGACAATTCAGTGTCAATGGTGTAATTTGATTGGTTTAAAAGAAACAGAAACCCATCAAAAAGCTTTTAGAAGATATACTGTATCAAATCAATGAGACCTGTGCCTCTTAGCACCCGTTTTGACCACCTGTCTGTGTCCATTCTGATTCTGTGCCCATATGTGTGTGTGTGCATGTGTCTTACCCACATAGAGCTGACTGAACAGCTCTAGGCGTGTGTGTCCGTGCGGGGGCGCGGGGCGTGTCACCCGATTGGTCATATCCAGCTGAAGGACCGCCTCCTTCACGTTGCGCTCGGCCATCACGTGATGCCATTGGTCGTCATTCAGGGGCGTGGCTGAGATGACCTGCAGCTCAACTGGCCCGTTTCCAACATCGAACGAGAAGGAAACAACCGTAGGAGCTGGGGAGAGAGACAGAAAGAGGGGGGATCTGGGGTGATTTATGATTACTGAACATATTGCTGAATTAAAATGGTAGTCTGCATTGATAACGTTCCCTACGATGACACTGTAGCCCAATGTTTAATTGGCTAGAGTTGTATTCATTTAGACCACTTAAACAAGTACAGCTGACATTACACACAGATGAGGAACAATAGACTGCGAGCTGAGTCAGGTTTTACTATTTTCTAAATCTTGCTATCTTCCTAGTAAACATGAGGACGTTTTTGGAAATGTAACAAATGTAACAAACTACTAAATTGCAAAACTAACTTGTTAGGTCTTCTATTAGCAATAAAGTATTTTCGTTATATAACACCATTATCAGTAGCGCCGTTATACCCAACACCCTTCCATTGATTAAAATGGAAACATTCCCTGACGGTGGCGCGACGCTGAGAGAAAAAAAGTTTGTTGGCAACAACTTGATGTTGTCCTGTCTACTTAAAGCAAATGTACAGTATTTCTATTAGATGAAGCTGGCCTGTTCTGACATTTAGCTTCCCTAATCTTCACCTGTTATTCCTTTTCAATCTCCCTTAGCTTTGTTTGCAACAACTTGATATTGTCTTGTGAGGCGCACACACGTTATTTAGCAACATTAAGCAGGGTGGACTATAGCCCACTTGAAGAAAATGTGTTTCATAATGGATGAAATTATTGCACTCCAAAATTCTGTATTGTTAAAATGGAAACATTCCCTGACGGTGGCGCGACGCTGAGAGAAGAAAGTTTGTTTGCAACAACTTGATGTTGTCTTGTCTACTTGAAGCAAATGTACAGTATTTCTATTATATGAAGTTGGGCTGTTCTGACATTTAAAATGTTCTTCCCCAATCTTCACCCGTTCTTCCTTTTCAATCTCCCTTAGGTTTGTATGCAACAACTGGTTATTGTCTTGAGGCGCACACACGTTATTTAGCAACATTAAGCAGGGCGGACTATAGCCCACTTGAAGAAAATGTGTTTCATAATGGATGAAATTATTGCACTCCAATATTCTGTCTTGAGGGAGGCATTGTTGCATACTGCATACCCGTGGAGAATGGAAAGGCTGACTCATGCTGTGCCTCACTGACTCTGCGTGTGTGTGTGTGTGTGTGTGTGTGTGTGTGTGTGTGTGTGTGTGTGTGTGTGTGTGTGTGTGTGTGTGTGTGTGTGCGCGCGCGCGCAATGTAGCTGTCACACCCACAGCTAGATTAAACTAGAGAGAGAGAGAGAGAGAGAGAGAGATGAGATTGTACATTTCAGCTCCAGGCGTATGAAGTCGGTGTTGCCCAGGTTCTCCAGGAACACTCCATAGGCGGCGCTAGTCTTGAAGTAGAAGGAGATGTCAGCACTGGTTTCTCCCTGGAAGGTGTCAAAGTGCAGGTAGGAGGATGGAGTGGTGAAGGAGGCCGAGTTCCAGTAGTTGGCTGGTGAAATAAAACATTGTAACACAACACAATACGATTAATTGACAGTCACAAGTCAGTCAGTCATGCCTTGTGACAAACTCCTGGCCATCTTGGAGAAGACTGGAATGGATCATCACTTAGATCTGCACATTTATTGTTGGCCTGTGGCAACTCTACCACCTGACCTCAATCCCCCAAAACTGACCTGTTCAGATGACATTCCTAACCCCAATCCTCACCCAACCTTCCTCTTTGATGTCTCCCTTTTGACTGATAGCTTTCCATTTAAACAGCCACAAGCCCTAACAAACTACATGGCAACAACACATGGTAATACGTTGTACATAAAAATAGCCATCAAGAATCATACATAAGCGAGTATACTGTGACAGACCAGCCCCTGTCACTGTATGTGTTTGTGGATTTCCAACATTAATAGTATTCCTGATCAATACCCATAATACACTAAATGTATTCATGCAGTGTTCAGATTATGTACCACAGAAGGTGCGCATTCCGTTGTGACATGTCAATCTAAGGTGTGTGCTTCATCCCTGCAGATGCAGTATAGAAGAAGAGCTCTGTTGCTTTAATGGGCGTGTTCTCAGATCATTGAGAATCTTTCTTGATTGGCTGTTTGTACCCAAGGGTGGAGTCAGGGGGGCTATATAACTGTGAAACTGTTCAGTCTGTGTGTGGCTGCCATGTGGGGAGGTTGAGTTGGTTCCCGCTATTCTTATTTAGTTCTGTTTAGTTTGGTTTCTTCTATTCAGTTGTTTTTCACTTTTTGTTTGTCCAGGCCTGGATTCATTAAAACACTCACCTGCAAGACTGTCCTCCTCTCCAGTTCATCCATTTTAAGATTTTATATGCTGAGCAATATCCTAGTACTATCCTACTTGGTTACAATTGGTGTAAGAAGTGGGATAGTCCTAGGATATTTGTCAGCATATATCCACTATAAAGTGCTGTTGTTAGATTATATGAACAAGAAGCTGAATCTTTGCTTGATGTGCATGTAAGGTCATTGAGGATCAGTCATGGGTGATAACAAGATTACTTTTATTGGTAACAGAGTAACCTAACAAGTTATTCTGTTGTGCCACGCTAGCTAGCCCTACTCTATGTGCTAGCCTGGTTAGTTCTACACAGCTGCTGTACCAACATGCTGAAAGGATGCGTCTTGGGATATTGTAAACAACTTTTGGAATTACTTAAACATAGTAGATCATCTGTGGTTGCATCTTTGGGTGAGTACTGGTTAATTCATTGTTTTCATTAACTGCTGTTTCTGTCATTAACTGCGAGGGTGGCCGCCGTGCCTTGTTTTATATACCGTCTAATTCATATGTGGGTGATGAGGGTCTACACCACAGTTGTGAAACCACACGCAGGAACTGCTGCTGCTGTTGTTGTTTGTGAGAGGTCATCATGCTCTCTGACTGGTTGGAGCACACCATACACAGCATAATGTTGTCTGTACAATGTCTCTGACATAATTTCTAGTAACCTAATTCATATGTGGGTGATGTATCATCGTCCTCATGAGGAGGATGAGGATTTAGTGCTGGTTTTCAAGTGTCGTGGTGAGCCACGGCACATAATGTAAGATAACCAACTTGTTCATCCATTACAAACAAAAAGAGAAAAAAAATGTTAATTGTTGGGTAATGGGAAATAATGGAAAATAATCTAGTGTTGTTAGTTTTTATAGTGCTGCAGGCATACTATGGACTATGGAGTCTGAATAGGTGGGTTTTCAGACCATGACAGAAGATTAGGAGTGAGTCTGCAGTTCTGATTGCTGTGGGAAGTTAATTCCAGTGTGCAGCTATACATTTTGTCTGTATTGTCACTGTACTGTTGCATTGTTTTTTTATGTGTTTGGTGCAATCCTAGAAATGACAGCCAGAGCTGTGTTCAAAGGAGAACGACAGGTTGAGTAGTGTGTAGGCATGACATGTGACATGGTTTCTGAATAAACTTTAAATGGACCTTCTATATTGTCTAATGGATTTAAAATTAAGCAAGCCCCCCCCTCTCCATTGTGTGCTAATCTCTGGCAGAACGGCTGCCACTGCGGGTGTATAATCTCTCAAGGTCGAGGAGCTGAGAGGAGAGGAGAGTTACAAATAAATATCGGCAAATGAGGAGAGGAGAGGAAGTCCTAATAAGGACAGAAGGGAACAGGGCGGTGATGTCATTCAGAAGGAGAAACCAGAGCGAGGAGGTTGCCATGGTTTCGGTTGTGCGAGATCTTGCATCTGGTCTCTGGTTCAGTGTGATAAGCCGTTCCCATTGACAATAACTGGACCCCCTAAACTCACTGTCAGGCACACACACACACACACACACACACACACACACACACACACACACACACACACACACACACACACACACACACACGCAAGATTATCAGCAACAACTGGCTGCCCTCACAGGGGGCACGGCATCACCTACTGCATACACACGCACACACACAGGCACGTATGCATGCACGTGCACACGCCCTACTGGGTTTGTCAATGGGCTTTTTGAAGTTTGAGGTGCATGTGCTTACAGCTCTGTGGCAAACACAGTCTGAGCGGTTGGGTCAATACCACCTGTAGAAAACACACACACACACACACACACACACACACACACACACACACACACACACACACACACACACACACACACACACATGAACACACACCAGAGAACACCGAAAGGCATGTGCTGCAGCCTTTAGTCCTGGCCTTGATTTTTTTTGCAGTAATATGCAGTAGAATGAAGCAGGTATTTTTGGTTGATCCAAAAGTGTATTTTAAAGGGGAAATAACATAACATGACGTGTGTGTGTGTGTGTGTGTGTGTGTGTGTGTGTGTGTGTGTGTGTGTGTGTGTGTGTGTGTGTGTGTGTGTGTGTGTGTGTGTGTGTGTGTGTGTGTGTGTGTGTGTGTGTGTGTGTGTGTGTGTGTTTTCTACATACTATGTTAAATATTTTCATATAAATGTACTGTATATTAATATGTATCTCTCTTCAGGGTACTACAGTTGTTCATATTCATTTCATTATTTACCGTAACATTTTACAGCTGTTAAAGGAGGCACTTTCATTATTTAAAAAGAAAAAAAAAGAAAAATGCTGTAATTAAATCATGGTAAATTACCATGATACCACTTTACTGCAGAATTGTAATTTCGCACCCAGCTGTGCAGTTCTACAAAGCTGAATAATATCAGTTTCAAGTTCAAGTTCAAGTTCAAGTTTCTTTATTTGTCACTCCAGTGTATGTCGAGACATAAACAGGGATGAAATAACGTTTCCATTGTTCCTCAGTGCAATAAGACAATAGACAATAGACAGTGCAATAAGAAAAATGACGACTACAAACAATACAAGAACAGTAAGTGACGTATAGTGCAACAGACTAGAGTATTAAGGTGCAACTGTAGCAGTATAAAGTGGGGTGAAGGTGCTAAGCTACGACCAGTATAAATATACTAATAAAGTGGCAAGTAGTGAGAGTTGAAAACTAAGACTAAAAAAAAAAAACATCTAACATACTAAACATACTAAGACATACTAAATATACTAAAACACTAAACATACTAAGACATACTACTAAAACTAAGCATACTACAACTACGCACTACTATACTAACGGCTAGGTTATGACAACTATGACAGTAGGGGTATTACTGTAGGGGTATCGCTGTACATGTGCAGGGGGGGATAGGGATAGACAGTTTTGTGACGGTGAATATTCCTTTGCTTCCACCAGTATAGTTACATATAGTAAGTGCACATAACGTGCCAAGGTTTAAAAACTATATTTCCATAGACAATGCCTTGATAACGTTGTTTCCAACAAAGGCTGCTTACAGAACTCGCCTTCGGCTTGTTCTTGCAGCAACGCAGGTGTGCCGTTATACTAACCGTAACGCACACCCTCCCCTGTAATATAATATAAAGACGTCTGGAGACGTCAAGGGCATTGTGTGTGGTTCCATGCCAGGGCTTTTCTCAGGGGTGTTTTTGCCATTAGGCAGACTAGGCAGTTGCCTGGGGCGCCATGAGGGGGGGGGGGGGCACCAGGGCGACCACCAGACATGCTTTAAAAGGATCCCAGGCTAATACGACTCATATGGCTAAATACATTATACTTGTACTCTATAACTATAATTGAAAATATAAAACACATATAATATGTTCTTTAGTTTAATAATAGTTCATGATTCTATCCCTTGGGGAGCGCCATTTTACCTTCCACTTGGTAAGGGGGAAAATCTTGCCTGGGGCTCAAAATTGCTTAGAAACGCCACTGGCTTTTCTCATAAAATGCACGTGAAAATTCTGTATGAGCTGAACCACCACACTAATTTGAAAATAGCTGATATACAAGCCCACAATGCCACATCACTTCATCTTCATAAGAATAGAATATTATGCTGCTAAGCTTCATTTGTAGGCTAACTTGTGCCTAAACAGTCATTAACAGAATAATAAAATTCTTTAATAGTTATTAAGCTGATAATAAAACTGTTGCACAGCTTTACATTAACAATGACCATGTGCTATAAGCTATAGCTTAGATATAGTTTAGCTATATCATATCGTACAATATAAAAACAGAATATATTTGCCTCTGCTATAATATTATGACCTATTATCATTCTCATCCATTAAACTGTCCAGACTCTTTTTAACATCCAGAAATGAGTGTAATTCCTCTCTGTCAGCGACTGTGACTATATGGAGTGTCATTAAACTAACCGTGGAAATGGCTTTCATTAGTGCGTGCATGCACGCACGCGCGCGCGCACGCGCACGCGCGCACGCACGCACGCACGCACGCACGCACGCACGCACGCACGCACGCACGCACGCACGCACGCACGCACGCACGCACGCACGCACACACACACACACACACACACACACACACACACACACGCACACTGCTCCAAACTAAAACTTCTTCTGACTGCCATGGCCATAATTCAATCAGACGTGACTGATAATCCATAACATTTCAGCTATGCCATCGCTGTCAGACACTTTGAGTCACGTGATCCGTTCATGGTTATGTATGAGACTAGGGGTGTAAATCACACCCATCATGGCGATTCGATTCAGCATCGATTTCCTGACCCAACGATTCGATTTTTTTCCGATACTCAAGAATACACCACGATTCGATTCGATTTCGATTTTTTTTTTACCCTTTTTTACCTTACAGACTAGACAATGTTTCAAATTCGAAATAAATCAATGAAAGCTGTAATACGTTATACATTTTATTTGAGAAACAGCAAAGTTGTACTTCACCTAGGCCTAGTCTGAATTACGTCCAGGAGCAAATGGATAAAATAGACCAGATTTTTATTCATTTATTTTTAAACATGAATCGATACTCTTGCGGACGTATCGATACATCGTATTGTCGGCTGTTGGATCGATACATCGATTCAAAATCGATTTTTTTTTACATCCTTACATGGTTATGTATGAGACTCATCGATCCACACAGTATACCGGCATGTCTGACCACTGTAATACGGCTTGGCACTGGCCATGGAGGGCTAGTTCCACATTCTATAGCAGGGGATTTCAACCTTTTTGATACTAGGGCCCACCATTTATTCGGCATTTGAGCCACGGAGCACCACTTGAGGACATTTTAGCCCCACAGACCCCCAAACTAAAGATTTCTTTTGCTTTTGTCCACAATACCAGGCTGGATTTGGGAAACAAAACAGGCAAAACATACAGACCAAAATGACCATTAATCTTCTACATTCTCTAATTGTATAGACTTGGGCTAATTAAGATGATGAATATTTTAACTCTTGAGAGTGTAAAAATGAAACCAAATGGACCCGCAAGGGTCCATTTGGTTTCATTTTTACGTTCTCAAGAGTTAAATTTGGTTAACCAACTTAGCTGGGGACCACCTGGAACTCTCTCAGGGACCACTGGTTGAAAACCTCTGTTCTATAGCATTCTGGAATAATTGTCTGGCTGTGCAAGAGTACTTACAGTCCTACTGTGTATCGCAAACTAACACCGTTACATTTGTTACATGGCAGGTGATACATATTCTATGATGTTTTTAATGTACTTCACTGTGGGAAGCAAACTAGTTCAGCTGCATGCTCTCTCTCACTCTCTCACTCTCTCTCATACGCAGTCCAATGGTTATTAGATGAAGATAAAGTAATATGGCTGGTGGAGCTGACAGTAAGATTCATCTCTATTAATAACACCTGCCATACTGTAGCAGCCCACACCCTCTCTGCATGCACCCATGAATGCATGCACACACACACACACACACACACACACACACACACACACACACACACACACACACACACACACACACACACACACACACACACACACACACACACACACACACACACACACACACACACACACGCGCAGTCATTAAATCATAGTTTGCTCAAGATGGCAGGCAGCTCGATGTGATGAGGGGGACCATAATGACTGTGACACCAGCTTGTTGATGGGGGGGCGGTAATGGCTATGACACTGCAGAGCAGCTGTTTAGTCATGTTCTGGACAGATCCAGGGTGCACAGTTAGCCTTAGTGCCCCCCAGGCTTTCATTTTCATCTGCACTGCGCAAGAACGTGAAAGCCTGGAGTAACGCATTGTCCGCTCATCATGGCCTAGGAGTGGGAGTTTTCTGTTTTGAATGATGAAATGGTGTTGGTTTAGTGGTGTGACAATTGCAGTTGGTTACTAGCGCAGTGTTTCAAATCATTTTAATCATAAGCACTTTAATTTGAGATGTCTGTGACATTTGGGTTGTTATGCATGCCATAGTGTTTGGTGGGTCAGTCAGGGCCTTTTAAGGGGCATTGCCTAGATCCGGCCTTGTGACATAGCACTCAAGGCAGGTTTGTGAGATCCAATCAGGGTGTGTGGAAATCCAAGCTGCGACCTGGCTCTCTATGCAGGTGAGTTACCGTAGCTCACACTAGGTGCACAGACATTTTGAGGGGCGGGTGAAGTGGAAAGAAGCTGAAAGTGTTTTGCGCCTGCAGGTCGCACTTAGTTTGTGAACCGGTATAGGAAGCTTGTGATGCTGTAACCCCTCCTTACGTTGTAACCCTATGCTGTAACCCCCGCCCACGCTGTAACGCTTACTGCAAGCTTAATGCTGCTGTGCTGTGTTGTTCCTCAACAGTATACCCCAGAGGTGCCCATTACGTCGATTGTGGTCGACCAGTCGATTACTAGCGGCACGCAAGTAGATCTGACGACGTCATGAAAGGGGCCCCGGAATGCCTCTATAACACACACACACATCGGGCTATTTTTGGGTTGGTAGATCACCTTGAGCTGGCAATTTCCAAAGTAGATCTCAAGGCAAAACAAGTGTGGGCACCCCTGATGCACACGCACATACGCATACACAGGTTTTCTTGATTCATGAACTTCATGACAACAAGGACCTCGCTTTATGAAAACAGGCTATCCGACTTTTGTTGAATTACAACTTGACAAAATGAACAAAATTACAGGGTTTCCAACTTGTGTTGGCAGTCCCCGGCGCCGCTCTCCGCTCGCTTGAGGCGTCCTGTTGATGTAACGCTGTCCAATGTGCTGTTATTACTGATGTCTTGTACTTGTGTGTGTGTGTGTGCATGTGTGTGTGCTTGCGTGTATGTAGCCTACTTCAAAACTAATTTCCTATTCAGAAGATTGTTGATAGGAGTATACATGGCTATAGAGATAAAACGCTCACCGTCTCCCTGGCAACGCAGCGGCCCCACTGTTAGCTCCACCTCCGAGCCCGGCCGATTGGTGTCGCCCACGGCAACCTGGATGACTGGCAGGTGGTCCTTGTACAGCAGAAGGCCAGAGTCCTCTCTCCTGGACAGAAAGTGTTAAAATTGTGTTTTTTATTGGCACACCCACCAGTTCATTAAAGTATACAGTTTTTCACCTTGGCACGCCAACTTGAACTTCCAGCTTTTGTTGTATGAAACCCATTTTTCCCCAACACGCATATTAAATGGTCACTGAATAGACAACTTTGAGTGTTTGTGCAAATTGCGATTGGCCTGGAATGAGATGATTATAAGAGTATAATTCCATGTTGCATGAATGTATGTATGTGCTTGTTTCTTTCATAGTTAGGTCTCACCATGCGTTGAGGTCGGCGTCACAGTTACAGTCGTATTTGGGGTCCGTGCAGTTCCTGTCGATGCCACAGGCACATTTCTGGACGCCTGGTCCTGAGCCGCCCCAGTAGAAGTGTTTCTCACTGCCCCGACCCACCCACCACGTGTAGGGGCTTCCATCTGTTGAGACGCACGCACACACAGACACACATACAGAACACTCACAATTAATGTTATTGTTATAATAATGAAATGAAGTCGGGTCGTGTTTTCTCCTGCATCTGTGTTGTGTGTATGTGCACACGTGGATGTACAGTATGTGTGCAGGCTTGCATGCATGTGCATGTGAAACCTGACCACTTAGCATAATCACACCTGATCTAGTATGTAGATAAAAAAGCCTGTCTCAACCTCAACTTTATGTCGAGGGTTTTCTGCTAGTAACTTTTGGTTTGTTTGTTTGTTTTTCGGATCAACTGGGGATCAACTTCACTAGGCAAGCATTCTTTTAGATTTTGTTTTGTCTAGGCTGTTAGTGTAAGGGCTTCCATCTATTGCAATTTGCACACATCTAAATGGAGGGTGCTTTTAACAAAATAATGTTCTGTGTGTTCTGGGTGTTAAAGGTGCCTTACACAAAAGTAAGCACTAATCAGTGGTCGAAGTATAAAAGTATAATACCAGACTTAAGTAGTTCTAGTGGAAATTTAACTTATTAAATGTGAGCCATCATTCCACCTCTCCCTCGCTGTCTGTGGTTGTTTCTAATCTCATGTTCTCGTTAGTGCTGCTGTTGTCTAAACCATGATAATCTCAACCCTCCACCATCCCTCACTTGGATACCAAATCTAGAGTTATATAACTCTCAACATGCATTATTTCTTCTCATTCTCCTTCGGTGAAATGTAAGCACACCTCCGCTCCACTGCTCCCCTGCACCTACTGTATGTTATATCACAATATCTGAGTATATAGACTTCATGACTTCTGTAGATTTTAAGAAGTAATTAAATGGAAAGACCAATGATAAAGGTCACATATACATGGGATTAATTCACAAAAGTCAATATGAAATCTGCTGTGAGGGCATACAACCATAACAGCGTAAAATAACAAATGATCGTTTATAGCAGTGGTTTTAAGCCAGTGGTCCTTGAGAGGGTTCCAGGTGGTCCCCAGCTAAATGATGGACAGTTGGTTAACCAGATGATGAGCGTAAACATGAAACCAAATGGACCCTTGCGGGTCCATTTGGTTTCATGTTTACGCTCTCAAGAGTTTAATTAGCCCAAGTCTAAGATGATGATGGTCACTTTGATCTGTATGTTTGACTGTTTTGTTTCCCAAATCCAGCCTGGAATTGTGAACAAAAAAAAAAGAAATCTTTAGTTTTGGGGTCTGTGGGTAATCAAATGGTGGTCTGTGGCTCAAATGCTGAATGAATAGTGGGCCCTGGTATCAAAAAGGTTAAACCCCTGGTTTATACATTTTAAATATAAAAAGGGGGAAGAAACATGCATGCCTACATTATGGGCCCATAATGGGCAAAAGTCTGGATGAAAATCACCATGTTCAGTGTTCTGGCGTACACATCATTCATTATCCTCTGACAGGAATTGTAATGCAGTGTGACACAAAGCAATCATGTGCAAAACATTCAAAACATGATTGGATGAAATGCTGAGACAGTAAATTGACTATAATGACTGTTACCAACCACTAGAAAAAAACATCCAAACATTCATAACGTTCCCCTGGCATAAAAGCATCAGCAACAAAGAAGTGAGACAGCAAGCTGGGCTTAGAAGAGATCCAACAGCTCTGCACATGGAGAGCTCATATACTCTGGTAAACACCCTATAAGACTATCTCTGAAGTGAAAACCACCCCTGAGGGGAACATAAAGACAGGCTGACCACCAAACAACCCAGGATGCAGTGGTGCCAACTTGGCACATTTGTCGCTATATTTAGCTCTTTTCCAGACCTCCCTAGCGCCAAAATTAGTGAAAAACTCCTGGCGGAAAATCTAGTGCTTTTTGGCTGGTGAGTTGGGGCGAAATTGGTTGACAGGCGCCAGGGATAAAACCATTGTTTTTCACCATTCCTCCTCCTTCCTTCCTAGAAAGGACCATTGGCAACCAAATGGACCGCTATAGATCTGCAACTCTTGAGATTGTTACGCCCTCAAGAGTTAAATTATATTTAACATCTAAATTACCTAATTTCCAAGAATCTACACATTTTTAAAATGTAGAAGAATTGCCATTTTGACCAACATTTTGCCAGTTATTTCTCCTAACTTAGTCAGAGAGACTAAGCTCAACCTCAAATGGTGGTGTTCCGTAGATAAAATGCAGAATAAATACTGGGCCCTGGTATGAGAGTGGTTGAAAACCACTGCTCTGGTGCATATTGCATTTTGGAAGTGCCACTAGTGCATTTTGGATTTTGGCAGTTGGCAACACTGCCAGGATGGAATATGGAGTGTATTTCTGTAGCATATAACACAGGCTATTCTATAGTTTCAGCAATACATTCTGCAACCATCTACCTTCTTTCTGCTTTCTGGGCACAATTTAGGCATTTGGCAGACGCTCTTAATCCAGAGCGACTTACATTAAGTAAAAAAAACACAAAAAAAAAACATTGCAATACATTACCATACAGTTTACAATTTAAGCAGAGTTTACAATACACTTTACAGTTTACAATGCGAGCACTAAAGCATGGTAATACATTAGACATCCTATATAAGTCACTGCTATCTAAGCCAATGAGGTGCTATCTAAACTTCCTAGGAGGGTACTGCAAGTGCTATGGGCTGCTATGTAATACAAGTGCTATGGGCTGAGATGGAGTCTGAAAGGTGTGTTTTCAGACTGCGATGGAGTGAGTCTAATTGCAATGGGAGTGTTGGCCAGGCGTTTTTAGCAGGGTTACTGCCAGTTTCCCTGTGTCAGCTGATCGGAGTGCACGGATGCACACACGCACATGTAGCGCTCACAGAATAATCAGGATTGTTTTCTGGGGCCACATATTTAGATTTTTATTTTAACAGGATTGTCGTTCTGAAATGCAGAAAATTATAACGCAACAGGGTCAGACAGAGAATTTCTCTGCAGACTGTCATTGTACATTGAATTTCCAAAAATATTCTCCAAATTATCCATACAACATAGAAACGATCTAATTAACATATTCAAATAACAATAGTCCATTTCAATTACAATTAGTATCAATCAATAATTACCATTAACTCAATTAGGTCAAAAAATAATAAATGCATATTCCCCAAAATGACAAAACATGTATTCATGTCCAATAAAGAAATAAACCATAAGAGTCCAGTAGTTTTGTTCATAACACTCACTACAGTAATGTAGTCATATAGTACACACACTCCTTAGCAATTAGCTTACATGAACTATAGTGGACATAATGGCCGCCACAGCACACCAACTAGGCCTATACTGCTGCAGAGGTCACCCTATAGCTAACCAGCTAGCCACAGTGTACCATGCATGTTATTCCAGAGTTCTCTCATTGTATCACTTATTATAAACAAACCAAACAAAAACGAGTTGTGTATTGTCACAGACAAGCACAATGATATACAGTGTTCATGGGTTTTGCACTATATCTCACCTGAAATGCAGAAAATTATAACACAACAGGGTCAGACAGAGAATAATGGCTGTTTCTCTGCAGACTGTCTCTGTACATTGAATTTCCTGCCCAAAACCCTTTCAGAATAAAAGCAGTGGAATTCGTTTCTAGAACAGACCATGAATTCAATGGACAACAGTGCCATCTTGTGACGCTATATGGTAGTGTTTTGCACTGCAGTCTGGTGTAGCAAAATAACTGTATATTGGACTGAAATTCTGGACAATAAAAATAACAAAAACATGCCAAAAACGTTTGAATAGGGGTCTCTGTGAAACATAAGACTTTAAGAAACATTACTAGAATGTGGGCAGATATGTTCCATATCGCCACACACGCACACGCACACGCACACAGATAGTAATTGGCCCATGGACCTCATTTGAAAACATAATAGCCTATGCCAGGAACCCACATACGAGAACATCTTTGCGGCCCTAGCAGTGATTCTCATCATTTTAATTCCAACGAGTTTATATAAGCTATACGGACATCCATATTGTAAAATCAAGTTAGCTGTTATGCTTAACTGTGATTGGACGATAGCGGTTTGGGGAGGGCCCACTGACATGTCTATCTGAGTTACAAACCCATAAGGGTCCATTTGGCTCCTATACTTGGAACTCTCTCAAGCAGTGGCGTTTCTAAGCAATTTGGAGCCCTAGGCAAGATTTTCCCTGGAGCCCCCCTTACCAAATGGACCCGTAAAGGCTCCAGGGAAAATCTTGACCCTTACGGGTCCATTTGGTAAGGGGGGGCTCCAGGGAAAATCTCCTGTAAAATGGCGCCTCCAAGGGATAAAATTATGAACTATTTTTAAACTAAAGAACATGTTATATGTGTTTTAAAATATTCATTTCTAGTTATAGAGGACTTGTACAATGTATTCATCCATATTAGTCTTATTAGCCTGGGATCCTTTTAAAGCATGTCTGGTGGTCGCCCCCACTCCTCGCCCCCCTCCCCCCATGGCACCCTAGGTAGTCTGCCTAATGGCAAAAACGCCCCTGCTCTCAAGGACCCAGACCACACCACTGAGTAGAAGCACTCCAGCGGTCACAGTGTCCATCAAAGGTGGAGAGAGCACAGGGTGATCTCTGATCTCTGTCTCGTTCCTCTTCCACTGGTGTGTTTGTGTCAGTTTCTGATCTCACGCTGAGAGTTGAGCAGCTCTGCTGCCTTTCACAACACACAGACACCAAGAAAATACATCTCATTTAGTTTGTTGCTTTTGACGTCATCTCTCATGCATTCACTGGTTTCATCTAAACGTTCGCCTGCTCTTTCCTCAAGACATGTCTCTCTCTTTCCCCCTCCCTCTTGTGGATATCTTTCTCCCCACCTCAATCTTGTGTAAATGTAATCTGACTTTTTCTCTTTCAAAACCCCCATGCACCTCCCCATGAATAGAACATTTACTAAATCCCGCCACCAGAAGTAAACCCAATAGTATCTTAACAGCATTGATAATCGGAATATGATTGGCTGCGTGCATGGTTGATTTAATGTGCACCTTGATTTAAGGCTTACACCATCACGAAAGCATGATTTGCTTTTACATCTAGTCCTAATTAACCTTATATTACAGTCATATGGGATGGGATAATGATTGTTACAGTAGATATTCTATATTTAACAAACTTGTACTTTTTAGTCATGATCTTCTTGTGATACTACTATGTACAAAGCTGCTATTTGTGTATTATAACTAGTGCACTATGCAGCTACGCTCAGATGAGAACTGCAAAAATGGACTCAATAAATCCACTAATTTAGGTCAAGACAAGCTGCATTGAGCTGCCTTGCACCGCGAGCTTGTAGATCAGCCTATTCTGTTAGTCATCTTGCAACAATACAAAACGTTCCACTGTCTTTCCACTTTATATTTTACTCATGATCAGCCTTACGGAACGAGGGAAGTATTTGAATGTTGCGAGAGGAAAACGACCGGTCCCTCATGGGCTGCGTAAAGAAAATGAACAAGACTGTTTTAATGATCTTCCTATTGACCCCGACCTTCCCTGGGCGACCACACACACACACACACACACACACACACACACACACACACACACACACACACACACACACACACACACACACACACACACACACACACACACACACGCACACGCACACACACACACGTTTTGGCAGTGTCCCTTGATCTAGGTGTTCATTAATTGTACAACACAATCATTATCTCCAATCATCCATCTAGCTCTCCTCTTCTCGCCACTAGGGGTGGATGTAACATTTCCCAATTGGGGGGCGGGGGGCAGGAGAAAATGGTATGGGGGCGGCTTCATCGCCCATGGGGCGAAGTGCCGCGGGCGATGAAGCCGCACTCATAACATTTTTAAGCATTAAGCATCAATAATAACATCAGTTGTTGTTGAAGTTGCAACAGACACGTGGCATACATGAATATAAAGGTCTGACTTAGAGAGTTTTCTGTTTTCAATGATGAAATGCTGTTGGTTTAGTGGTTTGCAGTTAGCAGTAGTAGTGTTTCAAATCATCTTAAATATAGCCACTTTAATTTGAAATATCTTGGGTTGTTTTGCATGCCATCGTGCTTGGTGGGGCAGACTGGGCATTTTAAGGGGGTATTGCCCCCCCATGCCCATGCCTAGATCCACCCCTGCTCACCACTTATCCCCACCCAACTCAGTCTTGGTGGGGGGGGGGGGGGGGGATTCAACCCCAGTGGGAGGAGTGAGGGGACTGATACTGATGTAACAATGTCTTATCCAGTGCTAACAAAATATTCTTTCATTTCGGGCTAAACGTCATCAAACGGTCGGTGGTCCGTGGCTCAGACGCAGAATAAGTAAGTCATATTGGACCTTGACATGAAGGCTTGAAACGACTGCTATATGCGTGATTGAAATGACTTGCGTTATGGACGTGCAGTGAAATATGAGTGACAACGTCCAGGGTCACTGAACCAATCAAAGGCTCATCAAGGCTGGGGTTGACGCATTTTCAGGCACACAGGCACACGCAAATGTGCACGCACATGCACACGCAAGCGTGCACACGCAAACGCAAGCACACGCACATTCCAGAGGTTGGTAGCAGACAGGGGGCTTATTGAGATGAAGCATGGGGCCTTGAGGGTGACAGTGTGGGCATGATTGCATCTGCTCTGCCACAATCCAGATATGAGAGAGAGAGAGAAAGGGGGAGAGAGAGAGAGAAAGGGAGGGGGGTTGGTGGTAGTCAGGCAGACAAACCACTTCAGCTCTGTTATTGTGGACTTTTGAGAATAGCTGATCTACAAGCAATGTACAGTACGTGTCATTGTACTGTAGATCTTTGAATTCTGGACTCGTATAACAGAGTATTTCTTGCCTGGCTCCAGCCCTGAATCACCACCTTAAATTCTTCCCTGGGGATTCAGGTCTGGTGATACGGTCTACATTAGTATTAGTTGAAAATCCGACTACAGCACCTGATTGGCCGACAGCCCTGTCACTCTACAGTGTCAAACAACAAACATGGCTCCTCCATTGCCTTTTATACACATCATCATCCAACATATTTTACTACTTTTGTTCACTTGCTAGTAACGCTCGTTGGCTGTGTTTGTTTGGTTAGCAACCACACTAGCACCACACTAGCCACAAGAATGACAATGTCACCTGCTTTCCCAATATACTGATTGGTTGGTATGAACCAATCACCGAAGACTGACACTTTGACAACCCATAAACTGCTATCGGGGGGAGGGCTTTCAGACTGAATAATGAAGTGAAACAAAATGATAATTCAGACTAAGCGACAGGCAAGAGTATTTTGATATTGCAGTCTTTTCTTGCCAACAGCTGATTCTTACTTAGCCAGGGTATCATTTTTCCTGCTTTCATCAGGGTGAAACCACACACACCTTTTACCAAAGCAGCTCTTTGCTCTCTACATGATAATTGTCCAGGGTGCTTTAATTAAAAATGAATGACATTACATGGAAACCATTATCTGCGTAATGAAAAACCTGTCCCAGAAGGGTAGAGACTACAGAGTCAGTGTGTGGACACAATGATTTCAACAGACAAGGAACAATTCATAAATTACAATACAATATTAACTCAAAACAAGCTGTTACTGTATGTCCCAATGTGACCTTGCTTATCAAATAGCCATACAAGAGTTTTTTTTTGTTTGTTTTGTTTCATAACTCACTTTTCTCCAAGCGCTTTAACGCAACCAAGACCATACATTTGCCTCTAGTTTAAGGATGGTGGTCTGCTGCACTTTCCCTCTAGACTAGAGGTTGTGAGCTTCCATTTGTTTACCAATTCAACATCATTTAGCTAGGGGCTACCGGCCTGGAAGCCCCTCAATGGCCACTACAAAACAGTTTTAACCCACTCTTGAACCCTTCTTTATGGAACAGTGTCTGGAGGACTCTGTACTTGGCCTAAACCATTCCTTTTTGCCCCCTGAGCAACAAAAATGAAAAAAGACGGCCTACATGTGCGAACGCACTTCGTAAATTGCAATAACAAGTACCTTAACTGTAACCCTAATATTCACCTCAGTGAAACTATGCCTAAATCTAACCTAGATGCTCATATATGGAGCGCAGCGCGTCAACAGTGTGGCGTCTCCCTGGAGACACCAAGTCTACTTTCTCAATGCTCAAATATGGAGTCAGGCAGCGTGTGGAGTTCTTGGTCAATGATGCCCAAATATAGGTATGCTTGCTGATGCGTTCATGACACTCGCTGATGTGTTCACAACACTTTCCGAGTCTATATAAATTACTGGAAGTTTTTTTTGTCACAGAGAAATACTGTACCAACCGCATTGGAGACCCGTCACTCTCTAGACAGAACGACTTCCACTAACCAGCCCCGACGTCATGTGTTTGACGGTTGCATGCATGGTCACCGCTGGTGGAGGACTTCTGCTCCTCCATGGACGGTGGACACAGAATCAAGCTCAGCAGACAGTTGGTAAGGTGGTCTTGGCCGGCGGAGCCCTCATGACCGCTGGAGCACTCTGGGTTACCTACCGGAGGCACGCTTGGTGGCTCAACCCACTCGCCCGCAGGCTCAGCAAGGTCAAGCATTTAAAGGCTGCATGCGCTGTCACCGCCGGGGGAGGACTTCTGCTCGGCCATGGATTGTGGAAGGAGAACCAATGTCAACAGAGAGCTGGAATGGCGATCACGGCCAGCGGGGCGCTCATGGTCGTCGGAGCTCTCTGGAGCGCCCATCGGAGGCATGCTTGGTGGTTCGATCCACTCGCCCGCTATGCAATGGACTAACGCCACATGACCACCTCCATGAATACACAAAGAAAAGCGACGACAACCTGGACTGCCGGATCCTCTCAGCTGCCTTCCAGACGTTCGGCAGCTCTCTGAACAGCCAGAAGCAAGAAGACGCAAACCAAGAAAGATCTCTGGAGTTCATTAACAGCTGAAGACTCATCAAACAACGTACCACGGGAAGTAAAGCACCACTGGCTGTAAATATTGTGACACGAGTTGCAGCAGCGCTTCGTGTCACATGGAGACACACCTGCCTTCCCATGCCGGAGGAAAAAAAGAGCTTTCCACTGTCAGCAGCGTAACACAAGCTTGAATCAGTCAGGTCATTTGAATGTGACCACACAGGAGAGAAACCACACCACTGTAAACAATTTGACAACAGCTCCAGTCAGTCAAGTAACCTGAAGGCACTCCACAGGAGAAAAACCCTTCAGTTGTAACCCCAGCGGGATAAGAGTTTAGTACTTTAAAGCTATACTATAGGTAACTTTTTCATCTAAACACATTTTAAATTTGATGTACTAGTTCCTTACCCGTTAATACCATCGACATATGGCATATGTATGCCCATGTATGGACTGTCAGTTCTAATCTGGATAAATGCCCATCAATACCTTTAGTCAGAGTATTCATGGCTGTTTCCCTTATGTGCCCATGAATGGAGATCTCTGTGTATCTTATCAAGCCCCTGCCTGTAGTCAGGGTATTCAGGGCTCTGTCCCTTAGTCAATGGGGGAAATTTAATGCACTACTAATTTAACAAATGGTTAATTTGGAAAAATAGGGGGCTTTGTTAGTCTCTTCCTAATATTATGGTCAATGACCGTGTGAGAAGTGATTGGTGCAGTCAGTGAGGAGTTACGGCGGTTTTAGACATTCATTACAGACATTTATTTAGTTATAGTATGAATATTATGGCTTGCACATTTGTCACACCCCCTGAATTTCAGCATGCAAAGCCTGTTCTAAATATGTTTTCTAGGGTTAGGAAAATGGTTGTGTGATGGGGGTAGATCTCGTTTTTCCGGAATTCGGAAAATCAATAACTCCCTACCCAACCACATATTACAGTACACTTACAGGAATGTGAAGAAGGAAATGGCATAAAACTCGATCTCGATTTTATGAGGGGAAAAAAAGCTTAATTGTAGACACTGCGTGTCTTAGTGGTACTTAAGTATTGGACATTCCCAAAATAAGCTCATAGAAGCAGATCCCAATAATACAATCATGTTCATTTTATCAAGACAAACATTCACTGCTGTAGAGTCAAAGGCAGAAAATCATACTGTAGGTAAAAGGGCGAAGCAAAACATACAGTCGGTCGGCCAATTAGTACAATTAATGTCAATCACTGTCCCACTTCACAATTAGAGGCAGAATACAATTCTATTTAATGGTTCGTTTAGTTCCACCACACAGCTGCGACTGTGTGTGTGTGTGTGTGTGTGTGTGTGTGTGCATGTTTGTGTGTGTGTGTGTGTGTGTGTGTGTGTGTGTGTGTGTGTGTGTGTGTGTGTGTGTGTGTGTGTGTGTGTGTGTGTGTGCATGTTTGTGCATGATTTTGAAAGTGTAATGTGATGAAAGTTGGCAGCTAATTAATTATTCCTATTTCTGAGCAAATTTTCCTCCCTCACTCTGCTCTGAGTGGTAATTTAATTTTGTCCAAAAGTGCTTCCAAGTAACACTTTGTGCGTGTGCACGCACGCCTGTGTGTCTGCACACATTCAAAATTATTCATTACTCATATCAAAATGTGTCAAAGTACTAAAAGTACTGTAGAAGTTACTCAAAAAACAACATTAGATTTATCTTTGTTGTATATGGCGTTTTCTTAACAAACATTAAAGCCATATACTGTATAGGAGACTCAAAATAAAAACACATCTAGGGGCCACAATCTGCATTATTTTCTTTGACACTTTGTCAATGGTCGATTTGCCGTTCTGCTTCCTGATTGATTTTACTCATTGCAACTCTTTTGTTCGTTTGCTTTTTCTTTCTACCAATGACAAAGCGTCAAAGACAATCTTTGAATGCATATTTCAACTCTAAATGTGTCTGAGAGACAAACTTCTTTTGCGTGGGAGTGTTTTACCCAATGCTGGCTGTCTGAATACCAAAAATAAATACGAATAAAGGTAATTAAAATTTTGACATATGACATATTGCTTATAGCTACTTCAAGGGAGTCTGCCAAATGCCTATACATTGTAAACTGTGTTAGGGTACAGTGTTATTATGTAGACATAGCACTATTTATATTTCATTTGATATGCATCTCTAAGTAAAGCATTGTAATGTAACTCAACAGATATTACACTCCTCAAAGCAACAAAGTGTATGAGTTTAATAAAGATAAACTCTTCCTGGGTCATAATGGACCGCCAGTGTTGAGCAGTCAGTCAGTCAGTCAGTCAGTCAGTCAGTCAGTCAGTCAGTCAGCATCATAAGGCTGTTCCTGGGTCAGTTCGTACCTGGGGTATTGAGCAGCCTGGACATGCGACAGCCGTAGGAGATGAACTGCTCACAGTGATCTGCGCTGGCGGTGATGGCCGTTATCTTGGAGATGGACAGCCAGACAGACAGAATGACACAGACATAATTAGGATATATCACTTTACTCGGATTGTATTTGGATACAAGTGATGCCTATATGATAATGATGATGACGATGGTGTGTGTGTGTGCATGCATGTGTGTGCTACCTGCTCCATAGACGTGCTATAGTTGACCTGGATGACGGTGCGTCTGTCTCTGCTGCCTCTAGGGGTCACTGTGGTCCGAGGTGGAAGGCTGTGCATGACTGTGGTCCACACCTTGTCCTCTACACAGACACATGCACACACGTACAGATGCACACATACATACACAGACAGACAGTAGGTTGTTGGCATGTATTGACGCGTTCACACAAGCAGATGGGCAGCAGAGACACATACTGTATGAAGCAAAGCAGGCCCGGATGTAACATTTCCCAATTGGGGGGGGTAGCTGAAAATGGTATGGGTGCGACTTCCTCGCCCGTGGCGGTTACAGTACTTACAGCGTATTAGGCAAGTAAGCGTCAATAATAACATCAGTTGTTGTTGAATTTGCTGTTTGTTGTTTGAAGCATGCATGAAGCTAAAGGTCTGACTCAGAGTTTTCTGTTTTGTTGGTTTAGTGGTAGCCCCAACTGGGCCGTCGCTGCAAATTTTGGGCCCCCTGCAAAACTTTTATCAGTGGTAGCCCCCACTGTGCAGCTTTGCAGTATAAATACAGATAAAAAACTATTAATCTGGGCTTTTTGGGCCCCATCTGGCTGTGGGCCCCCTAAAACTGTCTAACTTTTCCCCACTTGTCGACGCCTGTAATTATCATAGGGCTTCAAATCTTTTTAATTACAAGCACTGGTGGGGCAGTCTGGGCATTTAGGGGGGCATTGCCCCCTATGCCCATGCCTAGATCCGGCCCTGAAGCAAAGTGGACATTTAGAGAAAATGCAAAGATGCCATGCTACAAATGGTGTCACAATGAGACTGAGGCGACGTGTTTGTTCACTGTATCTTTTGTATAGAATGCCTGTATAGACTGACTTGTACAGCATAGATGTGGCTTGTGTTTACACACATGCACAGAATACAGATTGCAGATCGTGGCAACAGGAGGCCTTGCCCTCCATGTGTGGCGACTGCCAATTATCACAGACTCTGGAGCAGAATTCAGACAAACAGCATACCTCCCGGCCATCCCTGCAATCTGCAGGCCTTCTCACAACTGATTTATGGACGTTACTAACACTTCCAAATACGAAACAGTTTTCATTTGTAACCAAGCTGCGATGCTCATATACACACACCTGTCATGTTGCAGAAGACACTGACAGGTCCAAGCGGTCCGCTGCCGTCAGGATCGATCCAGTAGAAGTCAGAGGATCTGCCCATGTGTTTGTAGGACTCACAGGAAGAACCATATATGGCTGTATCGAGAGAGAGAGAGGGAGAGATAGAGAGAGACAGAGGGAAGAAAGGGAAATAAGGCTCAACTGCTGTTGTAAATACTGGAATTTGAATGGCACCCGAAAGAGAATTTGAGCGCCTCACCAGGCTGACAATACACTGACCAAAACGGGTTGTAGCATCACAAATGGTTAATCCTACACCGACTGTGAAAGCCCCATGGAGGTCTGAAAAGGGTCCGCATAGTGCATAGAGCAGTGGTTTTCAATCTTTTTGATACCAGGGCCCACTATTTATTCAGAAGTTGAGCCACTGACCACCATTTGATGACATTTTAGGCCTCAATTCCAGGCTGGATTTGGGAAACAAAACAGGCAAACATACAGATCATAAATGACCAATGATCGTCTACATTCTCTAGCTGTGTAGGCTAATTCAGATGATAAATATTTTAACTCTTGAGAGTGTGAGCATGAAACCAAATGGACCCGCAAGGATCCATTTGGTTTCATGTTTACGCTCTCAAAGAGTTACATCTGGTTAACCAACTCTCCGTCATTTTTCCTGGGGACCACCTGGAACCCTCTCAAGACCACTGGTTTAAAACCCCTGGTATAGAGCCTAATACTAAAGCACAAGGATGAGCTGTCTGTTAAACTCATACACCTATTGCTGTACAACAGTGGTGGGAGCTTTCCAGGGCACTGATGCCAGAAACTGTAAATTATATAGCACAGAGAGGATCTGTCCGTGTTACTGAAAGTCCTCACTGACAAGCTGTAATTTTACACAAAGCCAGGGAGCTATCCGTGGTTCTGAAGTCATAAATTGGGTTGGGACAATGTTCTGGAGACATTCGCCAGCTTTCTACTGGCAAAACAGCAGTTCTATGGAGAAGCCTGAGGTTCTGTGTGACCGTGTCGGGGGACCGGGACGATATTATGGACGGACCAACATCTGGTCTGACGACAACACACATTAGTTTAAGCTGACACAGAGACACATCATCCCGTCGCAGTGCTTTAGAGCTTCAAAATAATGGTAAATCAGCACGATAGTTGCCATTGGTTATACAGTAAGTGGTCGATCACAGCATGGCAGTGATGAGTGGATTAAGTCTGCTTGAGTGGTACCTGACCTTTCTTCAGTGATGCGAGTGACATCCCAGCACCCGAGGCGTTATGTGCTTGTACAATTTACAATTTAGGCATTTAGGCAATTTAGGCAATGGTGAAAAGTTTATAGTGAAAAGTTTGTAGATGTGCTTTTTTTTTTGAAGAGAGACACAGAGATATACGCAAGCATGCATGCACACTCACAAACACACACACACACACACACACACACACACACACACACACACACACACACACACACACACACACACACACACACACACACACACACACACACACACACAGAACTTACAGGTATGGCAGGTGGCTCCTGTGTATCCCGTCCCGTCACAGCTGCAGCTGAAGCTGTCCCAGGTCTGTTTACACTGACCTCCATGTTCACAGTGGTTGGACAGGCACCTGCAATTAATAGCACATGTGTACACTGTTGTTGTTATATCTTCAAAATTACCCTCAGATCTATGATCCTCAGGTCTGCTGTATGTGGGTTAAAGCTAACTAGAATAGGAGGTGTTTTTAAAGGTAGATATAGAAGGTACGGTATATTTGGGTCAATACTAGGTCACTATAGGTTAGGGCAGAAGGTGTTTGGTATTTAGGTCGACACGACAGGTGTACACTGAGGGTTGTGGCCCAGCGCCATCTGTGCGTGTGCGTGTGTGTGTGTGTGTGTGTGTGTGTGTGTGCCAAGTCTCTGCCTCAGGTGTGTGCATGTGGTGTTGGATATTGATGAACTACTGTACATTTCCCATCTTTTGCTATTCCTGCATTCAGGCAGCCCGAGTGTCCCTATTAACAAACCAAGTGAGCGCACTAGGGTCAAGTGGGCATCCCAGATTCTAGTGATCACCCCAGGGTTGATACCAGGGCCCACTATTTATTTGGCATTTGAGCCACGGACCACCATTTGATTACAGACCCCAAAATTCAAGATTTCTCATGCTTTTGTCCACAATTTCAACCTGGATTTCGGAAACAAACCAGTCAAACATACAGATCAAAATGACCATTAATCTTCTATATTCTCTAGTTGTGTCGACTGGGCTAATTCCAGATGATGAATATTTTAACTCTTGAGAGTGTAAACATGAAACCAAATGGACCCTTGCGGGTCCATTTGGTTTCATTTCTACGCTTTCAAAGAGTTATATCTGGTTAACCAACTTTCCATCATTTAGCTGGGGACCACCTGGAACCATCTCAAGGACCACTGGTTGAAAACAGCTGCCCTAGACTGAAGTGTCAAAAATGAGACGACATGCTTTCTGACTGTCGTGTGAGTGTGGTGGGCCTTGCTACCATCATAATTAATTTACACTCGCTGAAACTAGCTGATCTACAAGCTCACAAAGCGTTGTTGTGAGCTTGTACATGGGCTATCTTCAGGATGCAACCAAGTGTGAAATAACTTAAATTGTAGATCTTGTTTGGTAGTCTAACATTTAGTGTAGTTTGTATTTGTTGACAAAACTGACAATATATTTAGTCATCATAGATAGAGTCACCATAGATTTTAACTCTTTGAGAGCGTAAACATGACACCAAATAGACCCTTGCAGGTCCATTTGGTTTCATGTTTACACGCTCAGGAGTTAAAATGTTCATCATCTGAATTAGCCCAAGTCTACGCAACTAGAGAATGTAGAAGATTAATGGTCATTTTGATCTGTATGTTTACTGTTTTGTTTCATAAATCCAGCCTGGAATTGAGACCTAAAACACTTCTTGTTGACCAAATCAGCACTGCACTGCAATTCAGTGATGTCTCTCTCTCTCTCTCTCTCTCTCTCTCTCTCTCTCTCTCTCTCTCTCTCTCTCTCTCTCTCTCTCTCTCTCTCTCTCTCTCTCTCTCTCTCTCTCTCTCTCTCTCTCTCTCTCTCTCTCACCTGTCTATGATGGCACACATGTCCAGGCTGACGTTCTCGAAAGCTCCCACAATGCCTCTCTCCAGGGCGTGCATGTCGGCAGGCTGATCGTCCAATCGGATGGCTTGCATGCAGCCTTGGAAGGAGCGCTGAGAGGGCGGGGACAACGACGGCAGGAAGTACCCTTATATGGACAACAGAGAGGGACAGGAGAAAACTATTACTACAAGAAATGCCCATACATGGATAAGAGGAAGACAAGATACAGGAAACACTATTATGGTGTATCCCGATATGAGCCGATATGTCCGTTTGTGTTTTTGGCTCAGCTGTGATGTCACTTCCTATTTTTTTTTTTTTTTGATTGTTAGTGAAAGGAAAGTTCCGCCTTGTTCCAGCTTGCATTGTCAGCGACATCAAGCTTTTCCAGTAAGCTGGCCGTTGCCAAACCCATGCAAGCAAAACAACAGGAAGTGACGTCTGAGCCGAAAACACAAGCAGACACAAGCTCAGGTTTGGATAGGGTTTGTCTGCAGAAGTTATTATGGACAACAGGAAGACAAGAGACAGGAAATGGGAATCAGCAAGTAGTCTGGTCCATAGGGAGATAAATTTAATTAGTTTTCTCTCCAAAAGACCGTGAGAGTGCACCTCACACCTCTACTTCGGTAGACTTGATGCAAATTGGCTTGCATCATTCTTGCAAACGTAATTTTCTCTGTTTGTCTTCACACAGGCAGTGTCAAATCACATCAGCAATCCGCTCTCATTATGTATCATCATTTGTTCAATTCCTAAACTATACAGTGAAATATATACTGCATGGTTTGCATGTGTGTACTATATATAGTGCATGGTTTGCGCACACGTGCATGCGTGCATGTTTATCTGGATGACAGTTTTTCCCAAAAAAGAGAAAAAAAAAACATCTTTCTGAGAGAGAGCAGACAGCTGCTAGACAGTTATTTGTCTTGTGAGGATTCACGGTTGAAACGTTTCCAACAATTTTCACACTGACGTCTGGAGACAACGTTAAGCGTCATTGAGGATTATTATTGTGCAGTGACACATGATTGCGTTTGAGGTATTTTTACTTTGCATTTGCTAATTTCTTTTTTTAACTTCCTTTTTATTCCATGATTTTGCATTTGCGTTTTTTTTTCCCACTGAATGTCAATTATCTAATCTAATCCTGTGCAATATACTCCTCTGGTAACCTGTGTAGGGCAGTGGACTGACCTCATGGCTCCTTCTCTGCATAAGGATTACAACTTTTCACCTGCCAGCGGGAAATTCCCCTGGTTGGATGTGGCGTGTGGAAGGAACACGTCATTCCAACCAGTTTCTTTCCCCTCCATCATGCGGGGGGGGGGGGGGAGTTTAGATACCAGGATGACTGCCCGTTTTTACCCGATTTTTATTTTCAAAATTCCAATACTCCTACTTGCTAAAGGAGTGTTTTTCATGCAGAACAAATTCTTGCAATCGACTCGAACGATGGAAAAACTCCTAGCTTGACTGGGTCAGCATCAGTATGCTTTCATTCTGACACTCCTCTCACTCACTCACTGACAACCTACCTTAAACCCTAAGAATAACCGCAAGCACAGAGCAGTACATGTTCGCCAACCTTAATGCATGCTAACCAACATTAATCCGTTGGAAGAGCTCACTGTACGCACCCCCGCCAACTCAATCTGAAACTGAGACTAATAATTAGTACGATTTGTATTATAATAAATCTAAAAATGATCTCTGTTTGAACCAATATTGCAAATGAGGTGCACGACTGCATGCAAGTACATGTGTGTGTCCATGTGCATGTGGCTTCCATGGTAACAAATACAAAATCACAATCACAGCATCCTCGTCGGAATTGAAAAACCACCACCCATAAAATAGGCTTTTGCGTTCTGCTTCTATGATATGACCACATGCTGCTGAGGAGAGGAGAGGAGAGGAGAGAACATCAGCTATTTTCATACTTGATATAAATTCTCCCAAGTGATTGGTTAATCCCGTGAGGGGCGTAGCTCTTTACCTCCCATGTGATAGGTTCCTCCGGTGATGATGCTGAAGGGCGTGGCTGCTCGGACGGCCGCCGATTCGTCGCCGTCGATCATCAGCATGGCCGAGTTGTCCTTGGCGACCAGTCTTACGGCGTGCCACTGGCCGTCGTTAAGGCCACCTGACCCTGGATCAGATTAATATATATAACAACATCGTTAAGGCCACCTGACCCTGGATCAGATTAATATACATAACAACATTGTTAAGGCCACCTGACCCTGGATCAGATTAATATACATAACATCATTGTTAAGGCCACCTGACCCTGGATCAGATTAACATACAACATCGTTAAGGTGACTTGACCCTGTACAAATTAACATACATAACACAATTGTCAAGGCCACCTTAACCCGGATCAGATTAACACATTACACCATTGTTAAGGCCACTTGACTCAGGATCAGCAACACAAACACTATACTCTAAGTTTAGATTTGCAGTGCTTGATTTGCAGTGTTCGATTTGCAGTGTTTTGTGATTTGTGATTTTTGGCATTGTCTGGAAAGTGTCCTCTCTCCATGGCAGGTGGAACATGTACAGTAGGAGCTTAACATGTAAAATCATGGCTTCTGTGTCCCCGAAAGCATGTAATGCACTTTGCATTGCAATTGCAACTGCATGACTCACTGTCAATCTTCCATTGACAGGCTGGAAACCAGGCTAATAACATTCTTAAGATACGCTTTTATAGGCGTCACCATCTTGTGGTTTGAGTGTCCGCCTTGAGACCGGGAGGCTGGGGTTCGATTCCTGGCCTGGGTCATATACCAAATACTATAAAAATGGGACACAGTGTCTCCCTGCTTGGCACTCAGCATCAAGGGTTGGATTGAGAGTAAGTCAGTGTGACACACTAGCATCATGTCCAGGGGGTGTACTTGTACATCAAGCTGCTTCACACTACATCAGCAGGAGATAGGCTCCAGCATGCCCCTATGGGCCTCATGTCTTGGCAAGGCTTATTTTGTAGATGTCACACATTCACATTGTTAGATTTCCCAAGCGGATTGTGATTTGTGAATCAATTTCCCAGGGTTTGAGTGTAAAATAAAACCATCCCCCAGATAGTTAGATAAATAGATAAAGGTATGTGGGTCTAACACATTTCTTGGTGTAATTTAAATGGCATTTTAAAATATATTGCAGGAGAGGGAATGTTAGAGGCTGCATGCTTGGAGGTGAATTGTCCGTTGGCTATAAAAATAACACATTGGTATCATGGGGTCAGAACATTACAGAGAAAATATACCTTGGCTAACCAGATACAGCAGTGGTTTTCAACCATTTTCGTATCCAGGCCCAGTATTTATTCTGCCTATTTGACTGCAGATTTCACCTCAGGCTGAAAACTTGCCGAGCCAAATAACAACCCTCCTTCTACTATGTCTAATTCTGTAGACTCCTTGTAAATTAGAAAAAAGTAATGCAGATGTTTAACAATAATTTAACTCTTGAGAGTGTAAAAGGAAATCAAATTGACATGTACAGGTCCCTTTGGTTTCATTTTACACTCAAGAGTTCAAGATCTGTAAGGTAACATTTGGTTACCAACTCCGTCATCTAGCTGGGGACCACCCAGGAACCCCTTCAAGGACCACTGGTTGAAAACCATTGAGATAATGCATGGAGTATACTTTAGTGTGGAACTTCAGAAGCTGCTCTCTTTTACTGCAAACATTGTTTGGGATTCTGGCCAAAGGCCTATAGCAGAGCTGCCATGCAATATTCATCAACTACGGATGTGATTTACCAGAATTATATATTAGGCAGTGCTGGGGGAAAGCCCTTGCATGATTTACTTAAAGGTAGAATAAGTGTAAGAGCTAGGTGTTTGTTCTTTTTCAGCTAATCCTCCCTACTATAGAGTGTGGTGACCATTGGGTCAATAAACCCTAGTTTCAGACTTTGGGAAAAAAGCCTTTCGTCCAATCAGGATGAGGGGGGCCTTCCTCCAATCAGGATCGAGTGGGGGTGGGCCTTGGTGTATGCGCTGTTGGCATGTTGTACTTCCCCTCGCTCGAGTGATCATGTTTTCCAAGTCACTCAAACTCTTAATATACCTTTAAGTAGATCAATACTGCAATGTAGATCTGTTACTCCGAGTCCCAATTGAGTAAAAAGTACAAAACTATTATCAAAATGTAGGCTTATTTAAAAGTGCCATAACAAAGTCCTTGTGGAGAGTGTCCCGTGTAACACGTTTTCAAGTAAAATGCACAATAAGCTTTTGATGTGGATGTATATAGTTGGTAGCCATAGTATTGTGGTATTGGTTTGGGTGGGTGTATTTGTTTGGTACAGTGTTAGCTTGAAGCCCTGTGTGTGAGTCAGAAAGAAGAAGGATGCTTGTTGGTCGCGGTTGAGTCAAAACGGAGCACCGGATGGCTGTTGTTTGAAGCTCTTCCAGAAACTGCACAGTGCAGGGATGAGACATATGGTTCAGAGCTGGCATTCTAGTGCCTTTTGGAAGTGCCACTGGTGCATTTTGGAAGTTGGCAACACTGGCTGGCTGCAGGGGTGTGTGCGCGTGCATGTGTGCGTGCATGCGTGCGAGAAATGGATGTGGTGGAATTGTCACACATAAGATGAACATGATATACCAAAGTAGTCAGACGGGAGTGGAATACTCTCACCCCTTGATTTAGAGTGGAATGGAATCCTGACGCATGGATGCCTACGCGAACGTGCACATTTCTCATCACTCACGCAAGGACACGCTACAGTGCAGGGCAGGCTATACCTATCCCCAAGGCCAAGGTCCCTGGAGAGAGGCTGTGTGTGAGTGTGTATGTGAGTGATGTTATGTCCTGTATGAATGTGCATACTGGAGTAATAACATAGAGGAACATGGAGAGAAGCTGTTTTCCGGTGAGAAAAGATAAGATTGTTTTCTCCATTCCGGAGTCTGATGTTAAACAAGATGACCGACTCATGAGGCACGCCCTTGACGCCCTGCTCGAGATTAAACCAAACACATATACAGTCCGAGGAAAGCCTTTCCGAGGGTCACTGTGTACTTTAAATAAATCAAGTGTACAGGTTGAGAACAAAGCCTTTCTGTGTGGCCACCCTGTACTTTTGAAATGATATGAGATTAATAAGAATCAGTGGAGAGAGAGGGAGACGAAGTGAGTGAGAGAGGGGGCGGGGACTGTCTCTGACTGTCTCTGGCTGTTGACAATTTACATTTCATGTCATGAGAAAGCAGGGACTCGTAGCTTCAATTTGACATCTTGGTTGTTCAGTTTGACCCAAGGGTTTTGGAGATATAGTACAGTATATTGGCTTATAGAGCAGAGGTTTTCAACCTTTCTCGTACCAGGGCCCACTACTTTTTCTGCATTTTAGCCACACGGACCACCATTTGATGTTGAGTTCAGTCTCAAATGGACCCGCAAGGGTCTATTTGGTTTCATTTTACGCTCTCAAGAGTTACAGATCTATAAGGGTCCATTTGGTTACCAAATGTCCATCATTTAGCTGGGGACCACCTAGAATACTCTCGCGGACCACTGGTTGAAAACCACTGTTATAGAGTATACTGTTTTACAGAAAACAGCGAGGACAGAAATATGCAGAATAATTATTTTAATTTATGTACATATAAAGTTGTATGTTTTCCCAATTAATTCTGGTCATAATAGCTCAGTTATGGTGGAGCAGAACTCTGCATCCGCCGGTTTCGGCAAAATAATGGCCCTGCAAATGATCAGAGATCGGATATCGGTCATGATCTCCTAAAATTCTCACTAATCGTCCGAGAGCCACAGAGAAGTTTTCACCATAAACGCTGCTTGGAAACAGAACAGCAAGAGAACATTTTATTTGCATAAAATCCTTTTAATATTAGACTTTATTTTTTCCCCTTAGGAAAGTCACCGCATGTATATTTATTTCTCCTCGCACCATTAATTCATCCCATGCACGTCACGCCCGGCCCAGTAAAAACTTGGAAAGCATTCTGAAAGCGTTTGGCAACATGGTTGTCATCCTGAAGCAGGCTTGAAGCCATGTGGCGTCATTTCAACTAACCAAGGACATTTTACTACTCAAGTACTGGACATTTACTACTCAAGTACTGTACTTAAGTACAATGTAGATGTTTAATGTTTGACTTCACTTCACTACAATATATTTTTACTACAACTATTTGAAAATTACAAAACATATATTAACCACTTCAAACATAAATACTTTTTTGGCGTTTGAAATATAGCACGTCACATTCTGACACATTTTGAGCTTGTAGATCTGCTCTTTTCTGTGTGCTTTTTTCAGCCTGTGTGATCGTTACAGTGATGATAGACAGGAAAGTAGGAGAGAGAGAGAAGGGGAGTGAGAGGTAGAGGGGAGAGACAGGTCGTCATGAACGAGACTCGGACATGCGACACACTGCCAGGTGGGAGCCCATATACTGTATGTGGCATGCACCCGAGATACTAGGCCAGTGGGGGCCCCCAGATCTGCTATTTCCAAAACAATAGACCTTTCAGTAAGCCCCTCCCCAAACTGCTATGGTCCAATCACAGCTAAGCATAATATGTGATAGACAAACCTCTCCACTAGCTCTCCTATATGATAAAACATTGATTTAAAAAATAAATGTCACACACACGTTTTTCCACTGCATAGGGCATGCCTTGTTGATGGATTTGAAGGTCTGGTTCCAAGGTCTGGAGCCCAGCTGGAAAGTGTCCTAGCCTTGGGTGGACACTGGGGAGAGGGCAGGGCTTACTGAAAGGCCTATTCTACAATGTATGCTCTTGAGAATTAGACAGCAGTGATACTTTTAGTCAAGTAAAACGTGTGAGTACTTTTTTTCCACCACTGCTTGAAGCAGACTGCAGTATAGAGAGAGAGAGGGAGATCTCATGTATAATGAAGATCTTTTTTTTTCTCCTTCGTTCTCCTTCATTAGAGAATCCTCCCTCAGGCCCACATATCGCTCCCCAAACTAAACCACGCAGGGACACGTGTGGCGATGGCGGTCCACCAAACCAGTGTCTTGTCTGAGAGAAAATCCATAAAGCAGTGTCTGAAGAAGATCCCCCTCGGGTCTGTTTGCACAGGTGTTCATCGAAGGAAGACGATTTCCCGCTTAGCCCAACTGTCCGATGCTTCATTAATCGTGTGTGTGTGTGTGTGTGTGTGTGTGTGTGTGTGTGTGTGTGTGTGTGTGTGTGTGTGTGTGTGTGTGTGTGTGTGTGTGTGTGTGTGTGTGTGTGTGTGTGTGTGTGTGTGTGTGTGTGTGTGTGTGTGTGTGTGTGTGTGTGTGTGTGTGTGTGTGTGTGTGTGTGTTCTGCGCGTTCTGCGCATGATGTTAAAGTGCTCCATTTTAAGTATCACCATCAATGTAGTACACTAGCTCAGTGGTTTTCAAACGGTGGTGCGGGGACAACCGGTTGGAATTCCACCATTCCAGGTGGTCCCCAGCTGCATGATGGACAGTTGGTCACCAAATGGACCCTTATACACTCAACAAAAATATAAACGCAACACTTTTGTTTTTGCTCCCATTTTTCAGGGGATGGACTTAAAGCCCTAAAATTCATTCCAGATATACTATATAACCATTTCTCTCAAACACTGTTCACAAATCTGCCTAAATGTGTGATATTGAGCACTTCTGCTTTGTTAAGATAATCCATCCCACCTCACAGGTGTGCCACATCAAGATGCAGATTTGACATCATGATTAGTGCACAGGTGTACCTCAGACTCTCCACAATAAAAAGACACCCTGAAATGTGCAATTTTCTTTTTCCTTATTGGGTGTATGGCCTCCGAACCAGTCAGTATCTGGTGTGACCACCATTTGCCTCATGCAGTGCAACACATCTTCTTCGCATAGAGTTTATCAGATTGTCAATTGTGGCCTGTGGAATGTTGGTCCACTCCTCTTCAATGGCTATGTGAAGTTGCTGGATATTAGTGGGAACTGGTACACACTGTAAAAATGGTAATAACACAATATTACCACATTATTACCATTTCGACAGCGCAAAAAAAAAAAATAGTGAAAAACTCCTGGCGGAAAATCTAGTGCTTTTTGGCTGGTGAGTTGGGGTGAAATTGGTTGACAGGCGCCAGAGATAAAACCCTCATTTTTCACCATTTTTCCTCCTATGACAGTGGTTTTCAACCAGTGGTCCCTAGGCTAAATGATGGACAGCTGGTTAACCAGATGTAACTCTTTGAGAGTGTAAAAATGAAACCAAATGGACCCTTGCGGGTCCATTTGGTTTCATTTTTACGCTCTCAAGAGTTAAAATATTCATCATGTGTGTTAGCCCAAGTGTACACAACTAGAGAATATAAAATATTAATGGTCATTTTGATCTGTATGTTTATATTATATTCCCTTCCAGACAAGCATCTAGCACATTCTAGTGCATTTTGGGAGTGCCACTAGTGCATTTTGGATTTTGGCAGTTGGCAACACTGCCACAGTGCATGGCGTGTCCTACCTGACGAGATGCGTATGTGGTGGGTCTTGGCGTGGTGCGTGACATTGAGGGTGACGGTGACCTTGCCGGCCTCCAGGTCCACCTCCAGCGTGCCGTGGTCCAGGTTGCTGAAGAGCAGCAGACCGTTGGGGTTCCAGGTGCGGAACTGGAAGGCCACGGACAGAGCATCACGGTCGGCTCGTCCTGGAAGCTGCAGGAAGCTGGTGGCGTTGAAGAACACCGGGAACGACTGGCTCTCCACACAGGAGAAGGACAGGTTACGCTGAGAGAGAGAGAGAGAGAGACAGAGAGAGAGAGAGAGAGAGAGAGAGAGAGAGAGAGAGAGACATTGGATCACTGTTAGAGAGAGAGAGAGGGACATTGGCTCACTGTTAGAGAGAGAGAGGGAGAGAATTTGTGGGATTCTATAGAGCTGAGCAGTCCCGCTTCCTCCTTGTGACGTCGCCATTGTTCCAGAAATGGATTCCCCAATCATTTTCCTCATAGACTTTTCAAAAAATCATCTATATTAGTGGTTTTCAACGTTTTTGATGCCAGGGCCAACTATTTTTCAGAATTTGAGCCACAGACCACCATTTCAAGACATTTTAGCCCCACAGACGCCAAAACTAAAGATTTGTTTTTGCTTATGTCGACAATTCCAGGCTGGATTTGGGAAACGAAACAATACAGATCAAATTGACCATTAATCTTGATTAATATTTTAACACTTGAGAGTGTAAAAATGAAACCAAATAGACCCGTAAAGGTCCAATTGGTTTCATTTTTTATGCTCTCAAATAGTTACATTTGGTTAACCAACTTTCCATCATTTAGCCTGGGGACCACCTGGAACCCTCTCAAAGACCACTGGTGGTCCCCGGACCACCGGTTGTAAACCACTGATTCGCAAAGTCTTTGAGGAAAATGAATGGGGGAATCTATTTCTGGAACAAGGGCGACGTCACGAGAGGGGTGGGACTGCTCAGCTCTATATCACTTATCCTTCCAGATATGGACATCATGGTCGTCATGGAATGCAGAACTAAAATAAGTGGAACAGGGCTTGACACTAACACTTGCTTGCGTGCCCGGGACAAGTAAAAAAAATGGTGGGGCAAGTGAAGACTGCTACCTGGTTGCCCGATCGGGCAAGTGTGCAACTTAGTGCACTATAACACAACACAAGATAAATTTGTCTTGAAGGTGGTCATTGCACTCTGCCTGCTTTCTAGCTATCTCTACCTATCTCTCTCCCAGGTCCATTTGGTTCCAAACTATCATTTTGCTGGGGTCAGGGACCACTGGGTCTGTGACCACTATGGGCTAATTAAGATGATGAATTTTAACTCTTGAGAGTGTAAAAATGAAACCAAATGGACCCGCAAGGGTCCATTTGGTTTCATTTTTACGTTCTCAAGAGTTACATCTGGTTAACCAACTTAGCTGGGGACCACCTGGAACCCTCTCAGGGAAAGCACCCAAGTAGGAAGTAAACTTAAATGCAAAATTTACAATATATTTTTGGGGGGCAAGTGACCATGACCTGAGGGCAAGTAGAACCTGACTTGCACTTGCCCGATGGGCAAGTGCCTCGGAGACCTTAGTGTCAACCCCTGTGGAAGACGTGGAGCGTTCCAGAGTTTTGGGTGACGTCGGTGTGAAGTGTTTGTGACACAGAGCAAAGCAGTGGAAGTGGTGAAGTGATTAATGGTGTGTCACCGCTGCTTTCTCCGCATGGAAGCTGTTAGTGGAGCTGTATGGGAGGATGCAACGCAGTGGAGGGAAATGGAAGACAGCAAATCAATTTGTTCGGTGTCGGAAAGAAGAGTTGCCCAGAGAGAGTTTATGTGGAAGTTGAAGATGCATTTGAAGGAGACCCAAAAATGTTTGTTGTGTGTGTCTGTGCGTGCACGCACGCACGCACATTGGAGCTCTTTTTTATATTTTTTTTTTATATTGGATGTCCTAACACTTTCTTTACCTGTGTGGAAGTGTGGCAGAGCTGGATCTAGGCATGGGTATGGGGGGGGCAATGCCGCCTAAATGCCCAGACTTCCCCACCAAGCATTACTGGCATGCAAAACAACCCAAATTTCAAAGACATTTCAAATTAATCTACAATTGTGGCACCACTAAACACCACCATGTCATAATTCAAAACAGAAAAACTGTGAGTCAGATCTTTAACTTTATACATGCTGCGTGCTTGTTGCAACTTCAACAAGTGATGTTATTATTGACATTACTTGCCATTTAAAGTCCCGTACAAGATATACATCTTGCGGGTCACAGAACTAAAAAAAAATAATGAAAATGGTACGGCTTCAAGGTGAAGCTGCCCTCATGCCATTTTTGCCTGCCCCCCCAATAGGGAAAGTTACATCCGGGCCTGATGTGTGGCCACGTCTTATAGCATAAGATCATATCTGTGTTGGCTCAACTAGCTTCTATTTTGAAAGAAAATCCAGGCTCCGCTTAACGGTATATGCTCCTATATAAAAACTTTGCTCAATGCTGACAATGCTGTTCAGCAAGTGGATACATTTGGACCAGATATAGAAAGATGGCAGATTTTAAAAATGGCTGTAAAAAAACAGGCTTCAAAAAGGCTGTATAGGAACCACTGTCCAGCTCATTTTTCAACCGCTAAAGTTTTAAATAATAGTTAAAGTGGTTTAAAAGCCATACAAGGTGACGCAGATGCCTCCACAGGTCTGAACAGATTAATATTCTGGAGTTATAACATCCTGATAACGGTGTGCTTTTTAATGAGAAGAGTCCAGGCATTTATTAATATTTAAATTTAAAACAAGACGTGCTTCGCAGCAGTGGATGGTCATTTCTTTCCGCGGTGAGAATGTCAGATACAGGCTTTAGTTCTGACCTCTCTCACGTGAAGAATAAAGTAATGAAATTAGGGACGGTCTGTGTCATATCTGCTCCATGTATTCGGCTTCTGTTTATGAAGGAAGGCTTGGCCCAAATAATACTCGGAACAGCCGAAATGTTGCGACATTTAGGGGTCAGAAAACTGAGCTCTCGGGAGGGCTGTTGCAGCCTGAAAGAGGGACAAAAGCAGGACATTTCCAATTTTTCATGAGACTGTACAAATGTGAATCAAAATCACTCTAGCGGGTCCATTTGCTTCCATTTGTACACTCTCAGAAAAGAAACGTCCTAAAAGAAAAATCATTAACATGGTGAAACACAACTTGATTGGCTGATCTGATCTTCATGGGATCTGACTGATCCTATGAAGTGAACAGAGTTTGCCACAGCGTAACACTGTCAATACTCAGGGCTGAGTATTATTTGGGCCGAGCCTTCCTGTTACCTTACGAAGCACATATTTATGCGTCCATGCGCGTGTTAACCCTTACGGAGCTCTCGATCTTCTTGCGTCTGGTCAGATCGGTGATGTTGTCTCCGTTGTAGACGATGCTCTCCATGCAGCCTCGGAAGTTCTTCCTCCCGCCGGTGTCTCCCCCTAGAGGCTTCACGCTGTACGGCATCCCCCCGAAACTCAGCTAGAGACAGACAGAGAGAGAGAGAGAGAGAAAGGGGGTATTTATATGCATGATATTTGCATAAGAAAGATAGGAAAATGCCACCACTCATGAAATTCCTTTGTTCTTGGCCTTCCTCAGCATTGTCAACACTGAGGAAGGCCAACGAGCTGAAACGCGCTTGTCCTATTTACCACCCTTTTTTAAGTCAATCACAATCCAGTATGTGAACACGTGACTCGAAAAAGTGGTAGCAATATAAGGATTTTCAAGTTTGTGTCCACATTTTAGGAAAGTTAACTGGTAAAACTTTGCTCAAAATAAGAATTCTTCTACATTTTCTAGTTGTGTAGATTCTTGAAAAGTATGAAAAGTATTTCAGATGTTTAAATATGATTTAAATCTTGAGAGCGTAAAATGAAACAAAACTGACCCTTCCGGATCCGTTTGGCTTCATTTTACGCTCTCAAGAGTTACAGAACTTAAGGGTCCATTCGGTTACAAACTATCCATCACTATCCCCATGTAGTTGGGGACCACCTGGAATCCTCTCAAGGGCCACTGGTGGTCACCAGACCACTGGTTGAAAACAACTTGTCTAGTATAATGTATTCACCATCGCAAGCACAGCCACAAACTGGACTAAAACTCACCGTAAGAAAACAACAAAATAAATTTACCTGACACATTGGGGTAGAAAGGAAAGCACCCCAAACCCCAGAACAGTATGGAACGTAACGTGAACAGAGAATCCACCGTGGCAGAATACACTTTGACTGTTACTAAATTAAGAAACTGTGGACTGTGTACAGAGTCAGTGAACACAGTCTCACAGCCGAGGTAAGGGAATGAAAGGCCACAGACACAACTGGCTCCCAGGAGAGGAAAAATTGTGCATCCACCGTCCAGCGGGCACAAGATGAGGCGGAACGCCTATACATTTTCTAATCACCTGCCAGCTTAGCCCAGAGACACAATAACTCACTGGAAACTCCCATTTTTGCTGGATAAAACACAGCAATGTGTCAAGTTGGGGAGAAATAAAATACATTAAATGTGTTATAGTTGTTTAATTGCACATGTAGCGCTCACAGAATAAGCAGGGTTGTTTTCTGGGGCCACATATTTAGATTTTTATTTTACCAGGATCGTTGTCCTGAAATGCAGAAAACATATACTGGTACACAAGGGGTCAGACAGAGAATGGTGGCTGTTTCTCTGCAGACTGTCATTGTACATTGAATTTCCAAAATATTCTCCAAGTTATCAAAACAATATAGAAACGATCTAATTAGCATAATTAACTTAGCACAAATAACCATAGCCCATTTCAATAACCATTAACTCAATTAGGTCACAAAATAATAAATGCATATTCCCCAGCCATAGTAACATACAGTGTATTCATGTCAAATAAAGAAATAAACCTTAACAGTCCAGTAGTTCTGTTCATAACACTTACTACAGTAATGTAGACATATAGTACACACACTATGTAGCAATTAGCTTCCATGACCTATAGTGACATAATGGCCACCACAGCACACCAACTAGAAAAGTGCCCTTCTGGGCACAGGTCTCCACCAGGCCAGGACAGGTTGTGGCCTCCTGGTGGCGCTATAATAGGCCAATGTAAAAAGGGTACCATTTATTATTATGACTTTAGCATTTGGATGATTTGAGGCATTGTGTCCAAAATGTGTTTTGCAAATGTTCACCTGTTGGTGGCGCTATAACAAGCCATTGTGAAAACAGTGAAATATTTTTCTCAGCCTAGTATTATAGCGTGTTGAAGATTTTATGTAGATTGCCTGCTGTGTTCATCATCTTTACAAAATCAGCCTCCTGGTGGCGCTATAACATGCTGTTGTGGAAAATTTGGGGCAGAGGTTCATGCTTGCCATCCAGGGAGTGTGTGTGCAAATTGTGATGTCGATCTGGTTCACAGTTTGGGAGATTAGCTGGTAACAGACGGACACACACTTTTTTTTTTCAAAAAGATGCCACGAATCTGCCTCCTGGTGGCGCTATAACATGCCGTTGTGGAAAATTTGGGGCAGAGGTTCATGGGTGGCATCCAGGGAGTGTGTGTGCAAATTGTGGCATCGTTCGGGTTAACTGTTTGTGAGATTAGCTGGTAACAGACAGGCACACACACAATCTTTTGTAAAAAGATGCCACGAATCGGCCTCCTGGTTGGGCTATAACAGGCCGTTGTGGAAAATTTGGATCAGAGGTTCATGGTTGGCATCCAGGGAGTGTGTGTGCAAATTGTGGCATCGATCTGGTTAACGGTTTGGGAGATTAGCTGGTAACAGACAGACACACACAAAGATTTTTGCAAAACAATGGCAAAAATCGCCCTCCTGGTGGCGCTATAACAGGCTGTTGTGGAAGAATTGAGGCAGAGGTTCATGGTTGGCATCCAGGGAGTGTGTCTGCAAATTGTGGCATCGATCGGGTTAACGGTTTGGGAGATTAGCTGGTAACAGACAGACATACACACAGATTTTTGCAAAAGGATGCACAAATCAGACTTCTGGTGGCGCTATAACATGCCGTGGGTCACAAAGTTGGGGCAGAGGTTCATGGTTGGCATCCAGGGAGTGTGTGTGCACATTGTGGCATCGGTCGGGTTAACGGTTTGGGAGATTAGCTGGTAACAGACAGACAAACACAAAGATTTTTGTGAAAAAATGGCCAAAATAGGCCGCCTGGTGGCGCTATAACATGCCGTTGGGGAAAATCTGGGCCAGAGGTTCATGTTTAGCATCCAGGGAGTGTGTCTGCAAATTGTGGCATCGATCGGGTTAACGGTTTGGGAGATTAGGTGGTAACAGACAGACAAACACACATATTTTTGCCAAAAAATGTCCAAAATAGGCCGCCTGGTGGCGCTATAACATGCCATTGGGGAAAATCTGGGCCAGAGGTTCATGGTTGGCATCCAGGGAGTGTGTCCGCAAATTGTGGGATCGATCGGGTTAACGGTTTGGGAGATTAGCTGGTAACAGACGGACATACACACAGATTTTTGCAAAAAGATTTCACAAATCAGCCTCCTGGTGGCGCTATAAAATGCCGCTCTGGAAAAGTTGAGCCAGAGGTTCATGGTTGGCATCCAGGGAGTGTGTCTGCAAATTGTGGCATCGATCGGGTTAACGGTTTGGGAGATTAGGTGGTAACAGACAGACAAACACACAGATTTTTGCCCAAAAATGGCCAAAATAGGCCGCCTGCTGGCGCTATAACATGCCGTTGGGGGAAATTAGGTTCAGAGATTCATCGTTGGCACCCAGGGAGTATGTGTGCAAATTTTGGTATTGATCGGGTTAACGGCGCCGGAGATTACCTGGTAACAGACGGACACGGAGACGGACACACACACGGACGGAGTGCAAAACATATTCCCCACCATGCCTCCGGCCTGGTGGAGACAACTAGGCCTATACTGCTGTAGAGGTCACCCTATAGCTAACCAGCTAGCCACAGTGTACCATGCATGTTATTCCAGAGTTCTCTCATTGTATCACTTATTATAAACAAACCAAACAAAAACGAGTTGTGTATTGTCACAGACAAGCACAATAATATACAGTGTTCATGGGTTTTGCACTATATCTCACCTGAAATGCAGAAAATTATAACACAACAGGGTCAGACAGAGAATAATGGCTGTTTCTCTGCAGACTGTCTCTGTACATTGAATTTCCTGCCCAAAACCCTTTCAGAATAAAAGCAGTGGAATTCGTTTCTAGAACAGACCATGAATTCAATGGACAACAGTGCCATCTTGTGACGCCACGTGGTAGTGTTTTGCACTGCAGTCTGGTGTAGCAAAAGAACTGTATATTGGACTGAGATTCTGGACAATAAAAATAACAAAAGAATGCCAAAAACGTTTGAATAGGGGTCTCTGTGAAACATAAGACTTTAAGAAACATTACAGCATGTGGCCAGATATGTTCCATATCGCCACACACACAGGATGTGCGATGTCCTGATGTCAGGGCATATAGCCGTGCCAATACGATACGGCTTTATTCTGTTGTTATTCATTCCCCCTTTCCAAATCACACATGATTGTAGTATTAGCATTTATCTGGGAAATGTAAACATAATAATGTTTCCCATGCCAATAAAGGTGCAGATAATTTTGAGACAGGACCCAGTGAGAAACAAAATTGCAAAATAAATGGGGTGTGGCGTGTCTATGAGGTTATTACAAAACAATGGTTTGATCCCTGGAAGGTCATCAACATACAGGTTTGTTAAAGTAAACTGGGACAGTTATACTGTTACAGGGGGCAAAAAATCACACCTGTGTGAAGTGAGGGGTGGTCAGTCCGCCCAATCACAGTTTGTGTCCTCGTCTTCAATGTTTGTGTTGAAAGAAATGCTCAAAGCCTTCCATTTATTGTCAAAGGCAGACAAGATTGTGTACACAAATCCGTTCTCATTAAAACAAATACTGTATTACATTTGATATCCATTATGACGTTCCTTGAATTCAGCAGTTCCTGGGAAAATGATGTCACAGAGATCTGATTGGTCCTTGATTACAAGAGCCAATCAGAATGTGCCTTGAAGCTCAAGGGAATTGTAGGACTTGATCTAAAAATTGCAATCCTGGCAGTGATCACCAGTCAAAATGACCTAGTACACCTTTAAAGCTGGACAAAGTGAGGTGACTGGAGTGACAGCCATTTCCATCCAGACAACGTTTACGCACTCATATGACGTCTCCTTACTGTATGTGTCCATGGAAACAGCTATAGCACAGTATAACCTTCTCTTTCCTCACTGTAGCCTGTTGGTGAATATGGGCACCACCTTTCTCCACTGTCCTCGCTACTAAATGAAGGCCTAACTTTTGTCCCAGTTTACTTTAAACAAACCAGGTCATTGTATACACACAACGAGGCTACCTACCAACTGTCCCAGGCTTGTAGGAGGCATCGCCTAGCAACAGGGTCAAAACAAGTTCAAAAAGGGACCTAAAGACACAAATATACATGCCCAAAGGAACGTGTAGCACCATAGGTAGCACCATAGGTGTTATTAAAGCTATGGAGCGATTAATAGTGCCATGCTTCCTGGCTAGGTCCGATCATGGCACTATACATGTGCCTCATGGTCATAAAGCACCAAGACAAAACACCCCCTCAGAAGACGTTTTGTTAATTCTGCAGGTAATCTATCAATTCCAGGAACACGTCCAAACATGGCCAGCTGTACAACCACATGCAGAGAGATGTTCCAAACCCTGCAGTCTGCATGGGAGGATGATCACAGACATGGTTCACTGTCTGATCTAATACTAAACTGATCTAATACTAAACTAAATACTATATACTACTATTTAACTATACTAAATACTAATATTATATACTAGTAGGCTACTAACTAAAACTCATACTATAACGAAAAGAAAACTAAGCTATGATGACTAAAAGTCAGACTAAATGTATGCTAATATATTGACAATTTTGTCAACTGGACTAAAATAGAGGAGATCCAGAATGAATCATTTTACATACTAGTAGTAGATCTACAAGCTCACAGCGAGCTTGCACATCTTCTATTTTTAGCAGTCGTTTCTAAAAATCCGTCATTATGACGGCATCGAGGCTCGTAAAAATGCATTTCAGTCGACTAAATGAAGTCAATTAAAAGCTTAAAATATTTAGCCAACTAAGCCTAGTCTAACAATGGAACAGTACGTGGTTTTCAACCAGTGGTCCGAGTGGTCCTTGAGAGAGTTCCAAGTGGTCCCCAGGCTAAATGATGGGAAGTTGCTTAACCACATGTAACTCTTTGACAGCGTAATGGACTTTGAGAGTGTAATGGACCCACAAGGGTCTATTTGGTTTCATGTTTACTCTCTCAAGAGTTAAAATATTCATCATCTGAGTTAGCCTAAGTCTACACAACTAGAGATTGTAGAAGATTAATAGTCTTTTTTATGTTTGACTGTTTTGTTTCCCAAATCCAGCCTGAAATTGTGGGCAAAAGCAAAAGGGGTCTGTGGGGTCTTTATGTCATCAAACGGTAGTCCGTGGCTCAAATTCTGAATATATAGTGGGCTCTGACATCAAAAAGGTTGAAAACCACTGCACTAGAACATTCCTGGGTGACTAAAATGTGACTATATGAAGCTGATATGACTAAAAACTAAAATCAACCGTGCCACCATCAGCCCTGTTCTGTTGCATCAAAGCTCCCCAGCATCTGCTGCCTGCCTGACAGTGAGACTACAGACTACATGCACGCGCACGCACGCGTGCAGATACCATCTGTTGAGAGAAAGAAACTCCCTGCTTCTGCTTGGCTTTCCACAGACAGACTCAGGAAGTTCTGAAGACTTTGACAGAAAACCTGAACTGAGAAGCAGCTTTTTTTCTCCCTGTAGTTTCAATGCCAGGCTGAGTTTTGTGTGGAAGCGGTGGTGGTGGTGGTGGTGGTGGTGGTGGTGATCTGTAAAACTGACAGGGCTAATACTGCTCCAGAGTGGAAAGCTACTGCTGCAATAACACTAACATTATCATAACATTGTCGGAAATATCCTAACAATGCATGCATGTGTAATTGCGCATTGCTTCACTGATTAGACTCTGAACTCAGTCTCTGAACATGCATATTTTAATCTATGGCCATTTAGACTGCAATCACATCAAATCTGACTTATTTCTCAATTTACCATTCACACTGTGAACAGGTCAGACCTGCATGTTGAGACCAGTAGCCACATCCAGCCTGAGAGCCGTGCCACATTGAGCCTATTTGTTTTAAATGAGTCTAAAGGCAACCGAGGCTCATATAGAAGTCATATGTGGAATCTGATTTAGATCAAGTTATTGGATTCAGACTGCTCTTCTGACGTCAGATTTGAATCAGATTTGAAACCACCTGTGAATGTGCCTCAAGTCACAATAAATGGAAAAATTCAGTTTCCATGTGACTTGTATGTGACCTGTCTGCATTTAGACTTGCAGACTATTACTTTACTTATTACTTGAATGAGTATTACTTTCCCAAGTCCCCCCTCCCCACCCACAAAGGAATAGACATGTACAACACAATCTGTTTAGTGACAACTTGCGACAACTGCGATAACTTGGAGTGTAGCGCCTGTGTGCACAATATGCTGTGGTGGATTAGGATCTACAAACTACAGTGCATCTCTGTTGTTATCTGTAATTTTACTTATTACACATTTTGGCAGAGAAATATCTTTACTTTTGCTCGAAAAAGTAATCACATTACAGTAATATGTAATGTTTAATTAGTTACTGCCCAACACTGTGCATCAGATTCCAGTACAGACGTGGCACAGCTCTGATTCGATAGATCTGGCTGTCGGCCTAAATGTGGCCAAACAGACAGCAGACCTTCCACTCATGACAGTATACTCAGTATACTTTAATCTCCACTCATGCAGTCTGACGGCTTTGAAGAGTGAGGCAGGAGAGGGGTCTGGTTCATGCAGTGATGCTTCACTGGCCTCACTAATTACTAACCAAGGGCAGGCACAACGAGACCCCAGACATGGTTACTATGCTGTGTCACACACACACACACACACACACACACACACACACACACACACACACACACACACACACACACACACACACACACACACACACACACACACACACACACACACACACACACAGTTTTTGGTCAGCTTTACTTTAATTGGAGCGCATAAGTTTGCGATGCACGTGTACACACACACACACACACACACACACACGTGCACGCAAGCATGCACACACGCACACACACACACACACACACACACACACACACACACACACACACACACACACACACACACACACACACACACACACACACACACACACACACACACACACACACACACACACACACACTCTCCCACGCTATACATCAATGTATATTTATTAGTTCCACTCATGTATGTTCCCTCATGCGTGCATTCATTCATTATGCATGTTTTATGGATTTGGCATCGAACACAAGAGTATAAAAACCAATGACTGGCAATATACAGTATGATCACCCACTTCACAAACAGTATAAAACTAATGCCCAAGACCCATATGATTAAACTGTTCACAGAGTCGAAACTAACAATGGATGTGGAGAAAAATGGACAACTTTCACATTCATACACTGATGCTGGAGGAAACTATGGAAATTAAAGAGTTTAGTGCATACATTTTCCTTAATTATCTGGTTTCAGTATTTAATTATGATATATATATATATATATATCTTGAATTTTGGAGAAAATGTGAAGAACCCTTGGTATATACAGTAGTCCACTCACCTTATAGTCCCGGTCCAGTTCTTCCATATAGCCCAGATCCACTCACCTCATTGTCCCAGTCCAGTTCTTCCATATAGCCCGAGTGGAAGAGTTTAGTGCATACATACATTTTCCTTAATTACCTGGTTTCAGTATTTAATTATGATATATCTTGAATTTTGGAGAAAATGTGAAGAACCCTTGGTATATACAGTAGTCCACTCACCTTATAGTCCCGGTCCAGTTCTTCCATATAGCCCAGATCCACTCACCTCATTGTCCCAGTCCAGTTCTTCCATATAGCCCAGATCCACTCACCTCCTAGTCCCGGTCCAGGTCTTCCATATAGCCCAGATCCACTCACCTCATAGTCCAGGTCCAGGTCTTCCATATAGCCCAGATCCACTCACCTCATAGTCCAGGTCCAGGTCTTCCATATAGCCCAGATCCACTCACCTCATAGTCCAGGTCCAGGTCTTCCATATAGCCCAGATCCACTCACCTCATAGTCCAGGTCCAGTTCTTCCATATAGCCCAGATCCACTCACCTCATAGTCCAGGTCCAGGTGATCAAACTCTCCGTTGGTCCTGAAGTGCTGTGTGTGCGTGTCGAGCGTAAAGTTGACGTTGCGTCGGTAGCGCTCCATCACCACAGAGTGCCAGTGGGCGTCGTCCAACAGGCTGCCTGTCGTCACGGAGGTGTGGCCTAGGATGGAGCCGTGCTGGTTGCTGCCTGTTGGCGGACCAATCAGAAATGAGACGGGAGGGGTTATTGCCTGTCAATCAGCAGTCGAGTGACGGCCGTTCAATGCAGACAGTATGGACAATTCCGACATGCTGTACCGCGAGCAAACGACTAGGAAACGCAGCAGTGAAATTACTGCCGCCGAAGCGCAAACATTGTGAAACTGCACTGCTAAACAACTTTGCTTTATGTTTAGTTACGTGGCCGGTTAAAAGAATATGAACTACTTTTAAACTAAAGAACATATTATATGTGTTTTAAATGTTCAATTCTAGTCATAGAGGGCTAGGACAATGCATTTACTGTATCCATACTTGTATCATTAGCCAGGGTTCCTTTTAAGACTGAGGATAGTGGTAGGTTTCGAGTTAGGGTTAGATTCAGGGTTAGTAATAAGTAGTCAAGCAGCACAACCAATGCCATGACAGACAATTGCTGGTATTCTCGAACGCTATAGTGTAGCCAGGTGTAGTGTAAGGCTTCTCATTGGCTGCATGGCAGCCAATCAGGCCTGGGGCCAACAGACCTGTGCTTACCAAATAATTATCCATAATGATTAAAACCTGCAATTCAAAAAGTCCAGAAATCACCTGACCCCCCAATTAAAAATGATACTCCCTTGCTTTCTTCATCATCGAGTTGAAGCTCTTGATGTCTGGTTTTAATTATTGTGGGTAATTATTTGGTAAGCCCAGGGCCAGGTCTGGTGGTACTACAAGGCCCCAGACCTGATTTGCTTACACCATACCTGGCTACAACACAGCGTTCGAGAATACCAGCCAATGATTATACTGCGCTAATCACTCAGGTTGACAAGCAGCAGTGTGTGTGTGTGTGTGTGTGTGTGCGTGCGCGTGTGTGTGTGTGTGTGTGTGTGTGTGTGTGTGTGTGTGTGTGTGTGTGTGTGTGTGTGTGTGTGTGTGTGTGTGTGTGTGTGTGTGTGCGCGCGTGCGTGCGTGTGTGTGTGCGCTCCTCACCCAGATTGATGGACAGCACTAGTCTGGCCTTATGCAGTTCCAGGGTGATGTAGTCTCCCTGTTGACCTTCTCCATGAAGGATCACTCCGTCGCTCTCTGACGTCTTGAACTTCAGAGAGATCACGTCCTTAACGATCTTCATCTTCTTCACCTGCATGACACGAGAGGGTTAAAAGAAAAAAAAGTCCATACTTTGTGAAGGCTGTGGGGCTGATAATCATGCGATGTTCAGGCCTTTAGCTGCTTCCCGACATCTACGCTTTAAGATCTTCTTACATTTATCTTAATTTTCTTCTCGGAGAGATTTTGTCTGAAATTATGTCTAATCATCATCCTACTTATTGCTGTTCTGGTACTGTATATTAGTGAGAATGTGAGTTTGGCTGTCTCCTGAAATAATTCTGTTTAGAAATACGTCCATTTTGTTTGTCAAAAAGCAATAAAAAAAAATAATAATTTGCAACGGCCCTACCTTGAAACGATACGAGATCACTCCCTGTCCGTCAAAGTTGATCACGTCGGACCCTGAGAGAGAGAGAGAGAGAGAGAGAGAGAGAGAGAGAGAGAGAGAGAGAGAGAGAGAGAATTGACAGTATCAGATCAACATCCAATCCTATCATATTCCTTTTTACATGCTGACGATTTACATAGAAGGGGTACATTTAGCCCCCAAAAGTTTTCTCCATACTTAATACTTTCCTGCCTTCATCAACTACCAGAGATGTTCTGGCGATGCTGCGTACACAATCGCTATTGTGCGCGTACACGCACGCACGCACGCACGCACGCACGCACGCACGCACGCATGCATTCATGCATACATGCGCGCGCACACACACACACACACACACACACACACACACACACACACACACACACACACACACACACACACACACACACACACACACACACACACACACACACACACACCGCCTGATACTATGCAGTTCTATGCAGATGAGTCATATGGTAGTATTTATTAACAAGTAATTAGCATACATTAACATAAGCCAGATTCATGTCCAGAAAACTTTATACACATTTGCTAATTGGATTTGGGAATAGCCCTAACATGCATAATTCCAATATATCCTGTTTTTTTTTTCTTCTTTTTTTTGTTCTCTTCTGTCGGCCAGCATTTTTTTCTGCCTGCCAGCATTTTCCCCAACAATTTCAACTATCGAATCATGTAATCCTGGGTGCTAAACTTACTCTGCCAACCTGGGGACAGCAACGGACTGGCCTCATGCTTTCTTCTTCGCATGAGGAGTCCAAGCTGCTTCTTTCTTCCTCTTACATGACTCAGACATGTTATAAAGAAGCAGGTGCTCCATTTTTGTCACTCGCTAAACCCCTTATCCCTAACTTCTTTGCCTTTTTTCACTATTTTGAAAGGCTTTTCGGAATAGTTCACTGCGCCAATCAATTGACACGTTGTGAGCTTGTAGAATGGCCATGTTAAGAATTAAAAAATGTTTTTTTATAATAGTTTTAAAAGGCAAAGAAGTTAAGGGATAAGGGGTTTAGCGGTGACGAACATCTCTCGTCTCTAGCAAACCATTCCAGCAGCCAGCTCGTAGCATATGCCTCATTACAGAGGGTGATTTCACCAGTGTGCGTGAAGCCCCAACTGCATCCCACTTCCATGGGACAGGTAACAGCTTTCCAGCCAACCTCCCTGCAACCTCCCTCCGCGGCCAAATCTGAGTACTACTTGGCTCGCTTCCGCTCATTAGCAGCCTCCAAATCTTCCCTCTCGTTACTAAGGGAAAGTTATGAAAATCTGGGAACTAAGTTGCTATACCAAGACATGTCTTAATTAGTGTTTCCAATGGCGTCTACTAACATGTGCGGAAAGGTTGATATTCAACTCCTGTGGGAAACGTCAGTCACAAAGTTTTTAGTCAGATCAAAGTCACTTACAAACTATAGAAGGCAAAACATGCAAAATGTCATCATGCTTTATGTAGCATGTGATATGTCTAACTATGGGGTTTTCATGATGCTGGATCCATTCCAAGCATTCCTTATGCTCGGAAAACATTCCACCAGCCATGCCCATCATCATAATTGTGCACATATGGGCAAGTGCTATGGCCATTTTCAGCTTTTCAGTTGTTGTTTTTTTGTTCGTTTTTTTGTTTTTTTTTAAACTAAGGCTTGGGATGGATTCAGCATCATGAAGCCTACTTAGCCATACCACATGCTACTCAAAAAATGTGCATGTTTTGCCTAGTATAGGTGGTGACTAGTACCCCGACTTTGACCTGTTTTTTTATGAGGTTTCTCACAGGAGTTGAATACATGTTATTAGACACCATTAGAAATCGATTGGCGAAGAAATTCTTCTGTAACAATTTAGTTCCCAGTTTGGTCAAATACCTGATAAAATGCCCTTACTTTTTGCATGTTCTCCCGTGTCCCCTAGGGCAGGTACCCTCACAAAAACATGCAGTAATCATGGTCTCTAGACTGCCTCCCCCTGGCCAGCCGGGGCGCCTGATGGAGGGGACAGGAACTGGTTGGAATAACGCGTTCCTTCCACATGCTATGTCCAACCAAGGAAATGAGCATGAGCCCAATCCGCCGCCTCTCCAGGTTGGCGAAGGATGTGTCGAGCCCAGTATCACATTAGGAATTGGCAATGGGTTTTTTAAAAAAGGCACAGTGAGTTCCAAGCATCTGACTACAGATCTAGCTCCAGCAATCTTTCCACAACATTGCTTCCTTTTTTTCTTGTTTTTTGTTTTGTATTGTTTTTTGTTTTTTACTAGACATCTATTCAAGACCCACATGATATTTGATTCTGTGTGAATGTACTTTTGGTTTGAAGAAGAGCTTTGTGTTCCCAGAGGTCGCACACATAGTGCTGGTGCAATAAAAAGCGCATCTGTGGCATCAGACCGTTTTATTTTCTTTTAAAAAGAGTGTTGTATTTTCTGTCGCATATTGTCGAGTGTATAGCAACGGTTCGGTGTTGGCAATGACACTGGCTGAGAGATACGCTAATCTGAATAACACGGGGTATTATTACGCATGCAGTGCACATATAAGTGGCAGTGCACACGGATACGGTCAGATAGACGCATGCACATGCATATACTGTACGCTCCCAGAGTGGTAATTGCGTTTCCCGAATGAAAGCCGCAAGTGTGCACCAGTAATTTATCTGGAGCCTTAATTGAAAATTGTTATCAAAATCAATTTTAATAGGATGAGAGTTGGAGAGGCTGGAAGAGTCAGTTCACTGAGTTTAGTATTGGAGAGAAAGAGAGACTCATTCCAGTATACGGTGCATGTGTGTGTGTGTGTGTGTGTGTGTGTGTGTGTGTGTGTGTGTGTGTGTGTGTGTGTGTGTGTGTGTGTGTGTGTGTGTGTGTGTGTGTGTGTGTTGTGTGTGTGTGTGTGTGTGGGCGCGCGTTCCACTCACAGTAGTCACATCCATAGAGCTCCAGTCTCAGTCCGATCCGTCCCTCCTCACTCCAGTCCAGAGGAATCAGCCGTATGAACTGAGCCACCAGGGGGCGATGCAGCTCATGGCGAACGGCACTCTCTGAGTTGGAGTTCCCCGAGAAGGCCTGTAGGGACACGCACACACACACACACACACACACACACACACACACACACACACACACACACACACACACACACACACACACACACACACACACACACACTACATTTAAATGGCCTGTGGGGAAGCTGAAGAATGGGAGCAATCATGGCCGTATTTATTTCAGTCACTGCTGTGCCATTAACCGAAAAGAGAGCTGAGCCACAATGCAACAGAGCTCTCTTTGTAGCACGTTTTGTGGAATTCTGGCTGTGCCAGTCTTCGTTGACTCCTTAATCTGCTTGCTCTGGTCGCCCTGGTCTTGTGCTGCCCTGAGGCAACATTGTTTTAGTCCAAACGGTCACATTTTGCTTTTTGCCTCATCTATTGACCTGCAGGGTACATAGCTGAGAGGTTAGTGAGCCCGCCTGGGGAGACCGAGCCCTGGTTGTGTCAGAGGTACGATTCCAGACCAGGTCAGCAAAGTGTCCATGTGTGTCATTGAGCAAGACTGTGAACCACAAACCTCTCCCAGAGCACTGTAGTATACCAGGGCGCCTGCATTGTTGGGTAAAAGGTAGAGGAAGTATTGCAATCTGTGGAGAAAAAAAACACTCAAAGGATTGGGGACGTTTCTGTAATCCAGGATGTTATTACTTGTTTATTCTTGTCTCAGCTGTGGGATATTTGGAGGGCATTTAAGGAAACTGCAGACTGCATTGTCTGCATTTCACAATGCCACTTCCTGGTCCTTCAATGCCATCCTTAGTTTGTGCTAACTTGTATCCCCAGAGATGTCATCTCTGGAGATACATCCATTAGTTCTGATGACATCTGGGACTGCTTTGAGGCAGGATTCCAGAGAAGAAGGGATGATATAACCTCATGATCCGTTCTGTAGCAGTGGCCGCTGTTCTTCTGGATAGGACTAGTGAAGAGACATGAGGAAGGTTGCTGTTGCCATCTATTATATAAAGCCGATGGGTGGCTCTTCCAAGGGAGATGTTGTAGTGTTCTCATTAGAAGCCGTCCAGCTGTTTCTCTAATTTCTGTTACAGTGTCTCTATCTTGGAGCGAATTGGATTGATGGTCATCCTAAATATATATATATTTTTTACTTTGAACCTCTTACTAAGATGCTACTAGGCATCATTGATAGAAAAATAGGAAGAAACTGGTGCACTGGTTCTTCCTGTCTAAAAGCAAAAAAAAAGAAAAAGAAATGGCGACTTGCCTATCTGTGTCTACACAGGGATCCTGCAGTGAAAACTAGCACCTTGGAAGTCTCTCTCTCTCTCTCTCTCTCTCTCTCTCTCTCTCTCTCTCTCTCTCTCTCTCTCTCTCTCTCTCTCTCTCTCTCTCTCTCTCTCTCTCTCTCTCTCTCTCTTTCTCAGGGGCGGATGTAACATTTTCCAATTGGGGGGTCAGGAGAAAATGGTGTGGGGGCGACTTCATCACCTGTGTCGCTTCATGCCATAGGCGATGAAGTCGCCCCCATACCATTTTCATTTACAGGACTTATTTTAGCCAGAAAAGCATTAGAAAAGCATCAATAACAACATCAGTTGTTGAAGTTGCAACACATGATGTGATGGTTTCAATGATGAAATGCTGTTGGTTTAGTGGTACAACAACTGTAGTTAGTTAGTAGCATCGTTTTTCCAAATGATTTTAATTATAGGCACTTTAATTTGAAATATATTTGATGAATAAATTTGGGTTGTTTCCATGCCGTCATGTTTGGTGGGGCATTACCCCCCATGCCCATGCCTAGATCCGCCCCTGCCACCCTGTATGATGGTCTCAGGAGGACAGGAGGGAGGCAGAGGAAGGGGATTAAGATTAATAAAAAGTTACAAAGTGGAACGTCACAAAGACTCTGCTTACTCAAGCGTTTAATTCTCCCTGCAACAGAATGAAGCCATTAACCAGACAGCCATTGGGACGGAGTGTGTGTGCATGCGCACGTGCGTGCACATGTGTGTGTATGTGCATGCATATTGGTTAATGCACGAAAGTTGCTTCTGCAAATGCATTTTGAGGTGCTATTTAATTGAGTTGTGTGTGCGTGATTCGGTGTTTTGTGCATGCATGTGTGCTACTCTGTGCGTGCGTGCATGTGTGTGCGCGTGTGTGTATGCCATGGGTAATGGCATATTCAAATACAGGTATCTTCCATGCACATACTGTGCATGGAAGCTTAGAAGTGCTGCAGTGTGTGCATGGAAGATACCTGATGAATATTAATGGTTTCAACGCAACAAAATAATCTTCCAAACACCAATTATGATGACACAACGGCTTATGAATAACCACTCTGGTTGAAGAAACAGAATGAGAAATAGATACACATGTGTGTTTTTCACTGAGAAAAGGTGAAGGACAGTGTGTGTGTGTGTGTGTGTGTGTGTGTGTGTGTGTGTGTGTGTGTGTGTGTGTGTGTGTGTGTGTGTGTGTGTGTGTGTGTGTGTGTGTGTGTGTGTGTGTGTGCACAGTGTACACATGTGTGTACACACCTCCTTTCTTTTTTCCTCATTAACTTGACTTGTGATTTCTCTTATGATTTCTCGCTTCCTTGTGTACCTCCTTGTACAATCTCTCTTCCCCTGTGTGCTTTAATTTCCTGTGTGTCTGTGTGCGTGCACACGTGCATGTGTGTGAGAGCTTGTGTCACAGAGCAGACAATCGGCTATTGTCTGTAGCCATCAGGGCTCCCGTGGCCCAGGAGGTAGAACGGGTCGTCCAGTGATCCGTGGTGTGGGTCTGTGGTCCGCTACTTGTTGAAGTCTCCATGGACAAGACACTGTCTAGCAAATTGCTCCCGATGTGGTTGTTGTGCCACAATCTATGTCTGAATGCGTGTGTGAATGGGTGAACATAATGCACAATGTAAAGTGCATTCGATAAAGGCACTATATGAGTGCATCATAATCCATGAAATAATGTATTTGTGATGCATCTGTGTGCATGCGTGCGTGCATGTGTGCAAGCTTGTGTCACCAAGCAGCCAATCTGCTGTCTGTATTTGTGGAGTGTCTGAAAGTGTTTGACAGACTGAAATGGAACTTTAATCTCCGTGAAGAAACATGTGATCTCCAGATATTCCGAAAACAACAACAACAGTACTGTCATTTCACACACAGATGAATCTATTGTTAACTCTGCTTCGCCGCACACGTTCTCTGTTGTGTGATGTCTGAGTTAATATTAATTTGTGTTTTGATAAACAGAGAGAGAGGGAGAGAGAGATGTGACTGTGATTCTGTGACTCCCTCCCTCTTCCGTGGAAACCAAGAACGAGTCTCCTCTCTCTCTTCTGGTTCTTAATTTAAACTTGCATCAGTGGTATTGGATAAAGTTCATATAGAAGTCTTATCTTTAATGGCATATGAGCTGCCATGACAGAGGAGGATGATTTTTACAAAGTCTTTTTGAAATGTCTGCATCAGAATTGATCTCTGCAGATGAGGCATTGGCCAGAGCTGTGGGATGAAGACCTACATTACATCCGTTCTGCAGTTCATTTCATTTAAACCAGAGGTTTTCAACCATTTTGATACCAGGGCCCACTATTTGTTCAGCATTTGAGCCAAGGAACACCATTTGAGGACATTTTAGCCTCACAGACCCCAAAACTAAAGATTTCTTTTGCTTTAGTCCATAATACCAGACTGGATTTGGGAAACAAAACAGGCAAACATACAGATCAAAAATGTCCATTCATCTCCTAGTTGTGTAGACTTGGGGCTAATTCAGATGATGAATATTTTAACTGTTGAGAGTGTAAACATGAAACCAAATGGACTTGCCAGGTCCATTTGGTTTCATGTTTACGCTCTCAAAGAGTTACATCTGGTTAACCAACTTAGCTGGGGACCACCTGGAACCCTCTCAAGGACCACTGGTGATCCCCGAACCACTGGTTGAAAATCACTGATTCATACTAAATTGTGCTGCACGGCGTTGTGTATTCAGCCGTGCGAGTGTTAACACACAACAGCAAATTAGCACAGCAATGGAGCCTGGAGGACTTTGAATTTGAATTGTTGGATCAGCTGTGAGAGCCGTTGAAGAAAGATAATTCATGGCCGCTTCTCCCTCAAATAATTGCTTCTGGCATGCCTCTGTCTTGGCACCGGAACTCAGATATTGGGCAGGTTTAAAGAAAATAGAAGGCTTTTATTTGTAGTTGTTACGTCCAACAAAGAGGTGCAGGTGTGATTTTGTATAAAAGCTCCTTATTGGCTATCAGTCAGTCAATATTACGAGTAATATCTTCACTTTACTTATTAGAAAAAATAATATTATTTTACTTATTACTTAGCCTGGTCTAGCCCTCAATGGTTTTGGCCTTTGGGGGGGCGGGGTGTCGTGGGATCCACACGGCGGAAGTGCTGCGCTCTGATTTGATCTCACTAACGTGTCGTCATCTCCGGCCCCTCCCACGCCCGTCCACTGCTGTTCTACGTCACATTATTTAGAGCGGCGCCCACCCCGGAAGGTTCACTCCCCCCCTCAAGGCCACTTTCCAACGTGCGTTAGTCCAGGTTTTCCGTTTTCGCGCAACGGGAATGAAAATGAAAGCCTGGGTGTCGAGGCTACTTATTACTTGAATCAAAGAATAATATATTACATTACTATTATATTATTACCTTATTTTTGCACGTTATCTGTTGATAGCTTATTACTTGAACCAAAGAATAATATATTACATTACTATTCTATTATCACCTTATTTTTTCACACGCTATCTGTTGATAGCTTGTGAATTGTTCCTTTTCACATGCGACAACAAGCTCAAAAGTAATACTGTAAGTAATGAGTCACGTTTTGACATAATACATATTACCCATTTCGGCAAGGTAATATCGTTACACTACTTTAGCTGGAAAAGGTAATAATATTACAGTAATATGTAATATTTAATTAGTTACTGCTCAACACTGTAATGGCTATATTTCCCCTACCATAATCCTTCACTAATGGGGGGTGTTGTTCCAAGTCACTTATTTCCTTTGAAATAAGTAGCAAAGTGTACCACTTGTTACATTATTTACATAACAAAAATAGGATACAAAAGATTGTTTTTAGCGGTGGGACTAAGCAAACTACACCCCAGTCCCCTATTCCATTCAATTCAATTCAATTCAATTCATTGAGGCCTTTTTTGCACACCTGTACCTTTTTTGGTGAAGAACTACAAATAAACCTCAGAAAGTTTTCTAGTCCGAAACTCCTTTAAAAACTCAAGAAAGTACTTCTGGCATTCCTTGATCTGCTTGGCGCTGGAACTCTGTGGGGTCTTTTTGACCCATTTTGAGGTTTTGAAGTTGATTTTCTTTGCCCGTGAATCTCTCTGGATGTCTTTTCTGAGATCTCTTCTGAGATTTCCCTAAATATTCCATTTAAAGCATCTCAGAATAGATTATTTTTTTTATTTTTTCATCTAAGTCACTTTCAATATATGAATTTAGGCAAACTTATACCATCTCTGCCTCTTGCTTTTCGGCCATAATGACCCCTGCCACCATTCCTCCCCTCATGGGAGTGGACTTCACACCTCCAGACAGACCATTCGTCATCGTTGTTAAAAGACAATGGCTCTACCCGGCTGCTGGCCTCCAGAGACAGTAGCTAAAAACATCACAGGGAGAAAAAGAAAGGATTTTTTTTACCTGAATTCAGCTGGTATTGGTAGGTGGCCATACTTGAGTCATTTTAAACTGTGCAGGACACAGCGATGCCAGCATTTCTATTTTTACGTTTTGTGAATTTCTGTCTCTGTGGGCAGGTATTTGTACGCAAATATCCTGGCCAATGGCATTGTAAGACTAAACAATGAACATCAACAATGATGTTCAAGTGAACAAGAAACATTACGCACATACGGAGGTTTACAGGTAGTATAAAACTGTTCTATGGTTTCTTTGTTTGTTATGTTATTTTTTGCCTTTCCTCCCTCTACATCGCTTCTACTTAAATGCTGCAGCTGTTTCCATACACTTGCTTTGCCCTGTAGACATTTTGGATCTTTATTGTTGTCTACAAATAATTGATGTTGGGCTTGTGGCAAGGCGGTGCTAGTGTGTGTGTGTGTGTGTGTGTGTGTGTGTGTGTGTGTGTGTGTGTGTGTGTGTGTGTGTGTGTGTGTGTGTGTGTGTGTGTGTGTGTGTGTGGGGGGGGGGGGGGGGGGGGGGGGGGGTGAAGCGGTGAATCTAATCCAATCACTTGAGTTTTGTGCACACTAAATTTGCCTTTAATATCTTTACAGTCGATACAGGTACTGTATTCACATACAGAGGCACACATGGAAATCTCATCACGGTATAGACCACGTGACTAGACTAGAAAGTACATTGCATGCATAAGAAAAAGCAGACCCCGCACAATGCAGTACTGTCTGTCTGTCTGTCTGTCTGTCTGTCTGTCTGTCTGTCTGTCTGTCTGTCTGTCTGTCTGTCTGTCTGTCTGTCTGTCTGTCTGTCTGTCTGTCTGTCTGTCTGGCACAGAGCTAAGTCATCAGTGTGGGATTAAACCACAGTAAGACCTTACAGACCGAAGGTAATTGGTGGAGAAAGGTTCACCGATTAGATTGTCTTCTTCCACCTGTGAGAGTGTGCAGCGTAGGCAGACATCCCCCGTCCCCTGGGTCCACTCTGTGGAATCTCATCTCATGGTGAATGCATGGGACAGAATGTGATTGAACCGGCTGAAACCGAGCCTTTTCTCTCTCTCTGGCGCGTTGTGCGTGCACAGGCTTTTGTGCATGTGGCTCGCGCGTGTCTGCGTGCCAAGTTGTCTCGTAAACAAACAATTGGATGCTGGCAGCTGTGGAGCTTTAAATGTCATCAGATCAACGGTCGCTGGCAGTGAGTAAGGAACACGCGTCAACGCGATGATGATGATTGCATCCACCTGTTGAACTCCCCGGCATCTGCATATTTATTATTTACGACAACAAGGGAGAATAACAAATGTGGGGGGGTGGGGGGGGCTCGTTACAGCGTGGCGGTAGGTTATTGATGTCATCCACTCCGGCGTCGATACTCCATCGCCCGGCGCGCCGCGCATTTGTTTACACAAGCAATAGTTTGGATCAGAGCGGCGATGCATCAGCAGCCAAACCACCCACACACACAGTTCTATAGTCAAAAAACAACACAAATAAAACACAAAAAACAAAACATAAACAAACCTGGATGCAGTTAAACAAACGCATCCAGAGAGATTAATGTGCTTTGGGAATATTTTTTTAGCAGAAATATTAAAGGCAATAAATCAGGGGGGTAATGGTGGCGGAGGCAAAACGCTGTTCAATAAATAATAAGAGCGGGACAATTATGCTGCAGTGGCGCAAAAAAAACAACCGCTTACGTTTGCTTCCAACTGTGAAAGAAAAAATCCATATTTTATCATCGGAATTGGCTAACGCTAGTCCCCGTTGGCCCAACGAATTATCGCCAGGTCTTACATCTTAACTTAACACCCCGGGGTGAAAGTGAAAGTGTGGCATGCACCCAGAGAGAGAAAACAACATGCTCCATTTGTTTAACTGAATAATCACCATTGTTTCCAACAGAAACAATGGTTCCAGCAGTATGCCCTTTTGTATTTCTGATGAGACAACAGTAGACAGTAAACGTGTTTTATTTGGTGGGATTATATGAAGGAATACACTTGTCTAAAGAGTTTAATTGAGTGATAGTATAATTCAGTGGTTTTCAACCTTTTTCATACCAGGCAGGGCCCACTATTTATTCAGAATATGAGCCACGGACCACCATTTGATGACATTTTATCCCCACAGACCCCAAAACTAAAGCTTTCTTTTGTCCACAATTCCAGGCTGGATTACAAAACAGACAAACAGTCAAACATACAGATCAAAATGACCATTAATCTTCTACATTCTCTAGTTGTGTAGACTTGGGCTAATTCAGATAGTGACCATTTTAACTCTTGAGAATGTAAACATGAAACCAAGGATCCATTTGGTTTCATTTTTGCGCTCAAACTAACTTTCCTTCATTTAGCCTGGGGACCACCTGGAATCCTCTCAGGGAACACTAGTAGTCCCCGGAAGATCCACAAAATCTTTGAATATACATGTACAGTATATTCTATCAGAGGGAACGTTTTTAACTCAAAGCTTGTGAACAACATCATTTCAGAATGAGGGTCAGGTTGACCACTACCATAGGTTGACCACTGCTGTCATAGAAGCATCTGCTGTCATAGAAACAAGGATTATTATTTACTTATTTTCTTTTCGAATCAGCCCCATGTCTAAATGGGTTAAATGTTGCTTCGTGTGAAGAATGGAAGAGGTCTCTTTACCAAAGATGAATGTGATAATTAAATTAGGCGATTCATATTAATGTGGAACAGAATGTGACATTCTGCGTTCTCCTCCCACAAATCAACACTAAGCAGTCAAAACAACATATCTTTATTAATGATGTCCCCCCAAAAAATGACTCATCTTGTAAAATCACAACGAAAACCTGCTCTGCTGCATGAATGCGCACACACACCCATACACACACACCTACTTGCAAACACAATCCAAACAAGCGTAAAGTCCAGTGAAATGCAGCATGAAAACTCTTCTGCAAAACAGCAGGATGGGAAAGACCCCCCCACACACACAGACACGCACGCACACACACACACACACACACACACCAGGCCCGCATGTAACATTTCCCAATTGGGGGGGCAGGCAAAAATCTCATGAGGACGGCTTCATCGCCCGTGGCACGTAGCGACAGGGGCGATGAAGCCGCCCCCACACCATTTTCATTCAAATTCTTTAGTTCTGTGACCGACAAGATTCATATCCTTCGGCAAGCAAGCATCAGTAACATCAGTTGTTTTTGAAGTTGCAACAGGCATGCAGCATGCATAAAGCTAAAGATCTGACTCAGAGAGTTTTCTGTTTTGAATGATAAAATGGTGTTGGTTTAGTGGTGCCACAATTCTAGCAGTAGTAGTGTTTAAAGCCCATTTGAAATCTTTGAAATTTGGGTTGTTTGCATGCCATCATGTTTGGTGGGGCAGTCTGGGCAGTTAGGGGGCATTGCCCCCCCATATCCATGCCTATACACACACAGGTCCGACTCACCCAGATGTTGCCATCCTGGTAGTATGGTTTCCAGTTCCGTCCCGTGTCGCTGTGAAGGAGGCGGTACCGCGTGGTCCAATCAGAGCTGCTGTAGCGGCCCTGCGTCGCCACAGCGCTCACCTGCTTCCTGGAGCCCAAATCCACCTGGAGCCACTGGTAATGATCCGTGTCCAGAGGAGACCAACCGCCTGCACCTGTATACACACAATATTATTAATGGGGAGAGCATCCGGCTCGAAGGACCATTATAACAACACAATCAGTGTTTGGCCAGATCATCTGGCTCGAAGGACCATTATAACAACACAATGATTAGCTGTTGAGATCATCTGTCTCACTGGACCATTACAACAGCACACCGATCGGTGTCCAGAGACCACCAGCCACTAGGGTTGTAGGCTCACATAGCCAGACAACCATTCCACAATCTCCTAATGCTGCTGTATATAGAGCCTGGAAATACATGTACACATCCTAAAATCCCAGAAAGGAAGTTCTTCTGTTCTCTAAATCTTTAAAATATCTTTACGTTTTGTGCAAGCAGAGCAAGCGCAAGGTAAGCAATCGGTTGTCGTGGGTCGTCCCTCGAAGTATTGCGATTGTTAAGTATTGTGCGATTATTAATTTTTGTTGTCTCCGCCGTAAAGGTGGTGACTATAATTCGTACCCTGTCCGTCTGTCGCACACGTCGCACACATCTGTCCGTGCACACACCTGTTACGTCACCAGCAGGGTGACGTAACATCAAGGTGGTGATCCGTCTGTCCGTTCACACATCTGATCTGACTGAGCATACATTTGTCCATCATGGTGGTGATTACGTTTACAGGGTGGCATGTGCACATGTTCAAACCTGACCCCGGACGGTTGTTTGTTTTTGGTTCGCTCACTCTGATCTCTTTTGCTCAATGCAGTTTGGCACTCTACTGAGTACAGATCTACAGCAAGCTGTATTCGCTTAGATTTGGATTTGTATTAGGATAAAGATGGAGCTGAAGTTGGGAAGCAGCCTTTACTTCTCCTTGATGGCTTGTTTATGATCACAGCTTCTGTTCGCCAGACTGTATGACTGAAACATTTGAGAAGTGCGAGAGACAACAATCTGGTAACATGAGACTACGATACAGTCGAGACAATATTATTGTTTGTCAAGATAAAAAAAAATAATAATAATATCGGAGGTATTTTAATTGATCGTGAAATTGTTTTCCGTCATACACTAATCCAGTCCTGGGCCATGCGCTCCCTCTGGAAACCTGAGGAGAGCCCCGAACCAACCTCATGCTTCTTCCAAAGCACAAGGAGGGAGCCATTTCATATACCTGACAGGATTAGTACTCAATATCTTTACATTTAACTAGAGCTAGGACTCGATATGAAAAAAAAAAATAGTAATAATTCCAATATTCGGAAGTATGAGAAGCATTTTTTGGTCAATTAAAACAGATGTTGTATCAATGGGTCAGTTTTTTTCCCATCATCTGCTGGGCCAAGCAAAGCCATCTGATTGGCTTCTTCTCCCATTGTGTGCACCGTTATGATTGGTACGCCTGAAATACATCCAGTGAAAAAAGGTTCTGTGATGCTAAATATATGCACCACAGAACCTTGTATTGTTGACTTAATCAGAGTCATATATATTCTCAATATAAGCCAAGAATACAATTTCAAATGCATGACCGCACTGTTGAAAGGCAAGAGATCTGTGTTGACCGAGCTACCAGACCAAATAAAAACAATCATGTCTGTGGTTCAGATAAGGCAGAGATGAGTTGCTAGTAGAGATGCACCGAAAGGGAACATCTTGGCTGAAACTATATACCAAATAGCCAAATTCATATGTATATATATTTTTCTATCATTGCTGTCATGGCTGTTAAAACCTAACTGATCAGGGCAAAAGACGCGATTATGGCAAAACGTAACTTAACTTATGGGATCATAGAACATTTATTGGGCACTTTTGAATGTATAAATTGCACCCACTTTTCTGTAATATATTTTTTCCCTGACAGTTTGGGCCTAAAACCGAATAGGCCAAAAAATGCATTTTTAGGCATTTTCTGCCAAACATTTTCTGCAGACGGATATTCGGTGCATCAGGAGTTGCAAGGTAAGCTCAAATAAGGGAATGATAGATTATAAAAAGATCTGAGCTGCAGAGAGGGAGGATGGAGGTATTGAGGCTGTGAGAAGATGAGGCAGGGGCGGATGTAACATTTCCCAATTGGGGGGGGGGCAGAAGAAAATGGTATTGGGACGGCTTCATCGCCCTTGATGCTTCGCGCCACGGAGGATGAAGCCACACCCATAACCCATAACATTTTTGGTTACAGGACTTTTATTAGGCAATTAAGCATAAATAATATCAGTTGTTGTTGAAGTTGCAACAGGCACGCAGCATGCATGAAGCTGAAGGTCTAGTTAGTAGCAGTAGCGTAGTGTTTCAAATCATTTTTTAAAAAAATATAGGCACTTTAATTTGAAATATCTTGGGTTGTTGCATGCCATCGTGTTTGGTGGGGAATTTCGTGGGGCATTTAAGGGGGCACCCCCCCCCCCCCCCCACGCCCATGACTAGATCCGCCCCTGAGATGAGGATAGGAGAGGAGAGGATAGTGGGTTGTATGGAGGCCTAACGGAGATGAGAAAAAAGGGAGGAGTGGAGAGGGACAGCCAGAGAAAGAGGGAATGGAATAATGGCAGAATGACAGATAGCCAGTTGACGAAAAGGCCTGGAGACGAGGGTGTTGGGGGGCTGAGGCTGCAAAGCATTCTGACACACACACACACACACACACACACACACACACACACACACACACACACACACACACACACACACACACACACACACACACACACACACACACACACACACACACACACACACACACACCCACACACACACACACACAGACCTCACGTCCAAACAACAATAATTCCATATCTGATCCAATTACAGAGTCATTCCACTCAGACGATGGTCCTGACAGATAACCAGAGCTGGATCACTGGAATCGTCGATAAAAAGAAAAACACCTCAAAGAAATTACACCGAGAATCTGTTCCCCCAGGGGAGGGAAACACACAAACACGCACACGCTCGCCAATTTGACGGCGACGACTAAACAGGGTGTGTAAATCCCTGAGGACAATGACACAACGGCGTCATGGTTTGATGGCAGCACAGGATTCAGAAAGGAGAGGTAGACGCCTCCTTCGGCTTTGGACAGTCTGTGTCTCCATAGATGTGTGAAGGTAGACGCTCCAATTAGTGTACTGTAGGAAGACAGTAGCGACACGATTGAACTCATGCTAGCTGGAGCTATGCAAGTTCCAAACATAGGCCAACATAATATTTTCTTATAATATACATTAACTAAAGTGAATTATATAACTAATCATTATTCACTGAGAGGTCTGTTAATGCGTTGAAATGTCCTAAAATGCTATAATTTCGCTAATTTAATTGCAAACATGCGATCTGCTGGCAATGGAGCTGGATGGCCAGAGTGGTTGGAACCATAATCCCTCCTTAGGCGGTCACATGTGCTTTTCAGCCAACAGCTGTCTCTGTTCAGCCGTATCATTGTGTCAACGGGAGTGTCAGTACTCTCCCTTATAGTACTCTTGAGCTCTATAGACGCTGACAAGCACATGTTTGGAACTAACATTAACTAATTAGTTCCAAACAAACCACTCTCGCCATCCACTTGCATTGACAGCAGAGCCCCAGTGCAGGCGTGAAGCACGAGACACGAGATCAAAGCGTGTCAGTACTCTCTATTATAGTGCTCTAGCTCCAATGAACTGCAGTGACCAATGGATTTGTCTCCGATAAAGAGCAGTGTCCTTTATAGCGGAGAGAAATGTGACAGACAGATGAAAAGGTGACAGAGAGGGCAGGATGATGATCACTGGAAGGTGAGCTCTGAAGTCACTGAACATATGGGTAGGTATAGGGTGTGTGCGTGTGCGTGTGCGTGTGCGTGCGTGGCAGAAAATGGGGTCTGAGGTCAGAGGAAATGAACAAAGGAAGACGTGATGAGAAAAAAAGGACAAAGGAAAGTAGGAGACGAGGAGAGGTGACAGGAGAGAGGAGAGACTTCCCTCTCAGGTTCCTCCTGGGAACGGCTGAATGAGACGAATACACAAATTAAATGTCGGAAAACGTTTATTTTTCCTTAATATTTCAAATCATATTTGATTTGCCCTGGTAGTAGAGACGTTTGATTTATTACCTCTTGGGATCTGTATTGATTGAAACGTGTTTCCCTCTCCTGTGATCTGAAACCTATATAAATCCTCCCTGAGGACTTTCTACCAGAAACACTTTGTGGTGAAGACTGTCACCATCCCTCATGTCACGTCAAGCCGTGTCCTGTCAATACAACTCATAGACAATCAATGAAAAACACATTATATGGATTCTACGTTCTATAGGAGAAACATGATGACCGTGACAACCGCGCGAAGCGATCCCATTAACTCATCCGGTACATGGATCGTCTTTGATACCTGTTTAAAGGGGAATTCCACCCATTTTGAAGACTTTTTTTCTGAGAGTGTACAAATGGAACCAAATGGACCCTAACGGTTCCATTTGTACGCTCTGAGAAAAAAAAAAGGTCCTAAACGAAAAATACTTTATTACTTCATAGTAATGATTTTTTTTTTTCAGACAATTTCTAGGAAACATAGAATGGGGGAAACGTTTCATCATGTCCTCACACATCTTTAAGGTATATTAATGACATGGTAAAATGTTGAAAAGTGCCCTTTAATATCAGTTGATGTGGGTTCACAACTGTGTCCTATGTGTCCGGTTCTGGTGTGGTGGAATAGATGATGGATAGATGAATGAATCAATGGATGAATGGATGGATGGATGGATGAATGGATGAATGGATGAATGAATGGATGGATGGATGGGTGGATGGATGGATGGATGGATGGATGGATGGATGAAAATAATGGAAATCAAAATGTAGCTCTTCCAAATCCACCTTTCTCTCCGCTATATGCCGCTCCATCTGTTTTCTTTCTTTTCATTCTTTCTGCTCGTTCTGATCTTTGTATGACATTCTCCTCCGCGGCGACTCCACCTCCTCATCCTCTCCTCCCTTAACATCTGTCTGTGACTCTCCTACAGATGTGCCTCTCTCTTCCTCTGTGTGTGGATTTCTTCTCGCCTGTCTCTTCCTCCTTCCATCAAAGCTCACCTCTCTCGCCCCCCACACGTGGGACCTAATTGCACTTCCCCCCTCCTCACGTGCCAATACCACCGACCTCTCGTCTCACCTTTGTCTCTCTCTGCTCTCTCCTTGCTTTACCACGTGCACACTTATACTGTACGGCTTCAGCATCACACAGTCTAGCGCAGCGGTGCCCACACTTTTTTGACTTGTGAGCATATTTCAAACTGACCAAGTGAACAAGATCTACTGCTGTGCTACTACTATAACGACCTAACACAGAGAGGAAATGTCATTGCACATAACAATGTGGTATATGACGTATGAACTCGAGTTCTTTAGAGCTCCCTTTTTGAATTATACCCAGAGGGAAATGTGTTTAACTCTCCAGGGGGGTTATTGAAAACTGCAATTTTATATCTAACTCGACTCCAACCCCACACTGGGTTGATTAGAGAGATTAGAGGGACAATTGAGCAATTAACCTTGACCGGCTGCAATGTTAGAAATAGCACAAAAGAAAGCAGCCTTTATTGTTAAATGTGCCTGCATGTTCATATGACTCACTCCACCGCAATGGATTAAAGGGATAGTTTGGAGTTTTTTAAGTTAAGTGGTATGAAATACGGTCCATTAATATTGGTTGGGGGGGGGGGGGGGGGGGGGGGGGCACTGGGGCCACGCAATAAAAGTAATTTAGTCCAAAAATTTGTCATTTGCATTGTTGAATTATTTCTAAAATATTAGCATATCCTTCGTTCATTTTTGACCCCTCTATCACAAGGAACTACTTTTTGGGCGTAACTTAAAAAAATCCAACTATCCCTTTAAAAACCGGATACATAATTGCAATACTTAAAGCTATTCAATGTCTCCCACCGTTTTGCTGTCCAAGTGTTCACAATTTCACTCCAGCGACAGTTCCTTTTTTATGCCAATCACTTAAGTCACCTTAATTCATGTATAAATACAGTATATAAAGCCTATAATTCGCATTTTGTAGGTCATGTTGTTTACCTGCACAGCCTTTGTGATCTACTGGTAGTTCACAATCTACCTTTTGGGCACCCTGCAGGTCTAGCGTGATGCTTACTATCAATATGTGAGCCGACAAGACAACACTAACTCACAGTGTTTTATTTATGTCATGTCATTATGTCATGTGAAAGCTGGAATCATAATAGCTACAAATAGACATATTGGTTTCAGTTTCGCCAACCTGTTTTGGAGATAATGGCTTGTATGACTCAAGAATTCAGACCTCAAAGGAGTGCACTTTCTGTCATTAATAGTGACATTTATAGTGACATTTTAACATCTGTTCCAGGGAGGATTGACAAAGGTGTGTGCGTGTGTGTGTGTGTGACTGAGTACCATTTTTATACTGAGTAAGTATAAAAAGCGAAATACTGAAAATGTGAATTAATTAATTTACACTCAGCCTAAGTGAAGCTCAGGTGTCTTCTATTTTTACCATTTGAACAAATGATTAAATGCGCATTATTTGAACCAGTGCCATAACCAAGCATCGGAACATCCATAGACATGGCTGCCTCATGATGCCAGGCCAAGGGGCAAACGGCAGGGAACCTCACAGTGTTCAAATGCGGTCATGCTGCCGCTTACTCTACGATTAGCCCAGGGGTGGGCAATTATTTTTCCCATGGGGCCAAATGAGATGCATAAAATATTGTGGAGGGCCAAGACTAAAAGCTGAACTAAAGTCTGTGTAGAATTAATTTAATTTCAAGACGAAAGTAAGAGTAAGACCAAACGTTTTGATACCGGGGACCTGTATTTATTCAATATTTGGGCTATTGTTTTGCTGACAATACCAGGCTGGATTTGGGAAACAAAATAGGCAAACATAGATTAAAAAAAAAATACCATTGTTTTACATTATCTGATTGTGTAGATTTTAGGTAATTCAGATTTCAGATGAATATTTTAACTCTTGACAGTGTAAACATGGAAATGGTTTCATGTTTACGCTCTCAAAGAGTTACATCTGGTTAACCAACTTTCCATATTGAACTGGAACTCTCTCAAGGACCACTGGTGGTCCCCGGGCCGGTCAGAGTCAGCCAAAGGGTCACATTTGGCCCCTGGGCCGCATAATGCCCAGGTATGCCTTAGCCACTGCTGCCAACTTATACCATTGGCTTCTTCTAATAAACTAGAAAGTTGACTATTCAAGGACGTATAGCGTCCTCTGATGTGTCTGGCTCTCCAGTTGTTTACAGCTGGTCATAACATTCAGTCTCCTCCTTCGGTTGCCCTGAGACATTCTGCATGAATTATTAAGCGGACAAACACAGATGTTCTGTATCTGCTCGCTGTGAACTGATGTGGAAATGATTCCACACTTCTGAAAGCACCCAGATAAGACGAGTGGAGAGAGACGGAGATAATAAACTCTGAGGGAGAGGGAGTTTATCTCTATATTCAGAGACATTTCTTGTTCTTTGTGTGTGAATATGGGGTGCAGGTGTTTGGTTCGACATAACAGGTAGCCATGATTCTGAAGCTTAAACCAGACATTAGTTTTTAACATGCCATGCATGTCAGCTTGTCATATCAGTGTGTGTGTGTGTGTGTGTGTGTGTGTGTGTACCTCCTCTCCTGTTGAGCTTGGCATATCCAGGAGCATAGCCGCTGGTGAACACAGAGGAGCTGGTGAACGATGTGTGAGAAAGAGGAGACACCAGACCTTCATCACATTTCTCTGGAAAGAGAGAGAGATTACCATCAATGAACAGTAGTAGTCATCTGTAACATAGTTGTACATGCCGTGCTCCTCATATACGCAGAGTTGGCAGCGCCTGGAATTGCACCCATGACCTTGTGGTCAGAAGGCGAGAGCTCTACTGACTGAGCTACTCGGACCCACTTAGCTCCATTGAGTGCAGCAGCCTCTTGAGCCTGATAGGAGCACCGTGGATATCTATGGCAGTTAACACCCACAACATTCAGACTATTCTCTGTGCTCAAATGTCCTGGTCTGTGTCAGTAGTAGTAAAACTAACGTAATTGAAACAATGGCAAACTTAAAAAATTAACGTTTACCACTTTTCAACGTGTTTTCTCACACATGTACATGATAAAATACCACTATCGCACTAAATAGAAAGTGCAGGCTTTCTATTCCTGAAAAGTTGCAAATCAAAAATGGAAGCCATCGTTTTGACACAATAAAAATGTATTTTTGTCGGAAAAAAGTAAAAAAAAAAAAAAAAAAAAAAAAAAGAAGAAAATGTCGAGCAACAATGTCATTGGAGTACAGGTGTCTGAACTGCTCACAGCCCTCCTATGAGACACAGACTGAGTAGAAAAAAATATTTTATCGTGTAAATTAGCGAGGACCTATTATATGAAGATGTGTTGAAAAGTGGTGAAGTGGTCCTTTAAGTCTCTGGCATTTTGTGATGAAACGACTCCACATTGGGTTGTAAAATGTCTGGGTTGTTGTCAGACACATGCTTCAACGTCGAGTTGTAAATGTCGCAGATTGTTGTCAGTCAATCAGGCGCATGCAAAGATTCAACATGGGGTTGTAAATGTCAGGGTTGTTGTCTGCAGACAGAAGGAGGATTTAAAGATCACTGCTACACTCTCCACAAGTTGGACGGTGTCCAGGTAGCTTTGAAACATTTGCCACTCAACAGGCGATTCAAATTGCAAACTGGAAAAAACAAACAAACAAAAAACACTGCAATAAGCCTGAAATAACCTGCAACACCCAACAGGTTTCATGCAGAGGCAATATTGGACTATTGCAAGCAATAGTGGATATTGCTTGCAATTAGTCAAAAATAATTACCTTGTTGCACGCGTAAAAATACAAAACAGGCACAGAGATCTTTAAATTGAAATAAAAATGTCTAAACATCCTAATAAGGATTCTGGAAAAGGAGTGCGTTGCAACTTCCACGGCGAAAATGATTAAACAGTGGTACGGAGGTACCCAAATAATCCCTACTGTTTATTGCAGTGGTTTTTAACCAGTTGTCTGGGGACCACCAGTGGTCCTTGAGAGGGTTCCAGGTGGTCCCCAGGCTAAATGATGGAAAGTTGGTTAACCAGACGTAACTCTTGAGAGCGTGAAAATGAAACCAAAATGAAACCAAATGGACCCTTGCGGGTCCATTTGGTTTCATTTTCACGCTCTCAAGAGTTAAAATGTTCATCATCTGAATTAGCGCCATTTAATTCATCATCTTTAGTTTTGGGGTCTGTGGGGGTGAAAATGTCACCAAATGGAGGTCTGTAGCTCCAGTGCTGACGAAATAGTGGGCCCTTGTATCAAAAAAGGTTGAAAACCACTGGTTTATTGCCATGTCGATACAGCAGCCCCTACTGTCCAGGTGTTCAATAAGGCACCACTAGCATGCATGTATGCATGTACATGTGTGAACCAGGTCAGCATGGTGCGCTGTAGAGCAGACAGATTTCCGTCACACCGGCAGTGAAACCTAATGAAAAGCCACACACAACTGACCCCAGGGCTTCACACAGTCAGTCACATATACACACACACACACACACACACAACACACACACACACACACACACCACACACACACACACACACACACACACACACACACACACACACACACACACACACACACTCATCGTGACAGAAAACGATGGACTGCCTTCGCTTGGCTGCTAGAATGACTCTGTGTGAAACCAGCAGGGGCGAATGTAACATGTAACCATTTGGGGGGCAAGAGAACATGTTGGAGGGGCAAGAGAAAATGGTATGGGTGCGGCTTCATCGCATCGATGAAGCCGCACCCATACCATTTTCTGTTCCAGCACTTTTATTACGCAACTAAGCATCAATAATAACATCAGTTGTTGTTGAAGTTGCAACAGACACGCAGCATGCATAAAGCTAAGGGTCTGACACAGAGAGTTTTCTGTTTTCAATGATGAAATGCTGTTGGTTTAGTGGTGACACAGCTGTAGTTAGTTAGCATTAGTAGTGTTTCAATCATTTTGAATCAGTCTGGGAATTTAGGATGGCTTTGCCCCCCCATGCCCATGCCTAGATCCGCCCCTGGAAGCCAGGGTTCGGTATGTGTGTGTGTACACTGGTGCATGCGTCCATGTGTCGTGCACTTCAGGCAGTGGAGGGAAATTCCAGCAGAGAAACTGCAGAGCTTTTCACATCTGTGTGCATGTGCGTGCGCACACGCACGCACATGCACACACACACACACACACACACACGGTTAGAGTCTCTTACAGAGATGCATTCCATCTCTTTCCCATAAAAACACACCATCCGTCATACCCAGCCACTGTAGTGTCTGCTGCATGCAAAATGTGATGCTACAACTCACACACATACGTTGTACATTGCATGCTTGCACGCGGCCATACGCATGCATGCACGCACGCACACACAGTGCAAGCACACAGCGTACAAGCTCCCAATAATAAAGATATTTCTTCAGAAGTGCCGTCTTTACTACCAGGTGTTGCCTGTAAGACTTTATACCATATAGGAGCAAACGAAGACGTGGTGGCTCTTAGACAATATTCGAATGAAAGCATTACAAACAAATACACTGTTGCAATTGTCCTTAGACCAAACACACACTAAAAAAACAAACTAAATTGACTTCTCGTTATTTTCTGGCACATGATGGCACAATAATATTCAATGTTTACTCGCAGAGAGAATTATCTACCGTAAGACAAAACATGTTGTTGGAGAGCTGTGGAGAAAATGCTTCTCAAAAGGCTACAGAGGAATGAACCAATTTAGTTGCTTGCTTGGTTTCATTTAAAACCGGGAATGCACCATTTATCATAAATGTAGGTGCCTGACAGTCTGTCCGAGGAGTGACTGTCTTATAGCTCTGGTCCATAGCATTAGGAGGACTTCTTAAAACTATGGTTTTTACTTATAGTTCTGGTCCATAGCGTTAGGAGGACTTTCTGGCCGATGCTCAGACAGGCCATTATTCTGAAACCTGCCAGGGTTTGTTGAGGTGAACGTTGGGGTCAGTTGTAATGGTTACCGTACGGTATAAACAAATCGTTTTTTCAGAATAAAGGGCCGTGGCTAATGAGGGCCGTGGCACTCATGTGTTGCCCGCTTTAGTAATTAATCCTCAAAGGGCCAGGATGCATTATTTACTACAATCATTTAATCATTTTGTTATTTCTCACAGAACTGCTCCCATGCACGGACACGTACGAGCTAGAACAGTGGATTGCATTTGAGGTACACTACACTGCATGTTAACACACTCACGCACGGAGGCAGACAGACAGACAGGTATTGCTGAGATACATGAAGGACCTACAGCAAACCAGATAAAGTGGACAAACAAGACAATCTCCTCAATGACATTTCCAGCTGAGTGAATAAGCAGCATGTGAACAAACAGGCAAACCTTTCGGCAGACCTTTTACCACGGTTATGTTTAAGCTTAGGGATTAGGGTTAGTTTCTAGTAGCCACCGGTGAAGACGCACAACCGATTGCTATTGATCACAACGGTCGCCAGGTTTAGCGACTGATAACCACATGGTCGCGACCATCACTATCGGTCGGGGCTAATTTGCCATCAGCCACGACCAATGGTGGCAAAATGATTCTGCTGTCTCTCGATGAACATGTTAGAGACTTACAGTACATTTCAAGCACAACATTTCAACTGATGAGTGGACAACAACACCATGAAGCATTCCTATTTGTTTAAAACAGGGCCCAACTTGTTCATTTCATCAACAAGGTACAGTACATGGGTACTTTGGTATTGAATCTTGTGGACTAGACCCATTGCAAGATGCTGAACACCCCTAAGCCATTCACAATAACGCCCTGCATTCTCGTAAAGATATATACTGTACTGGCAATGAATGTGGCAGCCACAATGTCGCAGTCACATGAATATGTTTTCTAGCGACACTATATACTGTATGTGCAGCTGTTGTGTGTGCTTGTGCGATTGGTTGAGCAAAGTCCGCATTGAGGGTAAAAAGTGAGGACAGAAAAGTGAAGACGGAACCTGAACCACCCCAGTGGTGACCCTGGAATGACCCAGCTTTATATCTGCCTCCTCCTCAACCACTCCATGAACTGTGCAGACCGGCGGTCTAGAGGGAATTGAAGTTGCCTTCTACATCACCCCCATGCCTCCACGTTGTGCAATAAAGACCTTAAAAGATTCACCAGCGTTTCACTACTTCATTCATCTGTGTGGCAGAAAACCTTATACAGTATATCTATCCAATGGGGCTGCAACTAACGATTATTTTCAGAATTGATTATTCCACTGATTATTTAATCAATTCATTGATGAATTGGATTATGATCTTGTTTAGCTATCACATTAAAGGGGGATTCCAATCCACCCATTTTCAATTTTTTCCTGAGAGTGTACAAATGTGAACCAAATGGACCCTAGCGGGTCCATTTGGTTCCATGTGTACACTCACAGGAAAAAAGGTCTTGATGATGTCATCAAGTTGTGCTTCACTATGTCAATGATTTTTTTCTGACCTCCATTTCTAGACACAACAATTTTACAGTATATTAACTAGTCACAGTAAAATGTTGAAAATGGGTGGAATTTGTTACACTTAACACTGGAAAAATGATGGTTGAGTGGGGAAGCTGGTACAAACATCCGTGATTAGTTGACAAACCGATTAATCAATTACTAAAATAGTTGAAAAATCAAGTTGATTACGATTAATCAATTAATATCGTTGCAGCCCTACTATCCATATTTCATGCTTTTTCCACAAATCAAAAAATCATGAATGTGTTAGTGATGTACTGTATATATGATGACTTACAATGATAAGAGCGGTCATCACTTCACGCATGAGTGATTTTTTAAAACTCTTTGGGCCATTCGAGGCGACGCTGTGTCTGTTTAGCGATGTGCAGCACAGCCTATATGTACAGCACTCCGCCCAGACAGATGCATTATGCCTGCTCCTCTCATGCAGGACTCCCACTGCGTGGTGGAATGGCTGACTGAATAACTCTCATCTCAACCCCAGTGTTGTGGAATGCCTCGCTGAATAACTCATCTCAGCGCCTGCAGGGTGGGAAGGCATTTCCATCACCGTTCTCACACCGCACATACCAGAGTGAGCATTAAAGTAACCATTTGTACGTCTCTGTGAACATGTTTTTTATGAGCGTGGAATGTCCTGTCTGTGTCTGCGATGGCGGCCTGGGAATAAAAACATGTGTAAGTCACAAATTGTGTTGATGGTCGATTCTACGCTCTGTGAAACGTGTTCATTGCACAAGGCTAATGATGTTCCATGATCTACTTTCTTTTTTTGTTTGTGTTTTTTTTTTAAACAGAATAATATCTTATGGAGGGACTGTAGTGGAGAAGAGATCCAGCAGAACAAGAAGTCATTTTATGTTTTTTGTTTTATGTTCTGAAATGAGCTTGTAATGCCTGATTTATCATACTAGTAATTGTCATTACGATGCCATCACGGCCTGCCAAAATATGTTTTTGTTTGTTTGTTTTTCCTCTTAAACTAGACTTAAAGTCAACAACAAAACATTTCTACATTTTGCAGATGGTTTAAGTTTGAATAAATAACATATTCAAAAGATTACAAATAAATCAAAATTTGATGTCAAAATCAACATTTGGCTTTGTCAGGCATGTGCAAAAACCTGCACATCTGCATACACTACAGGTGTATCTATGTATAAATCTATGGGCACACTATCCTCTGTACAAATGTCCTTTTTTGGTCGTCAAACAGACCAGAGATATCCTATCAATTGCACTCACACATACACAAATGCGCCAGGGGCGGATGTAACATTTCCCAATTGGGGCGCAGGAGAAAATGGCATCACCCGCGTCGCTTCGCGCCACGGGCGATGAAGTCGCACCCATACCATTTTCGGTTACAGGACTTATATTAGTCAAGTAAAGCATCAATAATAACACCAGTTGTAGTTGCAATGATGAAATGCTGTTGGTATAGTGGTGACAGAGCTGTACAGTAGTTAGTTAGTAGCAGTAGGGATGCTTCAAATACTTAAATATAAGCACTTTAATTTGAAATATCTTGGGTTGTTTTGCATGCCATCATGTTTGGTGGGGCAGTCTGGGCATTTAGGGGGGCATTGCCCCCCCATGCCCATGCCTAGATCCGCCCCTGAAATGTGCGCGCACACGCACACACACACCAGTTACTTGGAGCCAACACCTCATCGATACAGCCAGTAATGCATGTGTCTCAACAGTCTCTCAGGATGAGTGGATCGATAGCCGACTGCTCTTGTATTCATCAAATATGGAACAGTATAATTAAAGATCTGCTCAGGATGACTGATTTTGTCTCATCAATAATCCATAGCTATGATGGGGAGAGAGAGAGAGAGAAAGAGAGAAAGAGTGTGGTTATGGGCACGCGCACACTCACGCACGCATGTGCGTGCGCACACACACCACGCACACACACGCACAGCCCTCCACGGCGCCGTATTGTTTTGCATGGGAGGTCATGTGTGAAATTGTCTCAGCGAGAGTGAGGATGATCCACCATGTTCAAATCACAGACCAAGGTGATGATGTGTACATACATCACACCAAGAGAGTGTGTGCGTGTGCGTGCGTGTGTGTGTGGAGGGGGTTGATGATGTGTACATGCATCATGTCGACATCAATTTGCTGTAAGGGGGGTGCTCAGCACTCCAAATACCGGTATATTTGTTCGAGAGACGCAAAAGAAGCAAAGATTTGAGTGAAAATTTGTGTGCGCTTTAAAATGACATCATTTATATTCAAGGATTTGCACCAATACAAGGAGACAAGGACGTCCTTCGTGTTGCGCTTCATGGAGCAATTTCTCAAGAGCTTTTATCTTTCATTTGACAGTTGTGACAGTGAGACCCAACCCCTGTCACTGCACCTTTAAATACCCAATACATGGACAGACAACAATCACACAAACTGCAATATTCTAGTTTTATTCACAACCAGCTCTTAATGGGCTCTGTGCCTTTAAATACGGAGAACACAGCTGAACTGATTGGGCCAATTTGGGCCAGTCCAACTCAAAGGGATGATTGTTTCTATTGTGGAGGAATATTGTACCCATATGAGCTGAAACACTATTGATTGAAATGAACAATCTACGTGTTCACAGAACGAAATGTGTGTGAATGTTGTTTGGAGCCATTGTGACCTGTTTGAGCTATTCTAACACCCTTTCCCCTTTCATGTGGTCCTGGTATGTGGGCGGGGCCAGGGAGTCTATATAAGTTGGACAGAAATGGCATTTTCAGTCTCTGTTTGCTGCTGTCCAGGCTGTTTGAGGTGCTGTCTCTCTGAGGAGGTGTGTTGGTGCTTGAGTCATATGTTTAGTCATGGTTAAGAATGCATTGTTACTTTGATCTTTTGTTAAAATGTTTGGTTTACTAAAAACGCTGAGGAAGGCCTACAGGCTGGAAACACTTTTGTCTGCTCAGGTAAATAAAGAATGCAAAAAAGGACATTTCATGAGTACTGTCATTTTCCTGTGCTGAACGTTGCACCTGGAAGGATCGTTTTAACATGGAATATTTCGGGTTGTGTTATAAATGATTGGTTTAAAATGACTGTTTCATATTGTCAGATTCTAGTTTCTGGCAATGGATTCTAGTTTCTGAATATAGATTCTTGTCCAAACATGCATGCAAGTGAAGGGAGTGCTCAGACAGACCCCTTCATTAGAAAAAAACAATGAACAAATTGTGTATGGCGGATTTAATCAGATTAAACTTAAACATTGTGCCAGGACAGCCAAGTATTATACACAATGTAACTAACCTACTTCCAGACGGTGTTTCTTTGGTGCTCCTAACTTATGATTCTTCATGACAATGTACTGTACTGTGTATGTATTTGATTTGTTACCATGTATTCCTTCATGCTTGCTTTGGTTAAGTTGTTTAAAAGTGTCTGGTGTTCTTGATTGTAGATTTGCTATTTTCGCAAATCAAAACCTGCACATGTGTTCATCAGCATGATATAAATCTGTGCACGTTTATAGGGAGCATCACAATGGGGATAATTTGTAACACACCTGAGCAGAGAGAAACTGTGTGCTCGCATACACGTCCAATCTCACCCAAGTGCAATCGGTAATTAGTCGAAGCGTGTTTGTTAATGGCCACAGCGGGCTACAAATCATAGCTCCCCTCCCTGCAGCACAGGGGGCTGCAACAGGATAGCGTGTGTGGGTGTGTGCATGCATGTGTGTGTCTTAAAGTCCAGGCTAATGTTAATATGATCCTTTTCCTGTGTGTCCTGGGTGACAGCTTTCACTCTTGATTTATCATTGTCTTCTGTATACACTATTTAGCCAAGACATGCCATCTGTGTGAAATGTGAACAGAGCACTGTTTTTAAAAGGGAGATATTATGATGGATTCCTCTGGCAAATGCATTGTATTTAAAGCGATGTTTTATGTATGCAGTACACAAAATACATTATATTTGGACACACAGACAAACATGCACCTAGACATGAACACATATAATTTGCATTTTTATCAATAGAAAGCATAATTAAACTTTTTTTTTGTCTTGTTTTGACACGATTAAGCATTGTAAACCTGCTGTTTCTCATTTGTATTTTAAAACGTTAACGCTACAAAGTAAACACATGTCTCCATTCTGACATACTTGGATTCTTGAAATTGTTTTTTTTTTATGCAGTTACTATATTGTCACACTAATGAACTAGTAGTGTCTCTGGGAAGGCAGATAAACAATGTGCCAACACTTTGCAAGCTGTGTGGCTCAACCAGCAGTATGATAGCCTATTAGTTGCTTTATAAATGAAATGTTATATAACAGTGGTTTTCAACCGGTGGTCCAGGGACCACCAGTGGTCCTTGAGAAGGTTCCATTTAGTCCCCAGGTAAATGATGGTAAGTTGGTTCACCAGATGTAACTCTTGAGAGCGTAAAATGAAACCAAATGGACCCTTGCAGGGCCATTTGGTTTCATGTTTACACTCAAGAGTTAAAATATTCACCATCTGAATTAGCCCAAGTCTGCACAACTAGAGAATGTAGAAGATAATGGTCATTTTGATCTGTATGTTTGACTCTTGTTTCCCAAATCCAGCCTGGAATTGTGAACAAAAGTGGACAAAAATCTTTAGTTTCATTAGACTTTGTAGCCTATAAATAGTTGGTTTAAATGACTGATTATACATAGTTATACATACAAAATTATTAATTTAATTCATGTTGTGCATAATATGAAGTTATTTTATTATTTTCAGATATTTGGTATTGTCACATTTTGTCACTTGGGGGAATAAATCATTTGTTAAACCCTGGCCAACTGCTTGCCTTGCCATCGTGGACGTTTATACCCTCACCTGAGCCAGGGGTGTGACACCAGGTGACAGTATAGCATAGGAAAAAGGCCGAGAGGTGAGGAAGGACGCGCAGAAAAATTGTCGGGATTGGGACTCTAACCCACAACGTGCTGCATAGCTGGCTTACCAGCCAACATGGGTTGCCAACATCGGATTATGTGGGGCTAACATGTCCTCAAATAGTGGTCCATGGTATCAAAAAGGTTCGAAACCACTGTTGTATAGTATTTCTATTCTCCAATGGCCTAGTGTTGAATCCTCTGGGGGGGGGGGCGAACTCAACTCATGCTTCTTCCAATGCATGAGGAGTGGTTTCTAACCACCTGTCAGGAGAAGAGTTTCCCTGATAGGTCATTGTGCGTAGAATGAACATGTTAAATCGTACCGGTTCCTTATCGGTTGTCTGACATGTGGAGGTAGTTTAGAGAACATGATCACTGCATGTATTTGTAAGGGTTTGTGCTCTAGGGGACATGGGGAGTCTGGGAGATCATGCAAATTCCATACAGAAAGGCCCTTTTGGTTTTTGGATGTTTAGTTATGAATAATTCATTTTTTTTTTATACCAAGTATGGATTACATCTTTACTTATAAATAATTAAACATGATTCCTTTTGCAACACGTGACAGAATATCTGTTTATTTACCAGCATTCTGTCTGCAGTATTAATTATTAAAGTGGTTGGGAGACGTTTTGTAAATCTATGCCGTTTAAAAAAAAAGACAAAAGGAAACCAGTGTGTCTTGCAAAATTCCAGATCAGAAGCGTTAGGCTATCATCCATCATCTCATCTATCCTCGCTCTCATTCTCTCTCTCCCCCAATGGAAAATGGTTACTTTTTAAAACAAATTATCACCAGCATAATTACAGATCTTGCCTCACAGACATGAACACATTTTTAATTAGCAGTGTTCAAGCACAATTAGCACCCGTGAAAGTGTGAAAGAAAAAAACCTAGAAAAACTGCAAAATGAATGTGCGCGCACAGTCTGTACGTAAGGGTTTGAGCACCACTAATACAAAACATTACATTTGTCATAAAATCGTTTTGTTTTGTTTTGTTTTTGGTTCAAAACTTTTTTTTTCAAGGCTCGTAGACAAAGTGTTACTGATCACGACGGCAAAATCTATGGCTCGAGGTGTTTCCTAGAAATGGAGGTCTGAAAAAAGTCATTAGCATGGTGAAACACAACTTGATCATCACGTTGTGTTTCACCATGTTAACAATTTTTCTTTTAGGACCTTTTTTACTGAGTCTATGGAAACAAATGGATTCTGGCATTGTGACATTGTGTTTTCTGACTTTTAACATTCAGTAGATTTTCTGGTCTGGAGGTTTTCCTGTGTCGCTTTCATTGCAGCTCCAAAACCACAGAGAAAACTCAAACATCCACTGAATGTTCAGAATCAAAGTTCAAAAAAAGGAAAGTATAGTTGAGGTCGAGGACGAAAAATAAAAATAAATGATGAAACCTTTAAACCTTTGACATATGAGCTCGATTCTACAAAATCTTTCTAAATGCAGTTTTCCAACAGTTATCTGAAAAATCTGTGTCTGTGTCAGTGATGCTCAAAACAAGGACCTCCAGAATTATCTGTTATCTGTATTGGGGACCTGCAGATCAACACCTGAAAACATTTTGTTCTCTGAAAAGAAGCTCTGAAAGAACATATATACCTATGAGTATAAAACAGTGTTTTTTTTTGTTTTACAATATTAAATATAGCTAGTCTTAGTCTTTTGGATAACTCACATTTAGTCTTTCAGTCCCATTTAGTCTTCTCAAATTCATTTTTGTTAGTCTAGTCTTAGTCGACGAAATATCTAGTCTTTCAGTCCTGGTGGTTTAGTCTTAGTCTTAGATCTTTTAGTCTTAGACAAATGCATGTTAGGTTTGAATATGCAATACAGACAGAGAAATCTGTCTGCATTGTATCTGTATCTGTAAATCTATTTTTTTAGTTTCAAATGACTACTCTTGTGAAAAGGTTCAGTAAATACAGCAGATATGACATTCATTGGATCTAAAATAGATCAACAGCACACGTTACTCCGAAGTGAAAAAGTTGCTGTCTTCTTTTGTACTATATTTGCATAGTATTTAGTCTTAGTTGACAAAAAGAACACTGGCATAAAACAGTCTACACCGACACCTTGTGAGCTTGTGTACTGGCAAATTTAACTTATTCAAAATAGTAAAAAAAAGAAAATAAGTTTAGGCATAAAGGGTTTAGCGAAAACGGGCCAATAATCCTCAAAGTCCAACGACATATTCCAGTATAAGTCCAAGCGGTGTTATAATGTAATCTGTAGAATTCAGGAGGTGGATGGAGAAAATGACTAACGTACGCTATATGCCATTAGCAGACATTCCTCTTGCAGTGTCTCCTCGTTTATGCCGCGAGACACGTCTCCACCATCGCCAACATACACCTATACCATCTGCTCTTTATTCTCACATATGTTCTGTATTTAAACCACGTACGCCTGGCACCTCGGCGCTAAAATTGATGTTGACAGTGTTAATGCCGTAAATTGAGGAGAGGCAGATAAAGCAACGGCGGCGAAGCTAATTGAGTAACAACAGTTCTTCAAATATTCATCAGATGAAATGAAGTGTTTACTAAAGTCAACTGCATGCTCTCTCTCTCTGCTGGTTCCATGGCAGCTTGTCACCAAGGATACAGAGATACAGATACTGTTTACAGATATAGATTTTATTAGCCTGGATAACAATATTAGTGCCACTTAATTAATGATCTTCTTAAAAATCAACACAAAAAACAAACCGACAGTACAGTATGTTCTTCTATCTATTCTACATCGTGGACCAGTGCCCACAATCACCAACTAGTGTTGACTGTCCATTTGAGATGTTTTCTCTCATGTTTTTTGCTTCCATTGAGATAAAAACAGATGGGTGGAACAGGTATTGAATAGCCAGGCATGGATCTCCAACTTCCATCGCTGCCGACTCGATACTAACTAGTGCAACGGTAGTCATTTAAATAATGGTAACGCTTTGGAAACATAATTAACTCCCGATTGGGCTCCTCACAGCTGTATGAATTCATAGTTAGTGCAGGTTCACAGGCTCTGTGTGTGTGTGTGTGTGTGTGTGTGTGTGTGTGTGTGTGTGTGTGTGTGTGTGTGTGTGTGTGTGTGTGTGTGTGTGTGTGTGTGTGTGTGTGTGTGTGTGTGTGTGTGTGTGTGTGTGTGTGTGTGTGTGTGTGTGTACGTGTGTGTGTGTGTGTACGTGTGAGAGTGAGTGATGGAACCGCATGGTACTGCAGTGGAAAGCGATAAAAAGGGACAGAGGAAGGTTAGAGAGAGAGAGAGAGAGAGAGGGTGAGAGAGAGAGGGTGAGAGAGAGGTGCATACCGGGTTAGATCACAGCAATAAAAATCCCCATTAATGTAACGGATGGGATGAGTTTACCATGGAGGAGAGGAGAGGAGAGGAGAGGAGAGGAGAGGAGAGGAGAGGAGAGGAGAGGAGAGGAGAGGAGAGGAGGAGAGGAGAGGAGGAGAGGAGAGCTGCAGTCAGTCACTGAGACTGTGTTGGCATGCAGTCTGCCTATAACAGAATGTCCTGGGGGGGCAGAGGGGAGGATGTACCTCGTGATCTGATGTCTGCCTGAACGGAGGCGTGAAACTCAGGGAGAGAAACCTTGTGCACTTTCTTTGTTCCTCGTCGTCTGCAAGGGACTTTGTCTGCTCTGAGATCCGAGGATAAGGGCGGCTTTTATAACGTGGACTTGACAATGCGAACAGAGAGGTTCACGTCGTACTTGTCTCGTGTTGAATGAAAGAGACGCCAATAGAAGTCAGGGTGAATAGTGCCTATAGATGCATCATAAAAGGAGGAAGACATTGTGCTCTGTATGAATATTGTTTTGCAACTTTTGCGATGCCAATTACTGTATAATTGCCCCCAGCCTGTTCACCCTTAGATAGCGTTGGTTTTGGGTATTACTGGTAAATGTTGCATTCATATATTGCAGCTACACATTCCCACATCCATTCATGCACCTTTGCATAGATTGTACATTTAATCCATTTTGATTCTAGTTTCTGCCAATACATTGTAGTTTCTGCCACTACATTCTAGTTTCAGATGCTAGAGTCTGGTTTTTGGTGCTAGATTATAGTTTCTGTTGCCAGTTCCAGTTTCTGACACTAGATTCTAGTTGTTGATGCTAGATTCTAGCTTTTAGATTTTAGGTTTTATTTTTTTATGCTAGATTTTAGTTTTTCTGAAAAAAAAAAAAACAAAAAAAAACAAAACAAAAACAAAAACAGGTTTTTCAGGAAACACAAAAAACTCCCCCAAAAAATTTTGGGGGAGTTTTTTGTGTTTCCTGAAAAACCTGGAAAAAATGACTTAGGCGATTATTTTAAGAAGGTGACGAGATATATATATATATATATATATATATATATATATATATATATATATATATATATATATATATATATATATATATATATATATATGTGTATATATGTGTATATATGTGTATATATGTATATGTATATATATATGTGTATATATGTATATGTATATATATATGTGTATATATGTATATGTATATATATATGTGTATATATGTATATGTATATATATATGTGTATATATGTATATATGTATATATGTATATATGTATATATATATATATATGTATATATATATATATATATATATATATATATATATATATATATATATATATATATATATATATATATATGTATATATTTGTATATTTGACTGCGCCCCCCCCCCCCCCATCTGAAAACCACATTTTCACAATTTTTCAAAAATATCAGACCTAGGTGGCGGAGTGAAAGATACTAGATGGGGGACAAGTTTTAGCGGCTACGTGATTCCCACGTTTCAATCGTCATGGACTTTTAATCAGCGACATTATTGCAAGCCAATGTAAAAGTATTTGAGTGTTTTGCGATACAATCGATAGAAGCGATTGCCATTGAGTTCAATTTGACGGGAATTCTACACATCCGCTTCCAGCATTGTATGCGCCGACATCCCATCGCACCAACTGGCATTGTTCAGATCCATCCTATACCTGTCTCATACCAAACACCAGCTCACCAACCTCACCGCCTTCAGATCCATCCTATACCTGTCTCATACCAAACACCAGCTCACCGACCTCACCGCCTTAAGATCCATTGCCTTATATTTTATTAAGCACATACTTAGAAAAAGAAAGCTCTCGGGCGAGCCGGTAGAAAGTGCAGCGTGAGCACCGAGCAGTATTTCAGTGTCTCTAGCTTCCTCCTACCGCTCCTCCTCTTCCTCCCGCAGGCTTTTTTAAATCCATCCTTTCATTTTATTCATGAGCGTCTCTCTCTCTCTCTCTCTCTCTCTCTCTCTCTCTCTCTCTCTCTCTCTCTCTCTCTCTCTCTCTCTCTCTCCCCCATCCCGAGGCACTGACATGCCTGATGCAAAGCCTTTAGTCCTCCCAACAACATGACACAGCAGTTGCACCAGAACAGAGGCCCCTAAATGAGCAGCATTTCTTTAATTTATCTACCTTTTCTTCAAATTCATTTTTTAAGGCAAAGGAAAAACTAACAAAATAAAAAAGCTCACACAGCAGTAGAAACCATAAACAAGATTAAATATGCGGCATTATTAAACAATATGTACGTTCATTTAAATTTCAAACGATTCACAGACAATAGACTTGTTTTCTTTTCAATTTGTACTGGAACCATTTGTATCACATACGCTGAGCCAGGGAGCTCTCCTTGGTGCTGATGCCATAAACTACACCCACAGTCAGCCCAGAGAGGAGCTGTCCGTAGTGCTGAAGGTTTCTCACAGACTTATTCACATCCATGGTCTTGCAGACATAAACTAGTCCGACAACAGCGGCGGAGCTCTCCATGGTCCTGGAGCCATAAAACTACTCCCTCAGCATACAGAGGAGCTGTCTTGAGGTGCTGAAAGTCTTCACAGACAACAGTTTTGTTATCACAACTCAACAGAGGCATGGCAGTGGGAAGTGGATTATAGATTTAATCGTGTTAGCGATAGATTTATTTTAGCTTCATGTTTTAATCCCACAGTTCTGTAGACAATCCGTGACTATCGACAAGTACGGTTGGTATGCGGTAGATAGGTAGGCAGGCAGCTAGGTAGGTATCGAATTGAATTGGAGGCCAAAAACCTCAACTCTCAAGTAGTTTTCCAAAAATGCAGCATCTAGCAGGTTCCATTTAAATATTTACACGGTTATTGCAGGGCAATCATTTCTCCAGGCCCACTCTAGGTGCACTGTCGCAATACAATCACCTTTTCTGCCATGTGTACAAACCCAGACAATATCTCTCTCCCTATCTCTCTCTCTCTCTCACACACACACACACACACACACACACACACACACACACACACACACACACACACACACACACACACACACACACACACACACACACACACACACACACACACACACACACACACACAAACCAACTCATATCACATGCACACAGACACACACAGGCACATGTGTGCCAACCCATATCACAACAGACAGAAAGAGACTGAGTTAGGAGAGAAAGATTGAAAAGATTTGAAGTGGCTGACCGTGTAAAGCAGTGGTTTTCAACCTTTTGTCATACCAGGGCCCATTTTTTTTTCAGAATTTGAGGCACAGACCACCATTTGATGACATCTTTCTTTTGCTTTTGTCCACAATTCAAACATACAGGTCAAAATGACCAATCTTCTATATTCTCTAGTTGTGTAGACATGGGAGAATTCAGATGATGAATATTTTAACTCTTGAGAGTGTAAACATGAAACCAAATGGACGCGCAAGGGTCCATTTGGTTTCATTTTTACGCTCTTAAAGAGTTACATCTGATTAACAAACTGTCCATCATTTAGGCTGGGGACCACCTGGAACCCTATCAATGACCACTAGTGGTCCTCGGACCACTGGTTGAAAACCACTGGTCTAAAGTGATCATGTTTGACCTGGGGACCCCCCAGTATCAGTATCGGCCCTGATTAGTCATATCTGGTCATATCAGCGAATATGCCAGTGTAACCACGGTTATAACAAAGCGCTAAGGAGGTGACCCTATGTAAATACAATGTTGGGAGTTTGCTTTGGAGTTGCCCACACCGCAATTGTACAATTGAGAAAGGATTCTGCTATGAACACATAAAACATTAATGTCAGAAAGACTGACTGAGGGTTAGCTGGCTGCATTGAAGTGTATGATTGAACTTTTCATGGTCCATATGGTTTGAATTGCTTTAAAATGTTGCAGTCGACTGAACTTCTCATGGTCCATATTGTTTGGAATTGGTTTAAAATGGTGTAGTATAAGTAATTTATGTGTGTCACAGTATAAATTGATTGGGCACCCTAGATATCAATACCATAAGTGAATTGTCCCACCCCTGGTTAATCAATTATGAAAGCAACTACTTTACTTCATACAAAAGAATAATAACAAATAATAATTATTTGGACACATTAAACTGTTGGTTCTTTGTGTAAGGGAGTCCCAACACTGACAATAAAAGTAATATTACTGAACCATAGTGTAAGACATCGGAGAGATGCCTACTCTATTTTCTAGTTTAACAAAACAGTTTGCATAAACACTGTTGGTGTAATTAAAAAAAGTTTCATATGAATAGATTACTGTTGGTGTAATTAAGAAAGTTACATTCATATGCATGCATATATTATCATCTAGGATCTGTAAAAATAATTCCGCTCCTCTTGTGTTGCTGTTTGTGTTTAGGGGAGGGGAGTCTGTGTGCGTGCATGTGTGTATGTTTTGGCCATTTATCTCTCCTAAATTGTGGACAAAAGCGTGAAAATCCTTGGTTTTCGGTCTGAGAAACTAAACTCAACATCAAATGGTAGTCTGTGGCTAACATTCAGAATAAATAGTGGGCCCTGGTATGAATAGGGCTGAAAACCACTGAACTAAACCAAAATTCAATGATTGTTTCTCAGCAACTTGACTAATTCATGCTCTGAGTCTGCTGTTCTAGTAGTCCAGTTTGTTGTTACAACTCAAGATGGAGGAGAACCCAAATCAATTCACGAGACAAGAACAGGGGGTAATATTGAAGATAGAAGGAGTCTTTTGCTCATATCATTACATGGTGTAAAGACATTCGGCAAGCGGAGAACAGGAGGAGAACGACTTTGTTCTACCGTTATTTGATGTGCTGTTAAAGGATTAATGACAGGCTGGGAGTCAACATCGTGTCTGCTTTCACTTCCAATCAGCCTAGACATGATAACAGCCTTCCATTAACGTATCTCCTCTGCTTGGGGAGTTACTGGAGTTAGTCATTATAGAGCAGCATTCTGTGGGTGCAGATAGCATGTCTGAACGTGCTACAAAACGCACCGGCCGTCCCTCCGGCCATGTTGCTCTTAATTACATCACCGCAGCCAACGTCTGAACATGGAGACTGGAGTTCAATACGTCTAGTCCATAAATGTCAAACTCAAGGACCGCGGGCCAAGTCAGGCCCGGGAATGAATTACCTTCAGCCCGCAGGATGATATTAATTACTATTAGAACTGGCCCTTTTGGAAGGGTATACCGTATACTGTATATTCAATATACCAGATACCAATATACTCTGATTTACGTTCTCATTTCATTAAGAAAGCAGTGCTTGGCGAGGATCATATAGCAGGAAACTGAGCGTTAACAACGCATTTTCAGTTTTTAATGCATTCAATTTAATGTTTGCATTTATCTTGCTAAAAATGACTTCTTTGTTGTTTGTCTGGGACGTCCTCATGAACTGCATAGTGTGTTGAAATACATTCTGGAGGCCCCAGCCCTTGACTTATATCAATTTTTATATTTTAGTCCGATGTGTATTTGAGTTTGACATCTCAGCTCTAGTTGATGCACACAGAATACTGTGTGAAGACTAGAGTTACACTCACACAGTTCAGAGCATCATTTTCTGCGTTACAAATGGGTCCTTACTACGGTCTGTAACTCTGAGATATACATGTATGGGGGTTTTGGAAATTAAGGATTGAGAACCACTAAGTGGAGCAGGGCCTTAATTAGTATCTGTAAAATATTTCCTAAAATAGGACTGTTGAAAGAAATGAGGAAAAGAAAATGGTATGGGGGCAAGTTCGCACCCCTACCATTTTCGGTTACAGGACTTTTATTAGGCAATTAAGCATCACTAATAACATCAGTTGTTGTTGAAGTTGCAACAGACACGCAGCATGCATAATGATGAAATGCTGTTAGTTTAGTGCTGCCACAATTGTAGTTAGTTAGTAGCAGTAGTAGTGTTTGAAATATCTTCAGGTTGTTTTGCATGCCATCATGTTTTGTGGGGCAGACTAGGCATTGCCCCCCCATGCCCATGCCTAGATCTGCCCCTGGTTCCCGTTGCCGTGGGAGATCCCTGGGGGACCACTCAATGTGTTCTGTTACTTCTGCTTCAAGGCATGCTCATGTAACACAGAGAGATCTCACTATAGTTCCACCCAGAGAACACTACACTGTACTTGGAAGGATATCTGTTCTGTGCCGGTGGCTGCAACAAGCATGGCTGTAGTGTAGACACTCCCAAGCCAATACAAGTTCTATAGGCATATTGATACGAAGAAATTGGCTGGCAGATTCTTTACAAAAACGGCGAGTGTATAGCAGACATGTTGTTGATCATGCTACTCAATGAAGTTATTTATTGACTTCACTATAAAGAGACTGAAATTCCGAGACCATTTTAACTTGGGATGTGGGTGGGGTCATGTAGGGTAGATTAAACTAGGACCTTACCCGTTGTGAATATATGAACACCAAATTATGTACTGTGTGGGTAATGTGATGTTACCAAAGATGCAGGTACTTTAATGAAGGATTGCTTTAATGCACACTTTTGCACAGACATTGCAATGGCCAGTCATAAAGTGTGTGTGTGTGTGTGTGTGTGTGTGTGTGTGTGTGTGTGCGTGCGTGCGTGCGTGCGTGCGTGCGTGCGTGTGCGTGTGCGCGTGTGTGTGTGTGTTGGTCAGTCTCTCCCTAATGTTATGGTCAATAACTGTGTGAAAAATCATAGCAACTGGTGCAGCCAGCGATGAGTTACGGCGGTTTCAGACAGAAATTAATTCAGACATTTCCTTAGTTATAGTATGGATGTCACGCTGCTTCGTGCCGCTCTTCTCCGCATGTTGGGTGGGGGGTTATCTCAGAGAGCCTGCGGTTTCCAACAAACAGAATGTGTTGACCCTTGGTACATTTCAAAGCTATGCTCATTAAATCACTGAGAAAAAGGTTCAAAGAAACAGTGCAAAGCAAAGTGTTGATTGGGGGCAACGTTATAGTCTTCGCGTGAACTTCTAATGAAATGCTTGTGCCTCGGTAAAGATTGATAGGCTGACTAACACATAATAAAGCTTCTACAGCAAGCAATTAAATCCGACTTCATCCACTCTGCTGTTTTCCTCGACAACAAGCTTTGTTTTCTCGTTAATTTTTCCCTCTGTTTGTTGTTATTTAGGCACTAGAAGAAATGTTTACAACTTGACAGATGGCAAAATGTTGAAATATGCGGCAGACTAGAATTCACTCCAGTGAGTCTGAAACAACAAAAGCATCTCTCCAACCGCTGAGAATGAGACCAGATAGACCAGATTTGCCAAATTATTTGGAAAAGGTTTTTGAAAATGCCTTGAATTAAATTACATTCTATCCCCTAAGCAGTAAGGACGAGGGTTTTTATGGAGCAAAATGAAATAAAATTGGGCACGCATCGACCAATAAAGCAACTGTGTCATTTTAGATTTTAGTGACGCAAGTGTACTGTCACTACCAGCCCATGACACTTCACTTTGTGCCGCACTACGAGCTTGTAGATCTGCTCCTCCTTTGCCTAAAGGATGCCAGTGTGTTCTGAACGACATAGACTAAATATAAACTGTATGACCGTGCACTATAAATGCACTGCACACAAATACAATATGTGCACGTACAGTAGGTGTACATTTACTCATGTACGATCTTGCACGAATCCCAGCTCACAGGAAATGGTCTGATGTAATGCAGCTGAGCTGAGCACCGGGCGATCAATATTAATACATATATTACAGTATGTACGTATACCAGTCCATCAATATTATCTAATATACAACGTATAATAATGAATCGGTCTATGTGATTTAATGCAGTGGATCTGAGAACCGGTCGATCATTATCATCTAATCCTACCATAGCCTCGACACCCAGGCTTTCATTTTCGTTCGCCTTGCGCGAAAACGGAAAGCCTGGACTAACGCACGTTGGAAAGCGGCCTTCAAGTGGGAGTGAACCTTCCGGGGTGGGCGTCGCTCTAAATAATGTGACGTAGAACAGCAGTGGACGGGCGCGGGAGGGGCCGGGGATGACGACACGTTAATGAGATCAAATCAGAGCGCAGCTCATCTGCCGTGTGGATCCCACGGCACCCCGCCCCCCCAAGGCCAAAATCATTGAGGGCTAGACCAGGCTAATCCTACCATAATTGCGCCATGTCCCTGTATGTGTCACACCACTGACTTCAAATCTGACCCACATGTTCCACACCATCACAGGGAGTGCATGCAGTGCCCGGTGTCGAGTCGGTCGGATGCACAGGTGTCCAGAAACGCCACAAAAGGTTCTGGTCAGGCTCTGCCAGTGGAACCAATGAGCTGTCCCCTGCCCTGTAAAATTTCCCATTTGTGCCATATATACTGTAGGCACAAAAGGGACTAAGGCTCCACATCTCATTAAATAGGCAACCTGGTGACCTTTAGTGACCTTTGGAAGGAGGTAAATATGTTTGGGAAATTGGGTTATAGGGGAGTGAGCCTTTCTAAATTCCCCCTTTGATACGAAGTTATTTCCTTCTCCAGATTATGCATGCCATGTACAGTATGCGTTTACGTAAGCAGAAAGTGGGCTTATGTGTTTGTTAAAGACAGCCTGAGGTAGGCTATATTATAAAACTAAACATCACAGCAGATACAGACATTATTCACAGCCCAGTTTGACCTTAATTCTAAAAATAATGGGAAACCACACAGTCTAGTCTGCTGTTATCATCTAACAGATGATATTTTGTATAAGCAACATAGAGTGCCTTTTTTACTTTCACAATGGCATTAGCCCAGGCTGGATAGTACAGTTGGAGATAAGCCATGATACAATGCAGGAGTATTGCATAAAGCTATGCAACACAGAGCTTTTGCTTTGGTGTTTATACTTAAACCTTTCGTGTCACAGTCATCAGTAGTGGTTTTCAGTGGAGTGCTGAACCCAGGTCCAATACATAGACAGATTTTCCACAGTGACCGTTGAGGGACTTTGGGGATTGGAGACCAGGTCAGAGCTTCTCTCAGAACTGAACCCATTATACGTTGAAGCCAGGGAGCCTGGGAGTTGTGGACAAAGAGATCATGATGGACGCTGCATTAAAGCATCTCTTCGATTGTGTTGTGGCCGAGAGATGGAACACCAGCTGGCTTGATTCATTATAATGCTGTGTGAACACTCATTTCAGATACAGTCAGGCACATTGGTTGACGGTTAAAAATAGCAGATATCTAAGCTCATAGTGCAACACAAAGCTTGCAGATTGTTGCTTCCCTTGTTTTATTGTAAAAATGTGTGAACATCTTCACGTATAAACAAATTATAGGCTAACTCTAATAATAACAAGAATAATAATACTATTATTGTTGTTGATTGGCGATTTTCATAATGGTGCAGATGTCTGAGGTGGCTCACAACTAGGTTTGTCTGAGCAGGACCCTTGGGGAAAAAAAAGAAGAAAAGCTGCTGGCCGCTTTGGTTTGCCTATTGCTAAGGAGCATCATCAATTTTTCAATGCAATGTTTTTCCTTTCTTTTTTTAACATGATAAATTCATTCAGTTAGCTCTTGTGGACAGATGGACGTCACTGTTGCTGAGTTAAGGACTTACAGATGGAATAATTGATTTGTTCCTGGGCATGACGTTAACCTGCATCCAACCTGGAGAGGGATGGGCCAGTTTTAAAGGCCCAATGTGAGGTGAGGTGAGGTGTGGAGGATGAGGAAGACACCTATAGAGTTGCTTTAATGTTATCCCCGCTCTGGGTCTAGTCAGCTATCATCTCCCTTCATGTTTGTGCAGTGGTGCAGGACTGAAAGAGTGCAGGTCGGACTGTAGTAAACATTAAATAGCCCATGTAACGTATTGGGATCCGATCCCAATATAACAGTGGTTTTTAACCAGTTGTCTAGGGACTACCAGTGGTCCCTGAGAGGATTCCAGGTGCTCCCCAGGCTAAATGAAGGAAAGTTGGTTAACCAGATGTACTGTAACTCTTTGAGAGCGTAAAAATGAAACCAAATTTGGTTTCATGTTTACACTCTCAAGAGTTAAAATATTCACCATCTGAATTAGCCCAAGTCTATACAACTAGAGAATGTAGAAGATTAATGGACATTTTGATCTGTATGTTTGATTGGTTTGTTTCTGAAATCTCCAGACCTCCTGGAGAGGGTTGTTTGTGAACAGCTTCCCTACAGAAAACTGTGCAAGTTTACACACGCACGTGCACGTGCGCACACACACACACACACACACACACACACACACACACACACACACACACGCACACACACGCACACACGCACCCACACACAGCGCTGCAGTCTAGCATTGCTTCAAGGTTCAATTGTTTATTTTTACACCCACACCCACACCCACACGTTCACCCACGATACCACACCATCACCAACACCATCTATATATATATACTTGGAACGGCATATCTCTGCATAATAGTACACAGAGATGTGTCGTTCCAACTCTTCATGGTTGCCTGCTCTTTTCCAGACGGTTTTCTAAAAAATCATGTTCTTTCCCTGCAGGTTTTGTTCAGTGATTAGGCTTTTCATTTGATTTAATTTGAATTGACATCATGCAAGAAAAATAGAAACAAAATGTTACACAATACAGTCTTATTTTCAATGTGTTCCATGTGATCTAATGCAAATTATACTGCTTTGTTACTGAAGACAAGAGTCCAGCAGAGTTCATCTGCTGGACTCTTCTATCTGAGGTAATCGTAATAGAATTAACATAATTTAAACTTGAACTAAGCAATCGAATGGTTTTTGCTCAAAATGAACAAGAACTGTTTAACATTATTTGTGTATTTGTTCATTTAAGCCTATCCCCATTAGCTAGTTTTCCTCTGAAAAACTATATAACACATACACACACGCACACACATACAACGGTCATCAAAGACGTCCCTCATTGCCTCAACAATCACGGCATGCCTTCCCTTCCATCGCTCCCCGGGGGAGGAACTGATTGCTTTTTTCTCCTTCTTTGAGCCGTCAAAAGAGTCACTCACACACACACACACACACACACACACACACACACACACACACACACACACACACACACACACACACACACACACACACACACACACACACACACACACACACACCCTCAGAATGAATCTGCCTCCCAGCACACTGCCAACCTGTGATCTGTTTCCAATTGCTCCCCCCACGCACTTACACGTGTGTTTGATCAAATGCATGTAGCCGTGACAGTAATAAACCGCGGCATTCTGAATACAAAAGAATGCTGGCGGCTGAAACTCAGTGCACTTGTGAAATTTGGTAGAAGTTGTGGGATTTGGGCAGAGGTACCACTCAGGGAAATTACGGTTGATACTTTTCAAATCTGTTTACCTTCTCTGTGTATGAACAAAAACTGTTTTTTGGGGGTAAATATTGGTCAGAAAATATTGTATTCGGGGAAATGCATTCCCGGTCCACCACTTCTTCTGTCTTATAAGTTGTGACTAGGTTTTCTCTATAGTATAAGTCCTGCAAAGGTTTTTCGGACTTATAGGTTGTGACCAGGTTTTTCCTCTGTCTTAAAAGTTGTGACCAGGTTTTTTCTCTGTAGTATAAGTCCTGACCAGGTTTTTCTGTCTTCTACGTTGTGACCAGGTTTTTATCTGTCTTATAAGTTCTGACTAGGTTTTTCTCTGTCTTATAAGTTGTGACTAGGTTTTTCTCTGTCTTATACCAGTACGTTGTGACCAGGTTTTTCTGTCTTATAGGTTGTGACCAGGTTATTCTCGGTATTATAAGTTGTGACCATGCTATCCAACACCCTACCATAGACCCTAATTTAACCCATAACAAACAAGTACACGGGCAGGGCACACATACAAACCCAGCACACACACATGCAGACAAATTGAACAAATTCATTATACAGGCCCAATGCAAATGAATGAGCACGTACAGTATATGGAGCCCTACATGCATGGTTGCACACATGCCTACAGCATACATGCAAAAAAGAAAGAAAAGTACAAACAAGCATATACCATACAAATTAACATGAACCCATGCAGGCCTGCAGGCATCCACACACATGCTTTACCAAACCAAACACACACATTCTTATATTATGCATATGGATATGAGCACATGTAGGCTCCTTAATGTGCTGCATATATAATGGTGTTTACATAGTGCATATATGATGCTATATTCACACGCTACAGCAACGTGGGAGTAATTGGAGTCAGTAAACATGTAGTTAAAGGGCAACAACAGGGTAAAGACATCCCACACAAAAAGCAGCACCATCAATAATGTCTATACATAACAACACACAACACTATACAACAGTATGGAGTTAGCGTGGAAGTGTCCTTGAGCGAGACTCTGAATGCAATTGTCCTTATGCACTATTTGCTATTTAGTATAATACAACATTATATACAGCAGTAAAACAGTCCATAAGCACTCTGACATTTTACAATTCATAGTTCTCGAGTTCTGGCTGTGTTACAAAGTGGACACCGTTGTAAACAAGTGTGTGTTTTAGTCTAACCCTCTACCAAACTGTAAAACCTCATGGATATTACACTGCATGTGTTTATTAGGGGAAGAAGAAGGCTTTTCACAAACCAGCATAAACAAATTACACTACTACTGTATTTTTGTATATCGTATGTGTATTTTGCTGTAAGATCCTGGGTGGAGTAAGATTTTAACTGTTTTTCATATAATTCAAAAGGTCAAAAGACAGAATACAAAAGTTGTTAAGCATAAGGATATGCATAAGTGAATAGAAGTTACATTGCCAATGGTCAAATGGTTCATGGGTTATGAGTGTTCAAATTTCAGTTGAGTGCTATAGTGGCCAGTGGTCATGGGCTTCGCATCATCACCGTTTGGCATTGCCCTCCACCAGATTACAGAGTTCTGCAAAAGACGGCTGCACAGTTCAGCCTGAACAGCTATTTTTTGGCGGAAGGAGAAGAAGAAAAAAAAAGTGTGCAAAAACAAGAAGGGACCAAGTCCACTTCATGGACTGCTTGTTCCCTTAAATATTCTCTATCTTCTTTTTTGTCTTGCAAAACATTGTCAGCTTCAAAGTGAATAATTCTACTCTTGAGTTAACTCATGCTGTGAGAACAGAGTGTTGACGTTGATCTGAACACCAAAGTACTTAACGTGATTGTTCTCTCACTAATCCAACCTGAGATCATTCCATCCAATATTCATTAAAATGAGGAAAAACAGGAGTGAAAACAAGTGCATGAAATGTTTGTTAATGATTGCCGAATAGACTGTATATGCGCTTAACAGTTTCAGTGTCTAAGGCAGAGTTATATTTAACTCTGCACAGGTAGCCGCAGACGCTAAGATGGAGCTTGTTATTGATTAATCTTTTGCCACAGGGTTAAAAATATATATTCACCTATTTTTACCGATGCTGTTGCAAGCCCTGCAAGCCTCCAACAGGCAAAATTGTTAGTTCAACATGTATGTGCATGTGGATTGGCTCACAATGGACCAAGTGTAATATTCAGGGCTTGATAAGATCTTCATTTGAGATCCTCAAACATGGTGGAAAAAAATGACAGACTTTTACATCCAGTTCAGACAGCAGATAGAAAGCGTGCGCCTTCTCTCCTTATTTTGATAAGTCTGGCACTTTCTGACAGTGCGATCTATGGCACATGCATCTGAGCAGCAACTCAACCTAAATAAACTAGAGTAGTAACTGTGTTTGAGTGTTTACTACATCACCCAGACACAAAGCAGCTGTGGACTTCTTACAGCTCGTCTTTAAGGCAGCAGAGAAACATCTGCCTCGCTGAAAGACACTACGCTAATGGACACCTTGCAATCTTGTTTCTATAGAGGAGATCAAGGATCGCACTTTGAAAGACAAGTAAATGGACTCCTTCACAAACAAGGCATTCACAGCTAGCCTTTCCCGCTGACAGCCTTAGTAATTATTTTTCAATGTGAGATGTGCATTTATCTTGGATGCGCAGAGAAGTTAAGGGAGGCAAGGCGAGTGTTTTCCATTTTGTTGGTGCGGTTTTGTGATTTTTTTTGTGCACATGCCCGCTGTTGATTAGACCTGGATTGTGGTGAGATTGTTTTCTTTAGAGAGATGTGTCGCAGTTGGAGACAACAATGCCTGCACCAATTGTTCCCTGTCTGCCTGTCCACCTTTATAATACAGGTAATATTTGCCCTCGGTCATAGTGAGCGGTTAAGATGTTGGCTTTCCCTGTGGGAGACCCAGGTTCGATTCCCAGGTGTTAACAATGTTACCATACCCAGTGGCGGCCGGTGAATAGGGGCGCATGTGCGCCGCACCACCATGCAATAGCCTACCTCATGAATGACGGAGAAATGAAATCTGCAGCTTGTCATTTTTTTTAAATAAGCAGTCCATCATGGCAAATTGTATATAATATAAGTAACTAAAGCCCACTCTAACCACAAAGTGATTAAAAGTTGTAATATACTGCCATGAAATGTCAAAAGTTGTTTACGTTGTACAACGTTGCTGATAGGTTACTGAGTCTCACGTGTTGGTTCGCATTCGTCTTTAGGCATTGAGCTCACTGAAGGGCAATGCATTGCGGTCCTATTGACTTCAATGCAAGCGGTAGGAGCGATCCCGGTCGCAAAATGTGCGCGACCAAACCACTTGAGGGCAGCACACAACACAGTTTTACATAGAGTTGAACACAACTCCACCACAGACATGAATGAAGAGACACAGAGCCAGGTAAAGGGAGGAATATACAGTAGTTGAAATAATTTTGATAATGGAATAACAAGACAAAGATATTATAAGATAACTATAAAGCAATGCAGAAAACACCAATTGAAAGCAAAACACTGCAGTTTTTTTTTTTTTTTTAACTAAAGAGCTGGAACCAGATAAATGTAATCATCACACAAAAATCCAAGGACAGAGGAAGAGAGTAGGCTATCCTACACCAGTAGCCTACCCAGGAGGCCCAGGACCTTTTCAAAGAGCTGGTAAAGATTGGCTGACAGCATCCATTCACACCAAATCATTGTTTTGCTTCCATTGAATGTGATGATATTATTATATTATCATCATCATTATTATCATCATTATTATTATTATGATTTTTTTTAATAGCGCCCCCCCTAAAGAAAAAGTCACCAGCCGCCACTGACCATACCATACTGTATTGCAGGTTGTTATGACAACTCTATGATTACAATGTAATGTGCAGTGTGCATCAAAGCAACAAAAAAGCAAGCACTCGCCTTCTCTGCTTATTTTGATCCTTTTGTCTGGCACTTTCTGACATAGTGCAACCTATGGCACATGCATCTGAGGAGTTAATGTGGCAGGAAGTCAACCTAATAAACTATTGTAATAGCTGGGTTTGAGAGTGTTTACTGCATAAACATCTCATCCAGAGAGAAGGCAGCTGTCTTACAGCTTCGTCTTTAAACAGAGGAAGATCTGCCTCGCTGAAAACCTCGCTGAAAGACACTACGCTAATGGACACCTTGCAATCCTTTTTCTGTAGAGGAGATCAAGGATCTCACTTTGAAAGACAGGTAAATGGACTCATTCACAAACAAGGCATTCACAGGTAACTATTCACCTGCTATTAGAGTGAAAAGATCAGAGGGGATGGACGGATGTCGGCTAGTAGCACATTTCTATTTCTCTGCTGCCTCAAGTTCACTACGGCTCTCATCTGCTTCTACAATATTATGTTGAGGGAGAAAAATGAAAATAACAGTATTGCCTGAAGGCCAGAAACTAATTGGCTGTTTTGGGAGAAAATGTGCTTGCTTTATGTTGGAATCTTACTAATGAGAAAAATACATCACAATCTGAATGCTAAGCTAAGAAAATATGTAGTACATCAAAAAGTTAACCAATGACATTTTTGTTGCTTTGCACACTGTACATATGGTATAACCGTAGACTTGTCATAACAATCTACAATACAGTATGGTGACGTTGTAACACCTGAGAATCAAACCAGGGTCTCCCACATGGAAAGCCAACATCCCAACCGCTCACTCTGGCCCAGGGCAAATATTACATACAAAGGTGGACTCATAATGTGAACAAAAAAGAAAACAATCTCACTGCATTCCAGGTCTAGTAAATAGCGGGTGTGTTCACAAAACGTGCATGCATGTGTTAAATTCACAAAAACGCACACACAAAAATCGAAAACACTTGCCTTGTTGCCCTCGCAACCAAAATAAATGTATGTCTCTCATTGAAAAATAATTACTAAGGCTGTCAATCTGAAATGACCTTTATTCCGATGAAGGTGATGTTACACTTTTTCTTTATCAATTAAAGAAAAACTAAAATTAAAACACCTCTATTTTATCACTCTTAAATTGAGGTGAGAGATGCCGCCGCCCCATGGGTCAAACCCACACAATGACTTTAAGACCAAATTAAAAGTAGTCTCTGTCCTTTACGCCACTCAAGTAAACAGTTAATCGTTCTTGCCACCAGGGAGTAGCATTACCGCACAGCCTCTGCCATGCGTCTACTCTAACTATAGGGTCCTCGTTTAATTTCCGGGTCATTCAGAAAGGTGGGTGCTGTTGGTCTCATCCATATTGGCATTAGCATTATGTCGTAACACTTGGTTCTCAGTGCAAGCAGTTACAGTACATATATGCACAGCGATGCGATACAAATGCACAAATGATTTACGATCGCTGGATGCACGCTGGCTCACCACGGAGAGCTCTGGAAGTTTTTGAGTGGAAAGGCCTGCTTTTGATGGAAACTCCATGGAACTAGACTTACAAATCCCATGGTGGTGTGGTTTGACAGCTACCCATATAGCAACCGAAAAATGTCTTTAGTGTCTTTAGTTTGTGTCGTGTCCTTAACTCCGCTCCAGTAAACCTCCGCTCCAGTAAACAGTTAATCATTCCTTGGCAGCCAATGTCAGTGCTAATGAAAGGACTTTATGGAAATGCTGTTCAGAGCTCTGTTTGCCTTTGGTACTTTGGTCTTATAAAGACGCCACACTGTGTGCAGTGAACTTGCACACGCACACACACACACACACACACACACACACACACACACACACACACACACACACACACACACACACACACACACACACACACACACACACACACACACACATCAAATAAAAAGGCAATGCATTGCTCAAAAAGGGGAAACTTATACTACTCATCCAACCTTCATATCAGTTTCAATCTGAGACTGATATGAACTGATCTGAAACACACACACACACACACACACGCACACGCACACGCACACACACACACACACACACATGCTTAAATCAATATGAAAATGGCCTGCATCATGACAGTGAACATGCAGCCGCTGATTTTTTTTAAAGGCTGCCCAATTAGAAGCAAAGTAACATTGAAGCCATTATGACTATTGATAAACCCATTACGACAGTATTGATTATGCCTAATGTGACGGTAATGGTCATTAAATGATTGACCGCAGTATTGATCAACACAGTGTCAGTGTGAAGCAGATTAAAGATATCTGGAGGAAAAATACATTTTTCATGCTTTCAGAGCAAGTCCGTGGGCATCATACAGTACCTAACAAAACAATGTGAGCATTTCCATTTTTCTGTATTTGTATATAAAAAGTAAAATTTGAATGACTTATTTTGATCAAAAACTTGCTGTGTCCAGCATGAATAAATGTATCTTGACTTCATTTGCCTGGGTTATTCGCTGCATGTTCCTTCAACACAGCTGGTTGAGATAACAGAACTACTTAGTTTTTAAAGGGGGATTCCACCCATTTTATTTTTTTTTTCTGAGAGTGTACAAATGCAACCAAATGAACCCTAACGGGTTCATTTGGTTCCATTTGACATGAATATCGTGTTCCTTTTTTTGAATCTCCTCCCCCCCAGGCTGTAGGTATGTTGGCGCCGTAGAATGGCAGCCTCGCTCACTACAACCTGCCCCCCCCCCTCCCCACTTGAGCAAAACAAATTCCTATCAACACCTGTTGACATGGCAATAAAGTTCTTGAATCTTGAATCTTGATTTGTACGCTCTCAGAAAAAAGTAGCGTCTAAAGAAATCCATTAACATGGTGAAAATACATCTTGATGATGTCATCAAGATGTTTCACCATGTTAGTGGTTTTCTTCAGACCTCCATTTCTTGGGAACACAGAATGAAGGAACTTTTTATCATGTCCACCCAGCACCTCTAGGGTATATACTAATGACATATTAGAATGTTGAAAATGGGTGGAGTTCCCCTTTAACCTCATTGACGATGACAGTGTATGACTCACTGCCTGCATCTCTCACTGACATGTAAACAAACAAACTAAACCACACACGTCATACCCGGAATGATAGCAGCGTCCTGATTGGTTCAAAAACACACAGCTTATCGTTTCAGTGCGAAACATCAAAATAAAGTACTCCAAAAAGCTGTTGCACCCTGTCTTTAAATAATGAGTCCATGGAAACACACACACACACACACACACTCACACACACACACACACACACACACACACACACACACACACACACGCACACACACACACACACACACACACACACACACACGCACGTCGCACATAAACTTAAGACTTACCTAAAATGTCAGTGAAGGATTTCCCAAGAAAAGAGCAGCAGTATGGAACAGAGAGAGAGAATGGATCTTACTCACCAATTCATGAAAAAAAAACATTTAACCCTAGAAAATTAAACATATCTTTGTCAGTAAACACGAGCATATTTCACCCATTCCATTATAAATATTTCTCTTCATATTAAAGTACAGCAAGGCATCAGCAACATTATGATGTTAAGAGCGCCATAGAATCACCCACCTCAGATATCAGTGTTAGGGCTTAGGAATAGGAGCATACTACTGTTAGCAACACTTTGAGAAAGGGAATAACTATGCAGAATAAAACATTAATATGATATAAAATCCATCAATTTGGTATCCACCAAGGCCCTCATAGTAGTAATAGTAGTAAGACCTGAACAAGTCTGAGGAAGCTTCTAACCCTTGTCGCTAAATAAAGCCTGGAGCACTTCAAAGTGAGTTGTGAACCCCTTCTCTTTTTTCTGTCTATGTGTACTGTATTTTTGCAGTTTTTTGGCTCAGCACCATTTGGGGATGCGCGTTACCTTTTGAACTTCTCTGTGTGTGTAAGAAGCCAACTCGGCTGCTGACAAATCATGACAATAAACAATGAACAAATAATTAAAAAGAAGAAACGTGTGAGCTCAAATGTCACGGTTTGTCACCAGCGCTGTCCCAGCTGGCTGTCTGGTGCTAAAAGGTCTTTAACATTAACCCTGCAAGAAAACAACCGCAAACCGGGCAGGTAGGATGTGAAATCACCTCAGGTTTGTCTGGTTAGTAAGATTCATTAAATATTTGTACCAGCCACAGCCATACAGAGTCACGTTATATCGAGTGTCCTTTATGTGATACGTCTTAATATACTCTAAAATCCAGCGTTAGTAGTAGAGATAGTAGTTTTCTCCCCCCCGACAGCAACAATATGGCGAAACGAAGGAGGCATGTCTGAGCAGCCAGATATCGGCTGCACTCATTATGGCCTGTGAGAAAGATGGGCTGCCAATACTCTACGTTTAGTATGCCACATCTCTGCTGCAATACTAAACAAGTCAACATTTTACCCTCAACTCTGAAATACTAGACACGTCAACAGTCTATACCTTCATCTCTGAAATACTAAACAAGTCAACGTTCTGCCTTCATCTCCAAATCAAATCACAACACGTCTTTGTCTCTGTACCCCTGTGAAAGCAACATCACTTACTGTACATCTCTGCAATACTAAACAAGCCTCATTTTATTTTTACTTTTTCATGTGTTTATGAGATGACAGCATTTCATTTAGACCCCCTTGAAGGGACAGGACACCCCAGATCACATTTTCTTAGATTTTAGTATTTAATATGAATACATAAAAGAAACTATAAATGTGTTACTTGTCACCGGGAGCAATGATATGACACAAGTTGCTCACACAGTGTTGCGGATTCAGAGCTCTCTGCTGTTTCTGTAGTTATTTTGGGTGGAAAATAAAATCTTTGGTGCCACTCATTACATATTTTGTTCACCCTGCATGCATAAATGACAAATTCCAAAGATATTTAAACTATTTTAAACTAAAGGATCATGTCAACGTCAACGCACATTCCTTTTAACGGCAATATCATTGCGTACCTGATGAAGGGAGAACCATGCCACCATCACCTGCCTGTAAAACCATTGCTCTATATATGCGCAATGCACACTGTGCACTGTGCGTAGGGCAACACACCAATGGGGGGTAACAAAATGTGTCAAAAGGTGCCAAGCCGACCCTAAAAACGGTGAAAATAACCGGTTTGCATGAGAAAACACAGCACTCTCGTTAGGAGGAGGAGGGGGCGGGTCGTGATCTACAAGCTCTCAATGCGTCGAGCGCTTTTTTTTTTTGCTATTTTTGTACTAAAGTGCCCTCTTATAGGATTTCAGCAGCAGCCTCTCAAACCCTCTCTGGAGTAGCAGACACTCGGCTGCTCAGCTGGGTTCGTTTCGAGTCGTCAGAATGGCTCTGTTGTGCAGCTCGTTATTAATTTATTCGCTCCACATGTAAGATCAGTAGCTGATGCATCCATTGGTCGAAAACGAAAGCCCCCACTGTTTTGATTGACAAGGACCAAGCAGTTTAGTTTGATGCTCTGCACTCATGCTAATGTTGAGCACCATAGTCCATGCTGAACATTTTAGTCTAGTGCAGTGGTTTTCAACCTTTTTCATAAAAGGGACCACTATTTATTCAGAAATTGAGCCACAGACCACCATTTGAGGACACTTTAGCCCCACAGACCCAATACTAAAGATCTCCTTTGCTTTTGTCCACAATACCAGGCTTTTGGATTTTGGAAACAAAACAGTCAAACATATACAGATCAAAATGACCATTAATATTCTACATTCTCTAGTTGTGTAGACTTGGGCTAATTCACATGATGAATATTTTAACCCTTGAGAGTGTAAACATGAAACCAAATGGACCCACAGGGGTCCATTTGGTTTCATTTTTACGCTCTTATTTTTACATCTGGTTAACGACCTTCCATCATTTAGCTGGAGACCACCTGGAACTCCCTCAGGGACCACTGGTCTAGTCTGTTTGTGGATGAAAATATATTTGCGCTGGTGCCGAGCTATGATTTAGTCATCGTAGCTTAGTTGTCATTTTTAGTTTCCATTTAGTTTCTGTCAGTAAAAAAAGTAGTCGGTAAACATTTTCAGACAGAGTTTTAGTCGACAAAAACGAGGCTGAACACAACCTCATCCAATCCGCACACAAAAGACAGGCAGTTTTACTTGGATGTTCTTGGATGAATCCAAACACGTCCTGCCACTCAACTCAACCGGTGCGGGAACACGTTGTTTCCAATTTGGTTGGAAGTCTCGTCCCCGTAGAATATGTGTGACAGCGGAAGTGAAGCCGTTATACTGTAGGACTTATCAGTCGTCTGTCGCTCCCCGTCTGACAGTTCTGAAGACGCCGCGGCATTTCAACATGACAGGAAAGGGCCCCTCGGCGCCAGCGCAACGAGCAGAAAGAGTATATTGAGTACTGCAATGTAGTACTGCTTCGCTACAAGTCTTTTCCGCTCTACAAGTCCTTTTTGCTTTTCCCTTCAGGAGTCACCACAGCGGATCATCTGCCTCCTCTTCTCTCACACCAACTAAGCTCATGTCCTCTTTCTTTTGATCCATACATCTTCTCTCTGGTCTTCGCCTATAGGCCTTGTGCCTGGCAGAAGGCAACAACACCAACCTCAAGGTCCTTCTGCTGATATCTCCTCTGAAGCTGCCCAAACCATCTCAGTATGGCCTCTCTGGCTTTATCTCCAAAATGTCTGATATCTGCTGTCCCTCTGTTGTGCTATTTATCTTATTAGCCAGGGATCCTTTGAAGGTATCGGCACCAAATGTACTATAAAGATTCTACAGTCTCACAATGTGAGACTGTAGATTGGCTATTTCCAAATAAGGCTGAAGTGATTCATGTAAAGTTTTGAAACTATTGTAGATAAAGTGGTCAAATCATTGTCTTGTTCCAGCAGGAAACACTCATAGCTCCAAAAACACAAATAGCTCCAAAACGGTACGTAAATATAGCCCTTAAGTAAATATACTTTACTCACCACAGCCTGACAGTAGTGAAGCATTTCAACGTGACAAAGAGAGGTCCGTTGGGCACAACGGAGGCGCCACAACGCTCACAGCCGGAGCTAAGCGGGAGTTGCTGCTCAAACATTTATCACAACGTGAAAAAATATAAAATACAAAGTTGCTGGCAAGCACGGGTTCTTAGATCTCCTCTCATGAAGAATAAATCAACCACTCTCTCTGACACTAAAAAGTAAAAAAAAAATACCGAGCTGGTACATACCGTCACCACACACCAGCACGACTGAACATATACGCCGCCTATGAATAAATGGAATTATGCAGTGAATATATGAATATATAAAATACACTATATCGACACAGTCTGTGTCTAGAAAGAAAAGTCTCTCGACAGATCTCCTTAACAATCGTCTGCCAGAGTTCGGGGTACGTCCTAGTACTTGTACGCTGTACAAATCAAAGACAAAATGTCACCGAGGCTAAAAAAAAAAGTGCACTTGTGGGCGCACATGTCGACGAAGAGCTGTGTGCGATGTTTGGCAAAACGTGTAGTAGTGCCTATGGAGGTCATGTGTACCGATCTGCGTGGGATTTGCATATAAAGAGCAGAAGGGGAACAATTCCATGCAGGCAAACATTCGCTCTGAAAAAAACATATAACCTTCAAAGATTTGCACTGCGTTTCCATGATTTCCTCAAAAATAGCAGGCGTTCGTGGCTCATGAGCCGTGAACACCTGCTATTTTTCAATAAAACTTAAAACACCCCGCACAGAATGGGCTAGAGAGTATGCATACAAGGTTTTATTCTATGGGTTGGATGTGAGAGGCAAAATGCCATCATCAATGGTGGTCCGGGGATCGAATGGTTGAAAACTACTGTGGCAGAAAGATAAACTAGCTCCCAGTGTGGCCATTATTATTGCAGATATAACACAGCAACTGTCTGTGTGTGTGTGTGCATGCGTCCAATCCAATCTCGAAGAACTAAATTGAGTCACGATTCCAAATGTGCCGCTCAGCGCTTTCCAAGTGGAAAGAGCAATCCTTCTCTAAATATTTCACCGATAACAATAAAAGTGCTTCGCGTGAACAACCGCCATGATGTAACTCGGAGAGATTTGCTGAATTTTATGTTGCGTTGATTTCCCAACTTTAAAACTCATCAGTTTGGCTTTAACTCTGCAACAGCTCCACCAGAGAGCTCCACACTTCCCTTATATACTGTGTACACTCCCAGTATTTGGCCAAGCCAGGTTCCTTCTGCTGACTGTTGATTGTTTCTATCTGTGTGTCGGTGTGTCTGTGTGTCAGTATGTTCATCCATCTGCGTACAGGTAATCCCTGTTATCGTTAGCCAAGTCGATTCCAAAACAATGAACCTCTGCCTCTTCCAGTGCCACCATGGGGCCAGGTTTGGCTATAGTATACCTACACGGTAACAATAGATTATAGACTAGGGTATGTGTGTGACATCATCAAGTGCTATGAGGAGAAGTACCGGTACTATGAGCTAAGGTCTGATGAGGTGAATTTTCAGACTGCAGCAGAAGATTGGGAGTGAGTCTGCAATTCTGAGTGCAAGGAACATGTGGAGTGTTGAACCCACGTTTTTTAGCAAGGGTATTTCCAACTTCCCTGATCTGAGCGCTTAAGAGTAGTAGCCTGCATTATATAATGAATTGGGTTTATAAGTCAGCCATGGACGCGCGTGCACTGCACACACACACACACGCTCACACACATGCACACACTCGCTTAAGAGGGGTTTGTTTTGAACAGAAAGTGATGCTATAAGAAAGCTATAAGTAAGCTTCATTAACTTTCGTTAATGAACTCTAACCCCCCACAGTCTTCTGACAGGCTGACAGCATCAAAGGGAGGAATGACACACACACACGCACGCACGCACACACACACACACACACACACACACACACACACACACACACACACACACACACACACACACACACACACACACACACACACACACACACACACACACGCACACATGCACACACATACACACACACATGCACACGCACACACATACACACACGCGGACACACACCCCAGATGAAAATGCGACATCATTTATACTAGTTGAATTTGGAGTTTGTGTTTAAATGAAACCACAACATTGTATGTTGTGCCGGTATGTACATACCGTGTGTGTGTGTGTGTGTGTGTGTGTGTGTGTGTGTGTGTGTGTGTGTGTGTGTGTGTGTGTGTGTGTGTGTGTGTGTGTGTGTGTGTGTGTGTGCGTGCGTGCGTGCGTGTGTGCGTGTGTGTGTGTACGTGCGCGCTGCCATGTGCGTTCATGCACCTTTGTATGATCAAAGGAATTGACGGCCACTTTGAAGTCATAGAAAACACTGGTCAGATGAAAAGAATCTGGACCATATATCTGAAGATGGAAAGCGAAACATTGCATGTGTGCTACACACAGTCGATCTGAAATGTCAGATTATCGTCAGTTACCACAGCATTTGAATATGTCTTCATGTGGTTGTAGCATAAAACAGAGCCTTATAGTATAATAAACGCTAGTTGATTACTGACACGAGGACAATGTATTTTTTTATTTATTGTATTACATTTTTATATGTAAAAGAGGCAATATATAGAAAAAATATGCACCATATGTTATGGTACATCCTTGAAAGAGTTGGAACATAATTAATGTTCCAATTTTAGAGCTCTGGCACACCGAGAACCAAAAATAGCTGAAACGGGTTCCTCCCACAGTTAACAGCTTTGCATTGAGTTGTGCTTGAAATGTACAGCAGACTCTGCAAACTGTGAATACATTTTTCAATTAGTTTTTCTCTCATTCAGCTCCTCTGTCACCGCGAAAGTCAGAGAGACACTCAGCGGTTTTCTTTGTGGCTCTTTTCCCTTTCTCATATTGATCCCCGTGGTTGGCGTTTATTCCTCATACCAGATCTATTTCTATTTCATGTCCTATCGATCCCCATTGCTGCAGGTGTTAAATACATAATTGATATGGTATTGATCCTCTTGCCTGTGGTGTTAAATACGGTATTGATTACAGATTACAGAAAGCCGTCTGCCATAGCTGCATATCATCAATACAGATACATAACCTGGTGTTGGAAAGCGAATCAGAACATTTACTTGGGTAGTTTACTTATAGTGCACTCTGAGGTATTATTAGCAGTGGTGATTTATTTTATTTACTATTTACTAGTATCAGTTTTCTACTCCTACTATAACTCAGTAGAAAATATTGTACTTTTCCACACTTTTAAGTATTCATAAATGTAAGAATTATTGACACTAAAAGGTTTGAGAACAGGTTTTTAAAATGGTGTTAAAATGTGTTATTTAAAATGACCTTGGAACCATGAATGTTTGTGTGTGTGTGTGTGTGTGTGTGTGTGTGTGTGTGTGTGTGTGTGTGTGTGTGTGTGTGTGTGTGTGTGTGTGTGTGTGTGTGTGTGTGCGTGCAGCACTAGGGTATTTTTACCCTAGTGTTAGATTAGGCAAGAAACCTGTTACTTTTCATGAGAAAATGTGTGAGGTAAACTGACCTTGAAAAGCACATAACATCTGGAACTTGTTTCTCTGTCCAGATGTTTGGTTTCTCAAGCAGAACTTCATGTCAATACATCAGCAATATCAACGTTTATCCAGTGGTGGAATGTAACTAAATACATTTACTTAAGTACTGTAAGAATAACTTTTTTTGCAAGTATAAAATTAACATGTCTGGGTCTTATAGGGTTGAATGGGACATTTTCGCATAATGAGTACTACTACTTTATTAAGTACATGTTTAGTACATTTAAGTACATTTGGATATCAATACTTTTGTACTTTTGCTGAAGTACATTTTTAATTCCGGACTTTTACTTGTAATGGAGGAATGCTATGCAAGTATTGGTACTTTTACTTAATAAAAGTACATTTTCCACCACTGTCAGGAAGTAATACAAACTTTTAGCCAACTGAAACACAACACAGCTCATTTACAAAATGGCTCATTGACTACAAGAATTAATAAAATATGGTAGAAAACTAAACAGCTCATTACGCAATGGCTCATCAACCGTGAGAAACTCTGGCAAGAAATACTGTAAAGTGACCACAAGCAGATGCTGCAACGTGTCATCTTCACAGCAACAAACTGAAAATTAGTGTCTATTTATTCATTTATTTATTTATTTAATCTATTTATTTCCAGATCTAACAAAGTCATTGATGTCTGAAGTTGGATCTGAGAACTTTCTGAGCATATGAAGTGCCTGTTAACTGGGAGTAAAAAATATATGTAGAAAAAAGTATTTAACTTATTGTTATGCTATTTTGTGATTGTGATTTGAGATTCTCTAAGACATCTCTCTCTCTCTCTCTCTCTCTTGGTTGCATGTTTACACTCTCAAGAGTTAAAATATAAGAGTTACAATAAAATGTGAGTTAGCCCAAGTCTACACAACTCGAGAATGTAGAGGATTAATGGTATGTTTGCCTGTTTTGTTTTGTCCGAAATCAAGCGTATATAGTATTGTGGAGACAAAAGCAAAAGAAATCTTTAGTTTTGGGGTTTGTGGGGCTAAAATGACATCAAATGGTGCTCCTCCGTGGCTGAAATTCTGAATAAATAGTGGGCCCTGGTATGAAAAAGGTTGAAAACAGATTTATAGAATAGGATGATGTATGATGATAAGAGTGCCCCTCATGCCACAAGTGCACAGGTGTGATTTTGCACATTCAAACCAAACTAACTCAAATATCCAGGCAGTTGAGCTTCTTGCTACACGTGTATACACAGTATTATAAGATTCCATGGATACTGACAGATGAAAATCAGTCTTTATCCAAGCAATAGTATATGTTCGTATGCACGGAATTGTCAGTATTCATGGAGTAGTGTCTGTCAGCATTCATGGTCTATGCGAGAATGTCTGCTGAAGTGTAGCAACCTAATCAAAGTGGAGTGTTGATATTCAAGACAACAGACAGATGACATTTCAGTTGTTGCCTGGAGCCCAAACATGTTAAGTTGGAGTGTGTGTGTGACACACACACACACACACACACACACACACACACACACACACTGGTGTAATAACGAAAGACCTTCACAAATGTCGGCAATTACGTTTGATTTAGTGAGGTGGAAAGGAGAGAAAAAAATAATGCGGTTCAGCGAAAAAGAAGATCAGGCCGTGTTTTATTTTTACTTTACACTGCTGAAAATGAAATGAGGAAAAATACACACACACACACACACACACACACACACACACACACACACACACACACACACACACACACACACACACACACACACACACACACACACACACACCAAGTAGTCCCTGTTAACCCATTCTTTGAAATACTAACCTAAGTGTATTGAAAAACTTACAAATTATTGTGTAACACCATCAGATTTTTGACATTTTTTGATACTGTACATACTGTACAGAACCCCTATTGGGGTTCCCGTCAACTAGGGTAAAACTACCACTAGGGGTTCCCGTCTACTATGGGTTAAAAGAGGGACATTCCGAGCAACAGAAGCCAGGGGTGGATCTAGGCATGGTCATGGGGGGGCAATGCCCCCCTAAATGCCCTGACTGCCCCACCAAACACAATGGCATGCAAAACAACCCAAGATATTTTAAATTGCTTATATTTAAAACTAATTGAAACACTACTAACTACAGCTGTGGCACCACTAAACCAACAGCATTTCATCCTTGAAAACAGAAAACTCTCTGAGTCAGACCTTTAGCTTTATGCATGCTGCGTGTCTGTTGCAACTTAGACAACAACTGATGTTATTATTGATGCTTTACTTGCCTAATAAAAGTCTTGCGTGCGACTATAACTTCATCGCCGACTAAGTCTTGCGTGCGACTATAACTTCATCGCCCGTGGTGCGATATAGGCGAGCGACACGGGCGATGAAGTCCCCATACCATTTTCTTCTGCCCCCCCCAATTGGGAAATGTTACATTCGCCCCTGACAGAAGCTCTTCCTCAGACTTTCTGAGGGAGATTATGAATTTGTTTGTTTACATGACATCAGAGGTCATCAATATGTCACATACTGTATGTCAGTGGCAAACACGCATGTGTCTCAAGCATCAGGGCAAAGACAGAGTTTATCCATACACATTTCTGTCATATTTATTTACTATTTTGAAAATCATTTTAAGGTAGCTCAAATAGCTAATGTACGAGCTCACAACATGTCTATTGACAAGGCTGTTTTACTATAGGCCTATTGAATCTTGTGAGAATCTTGTCAGAATGCACGATTTTATGTACATTTTAGGGGTAATAAAATGCTTTCAGAAGCTGATAACAGTCAAAAGTGCACAGTGGAGAGCACTCAAAATATGCAAAGCTATTGCACATGCAGAGTCGCAGACTCGATTTGATCTGACCTTGGCGTGTTATTTTTCAGCCTATAGTACACCAAGGCCTAGATTTTCGTTGCCGCTAAACATCTTATCCCTTAACTTCTTTGCCTTTTTAAACTATTAAAAAAACATTTTTCAATAGTTCAAGTGGCCAGTCTACAAGCTCAAAACGTGTTGATAGATTGGCACGTTGAACGATTCCAAATTTTTTTTTCAAAATAGTATAAAAGAAATAAGGGGTTTAGCATCTAACGAAAATGGAGCCCTAAATCTCTTCAGATCTACACGCTCACAGCGTGTCACATTGTAGCGCATTATGAGCTGAAGCGTATGCGTTCAAGCCAAATATAACACAAATGCTATTTTACATAAATAGTACCGTTAATTATAAAGAACAAGAAGTGCTATAAAGTTGAAATTCAGAGGTTCAGTCTGAGGATGAAGGAGTTTGTTTCTTTTATTTCCAGAGGTGACCTGAGCCGACACTGAGCTCCAAATACGATGAGAGGAGATGAGATATGTTTTATTAATCCTCG
>CM076982.1:33694093-33721593 GCA_039105355.1 Benthosema pterotum | reverse complement strand
CGTCAGAAACTGGACGCTGGGACGCTGTTCATGCAGCCTGAATAGGGACAAACTGTCCCGATGCTCAATAGAAGTCTAGGCTATGTAGAGCAGCCGCCATTAGACCTTTCCATGAAAGTGAAAGGAGATGTCGCATATCTGTTAATACTCTAATGTTTCTGAGAATGGCATGTGGTATTTTTTTTGCCTTTTTGTTTAGAAGGCACAATGTTGACTGTTTTGACTTGTTTGAATGTTCACTCTGCTTACCCATTGACCCAAATAAGAGCATGCTGTGTTTGACACAAATTGTAGCAAATTGCAGCAAGAATTATTACTAGTAGGCCTACACTAGTTAGATTATTATTGTTTGAGGATAATGTGTCTGTGAGACAAACAAGAGGGAAAAATACACCAATGCCATAGTGACTGCATGCCAACCTCATAACTACAAAGTACAATTATTTATTTTATTTCTGCCAATCAAGTGGGTTTTTGGTTATTTATTTTTTGTTTATTTTGTGCTTATATAATACAAGTATAAAGTATGTGAGAAAAATAGAAAAAATATGTTGGGACCTGTTAAGGGACAGTAGTAAAACTACAGTATACTGTATCTACTGTAATTACTGATAAATAGAGTTGCTTAAAGTAATCCAAAAGTAACTGAAAGTAATCCGTTACGTTACTTTTGAAATGGTAACCCGGATTACGTTACTGATTACAATTTTTAGAAAGTAACTTGTAACTGTAGGGGATTCCTTTTAAAAAGTAACTTACCCAACCCTGTATATATATATATATATATATATATATATATATATATATATATATATATATATATATATATATATATATATATATATATATATATATATAGAGAGAGAGAGAGAGAGGAGTGAGAGAGGTAGAGAGTAGAGAGAGAGAAAGCAGACAGACGCGCGCACATTGACATCCATTACCTCTGATGAAAATGTAATTTCCTCTCACCGGGGCATGCGTTGGTGTCGTGCCTCAGAGCGATTTGAACAGATTTTCATGAACCACACACACAGTGGCAGTGGAACACACTGTCTGAACAATCTGACACAACACAAAGCCTGTTCTGCTTGATTCGAAAACTTGGCACAACTTGCACAACCTAATGGCCCAATGCGATTTGCAATACATCACACTCCCATATCTGCAATAGACTGTAACTATCCTTCTTTACCAGGCCCGGATGTAACATGCTATTGGGAGGGGCAGGAGAAAATGGTATGGGTGCGGCTTCATCGCCACGGGCGATGAAGCCGCACCCACACCATTTTCAGTTACAGGCCTTTTATTAGGCAAGTAAAACATCAATAATAACATCAGTTGTTGTTGAAGTTGCAACAGGCACACAGCATGCATAAAGCTAAAGATCTGACTCAGAGAGTTTTCTGTTTCAAATGATAAAATGGTGTTGGTTTTAGTGGTGCCACAATTGCAGTTGCCTAGTAGCAGCAGTAGTATTTCATTAAAAAAAATAAAAATAAAACATTTTAAATATAAGCACTTCAGATATCTTTGAAATGTGGGTTGTTTTTGCGTGCTATTGTGTTTGGTGGGGCAGTCAGGGCATTTAGAGGGGCAATGCCCCCCATACCCATGCCAAGATCCAGCCCTATTCTTTACACTCTGAGGTGGAGGAATAGGTGGACAGAAAGAAGGAGGAGGAGGAGGGAGAGGAGCTAGACAAGGATGAGGACAAGGAGGAGGCACAAGGCCAGAAATGTCATTGGCCAGCAGGGCCAGGGGCGGATTGGCACATATTTTCCCACCGTGACAATTTTGCCATTGCCAGGCCACCCTGGGGGGGCAGCTGGTTAACCAGATGTAACTCTTTGAGAGCGTAAAAATGAAACCAAATGGACCCTTGCGGGTCCATTTGGTTTCATTACACCCTCAAGAGTTAAAATATTCATCATGTGAATTAGCCCAACTTAGTCTACACAACTAGAGAATGTAGAAGATTAATGGTCATTTTGATCTGTATGTTCCAGGCGAGCATCCACCACATTCTAGTGCATTTTGGAAGTGCCACTAGTGCATTTTAGATCTTGGCAGTTGGCAACACTGCCTCCAGCAGCGCAAGTGCCCTGGCGCACAGGAGTGAAGGGGAATATGGCTTTGGTGTAGGACACCTTTTCTTTTTTGAAGGATAGAAACACTAGTTTGCCTGGCCTGGGCCTCGCACCCTGACCTGCCCTGGACTTAAAAAAAAAAAAAAAAAAAAAAAAAAAAAAAAAAAAAAACTGTCCAGGCCACCGGGAAAACTCCCTGTACTGCAGATGGCCAATCCGCCCCTGAGCAGGGCCATTGTTGAGATGCAGCCATGACCCACCATGGGATCCTCATGCCCACATATAGGGGCTATAACAGTGTCCTTCACCTCGCCTTAACTGGATGGCCTGCATAACCTGCTGGTACCACACATGGCCACACAGATGACAGCTTCCATTACCACACACATTTTTCTCTCCTATTCCTTTCACCTTATTCTCTCCTATTGCATCCTATTGAGTACAGCAGTTTGCTTCAGCTTGGAGGTGGAAGGTATTTGGAGGAGGTGGAAGGCAAATGCTTAGTTGTGTGTACTGAATGAATGGTATGTGTGTGTCATTTGAAAGTATGCCTGTGTGTGTAGTACCAATACGTCCATCAGCTTCCATTCAATATGAATATGGTTTGGTTCTTTAACCCTATAGGCCGGTGGTTTTGCACCCGCTTCGAATGGAATCACTGTATTGACAAGGAGAAAATCATGTCACATCAGCCCTTTCTCCCTTTCAATATACTGATTCCATTCAAAGCGGATGGGTTTTCAACCATTTTGATAGCAGGGCCCACTATTTATTCAGAATTTGATCCACAGACCACCATTTGAGGACATTGTAGCCCCACAGACCCAAAAATAAAGATTTCTTTTGCTTTTGTCTACAATTCCAGGCTGGATTCGGGAAACAAAACAGTCAAACATACAGATTAAAATGACCATTAATCTTCTACATTGCCTAGTAGTGTAGACTTTGTCTAATTGACACAATGAATATTTTAACTCTTGGGTCCATTTGGTGTCATTTCACGCTCTCAAAGTGTTACATCTGGTTAACCAACTTTCCATCATTTAGCCTGGGGACCACCTGGAAATCTCTCAAGGACCACTGGTCCTTGAGAGATTTCCACTGGAGATTTCCACTGGTTGAAAACCACTGCCATCGACAACTAAACATGGGAGTTTGGGACAATTGTTTTTTTTTTTGTCATTCTCATCTCTCCCTGGTTTCTTCCACAGACAGGTGTACAGGTGAATGTATTCATATTTTATTTTAATTATTTATTTATTTCTAAAGCCACGCTATCAATATTAAAGAAGGGCATTGAAGTGTCCCTGTTATTGCTGTAGGCAATACCTCCCTGCATTTTGAGGAGAGTTCTTCTGAATATTTTATTTCACATCAGCGAAAATATATCCAGGCTGTGATGGCGTGTCAAAAATAAGTTTAGCGTTCTTAAGGTTATATCTGTGTATCAACCCTATGCCGATTGCAACATAGGGGTCCTATGATGAGTTTCTTAAAGTATCAGGTCTTATGACTTAAAGGGGAATTCCACCCATTTTCAAAATTTTCCAAAGAGGATACAAATGTGAGCCAAATGGACGCTAACGGGTCCATTTGGTTCCATTTGTACCCTCTCAGGAAAAAGGGGTCTGAAAGAAAAATCATTAACATGGTGAAAAACTTGATGATGTCATCAGATGTATTTCACTATGTTAAAGATTTTTTTCAGACCTCCATTTTTAGGAAATACGGAATTGGGGGAACTTTTTTATCATGTCCACACAACATCTCTAACCCTGCTTTTTAACAGCGGGGATGGCGGGCGATGATAAAAGCGACGTCGCCCGACATCTATTATTTCCTACCGTTAAAACGTAGGGTAAGGTATATTAATGACATATTAAAATGTTGAAAATGGGTGGAGTTCCCCTTTAAGTCAAAACTTGGAGGTGTGGCAAAGCTGTTTGGCCAATCAAAACAGCCGAACAGCTTTGCCACATCTCCAAGTTTTGACTGAAGTCATAAGACCTGATACTTAAGAAACTAATAATAGGGCCCACGGTCATTTTAGTGGACATTAGCGCTCCTTACCGCTCCAGGCCGTAGGCTACAGGTTTTGTCATTTGCCATCCACTACTAGCCTGACTATATATGAATGAAACATAATGTGTTAGCTTTTCTTTTTCTTCATGAACTGGTGAGCAACATCCATTCACTCTGTTTCCGTTCTGTTGCTGCTCCTTCACTGACCTTTTAGGTAAGCCTTAACATCTTTACTGCTGAGCCAGAGGGAGTCCTTATATGGCTCAGGGGAGATATTAGACTTTTCGAGGCCATCAGACTGTGTGTGTGTGTGTGCTGGGAAGTCATGCAGTGCAATGCGAGTGGCATGGCCCTCATGCAGTCGTTTTACAGTGCAGCTGGGAGCTGGAAGCCACTCAAAGAGAGAGGACACACACACACACACACATGCACACACGCACACACACTACACACTATCCCGTTGGGTTCAGCGCTGTGCAGAAAACACTCTATCTATAGAAAACCTCTGATCCATTTCAGGAGCAGAGATAAACCTATTGGCATGTAGATACTGTCCCTGTGTTGTCCCTGCATCTGTTTTCACTCATCCCAATGTCTCTCTCTCTCTCTCTCTCTCTCTCTCTCTCTCTCTCTCTCTCTCTCTCTCTCTCTCTCTCTCTCTCTCTCTCTCTCTGAATTTGAAGGGAGGTCTCTAATCCTAACCCAGAGGGGAAGGGGAGGGGGGTACTGGGGGATTAGAGCGGGCATAAGAGTCTGGATCCATGGAGGACACACACACACACACACACACACACACACACACACACACACACACACACACACACACACACACGCACACACACACACGCACACACACACACGCACACACGCACACACACACACGCACACATGTTGACAATTTCACTCCATCCAGTTTTAGCCCCATCTCCCCCAGAGTCTGTGTGTCAAAGTGTCTGACAGAGAGACTCTGAACCTCTAATTGCTTCCCATGTGCAGGTTGGTGACCTGCATTATTGCACTGCATTATTTCCTCCGCATCGGCGTATGAATGTGAATGCTTATGTCTATGTAAAGCGCCTTGGATATGAACCCATCATTTATCCAAGTTTATCCAGTTTGGAGATATAACCCCCCCCATATATCTGTCGTACCGATATATCGGCCGATATCGATACCGATATATCGGCATCAGTATCGGTGATATTCGTACCGATATATCGGTCGATACATCGGCCATTATATCGGTAAAATCTGCCCATATATCGGTAACATCGGCCGATATATCGGCCGATATTTGCCTGGAACAGAAAAATAAACACAGCAAATGGAATTATTTCACAAAAGTAAATGATGTCAATGTCGTATTCTATTGTTTACTTGAAAGAGAGAATAAATTTGACGTTTAGAAGTTTTTCAAATGTATTTTTAATTATTTTAATTCATTATTATACATCGGTCCCAAACATCGGTAACATCGGTGCAGTTTTTCCAAAAATCGGTATCGGCATCGGCCACAAAAATATGGCATCGGTCGGGCTCTAGTTTGGAGATATAATCCCCTTCCATCTGATCCCTGGTCTGCCCCAGCGAGGGTATCGTTCCAGCGTGAACATGCAACACTGCGACAAGGACCTCCCTAGGGATGTCCGAGAGTCATCCTAAACATTATGCTTTACAATACCCTAACCAGATGTCCGACTCCTAACCACCTAACCTGGCTCCTTCACGTCAAAGCATAACTATATCTCTCTTCAGAGTCTGTCTCGCGTGACTGAACTTCTCACCCTATCTCTAAGGGAGACGTCATGCCAACCACCTTATTCTTTGTGTCAGGACTGACCATAACCATAGGGGAGAGTAGGACAGACAGCCTCAGCTCTCTTCACAAAAAAACATCATCTTATTCTAGGACTGTAAAAAATAAAGAAGGGGAAATAATGTGGAAAACATCAGTACGACAACATAATAGACCCTAAAAGGACCCTATATATGAAAATATGAAATGTAATAATCATGTACATCAGTGGTTTTCAACTAGTGGTCCAGGCCAGGGACCACCAGTGGTCCCTGAGAGGATTGCAGGTGGTCCCCAGGCTACATGATGTTGGTTAAAGTTAACCATCTGGTTAAAGTTGGTTAACCAGATGTAACTCTTCGAGAGCGTAAAAATGGAACCAAATGGACCCTTGCAGGTCCATTTGGTTTCATGTTTACGCTCTCAACAGTTAAAATGATGCCATACGTCTTGGAGATTTGCCTCCAAATCTCCATTTTGCCTCATTACATGGAGACAGCGTTCTCACAGATTTACACTCTGTTTTCACTTTACATTTGCATTTGCATTTGCATTTGCACGTTGTGAAAACACAGTCCCCATCTAAAGCGACCGCTGCATAAATCCTTTATTTTGCCGATCTCTATGAACACAGTTCTGTTGTAAAGACCACCTTAGTTTAACAACTTGTATTTCAGCTGTATGGGGAGTTAAGTGAAAGCTGCGTGCGTGCAATGAGTGCAGCCGTGCATGCAGTATGTGTGCAGTCGTGCATGCACTTGATAGAAAGCAATCCCACCGCACTGATCCCACCGCCTGTAGCACCGGCGGTAAGGGTGGCTGAGCATAGTGCCAAATGCACTTTGGAGAGGTCACTCTATGTACTCTGTCCACGTCAGGGGTCATCCGTGTGTCCTACAAGGGTCAGGGGTCATCATTTTGTCTCTACACAGAAGACAAATGTGTCTGTGGCAATTCTTGTCTGTGGGTATTTTTGGATTTTCTTCTTCTTTTTTTTACATCATTATGATGACCAGACCCAAGCCTCGCTGTAGAGCAGTATTTATCGACTCTGGAGTGCAGCTGTTTCCACTGTGTTGGTTTGTGATTTAGGTTGCATTTAAAGCTGAGAATCCACTGGCTTAACAGGATACTTCACCATTTTTGCAGAGAAATATATGTTACTGACTACAATTCCTGGAAATCCTGGAAGTCTTGCTAAGACAACATGTATTCCAGGAGGTAGTGTCAATGACATCAGAGATACTGGGCTCACTGCTAAAATCTAAAATATGTAAAATGACATTATTATATGTCACGATCTGCGCTGCTCGGACCGTAGACTTTGACTGTTTTGGACTTGATCTACAGGCCTTCATGTTATTTCAGTACAATCTTTGTCTCTGCTCATGTGTTCTTTATTGTTTGGTTTTGTGCTTTTACTTTGTAGCATTGTTTCCTGTCTGCCGTGTTACTGTTTTCCTGCCTTGTCTACCTGTAATGTGATTAGCCTAGTGTTTGCACCTTGTCCTGTTAGTTCCCCAGCCTATCCCAGGGTTGGTTGTTTTTGGTTCCACCTGTGCCCTGTTCTCCTGTGTCTATTTAAGTCCTGTGTTTGCTTTGTGTTCTTGTTGGTTTGTAGTTCAAAGGCTGCGCAAGTTCCTGTCTATCCTGTTCCCTGCATATGGAAGAACTGAGCTCTATTGATAAATATCACTAAGTTTACCTGTTTGTCTCCTTTCGCCTGTATCCCAACTCAATATGTGACATTATACACATAACCCCCCCAGGAAATGTTCTAAATCTTCTAAATGTCAGTAGCATATATTTCTGTGTCCTTGTAAGTACAGGAAGAATATCTGCTTTGCTGTCTTTACCTATAGACACATGTAGTTGTGTCTGGTTTGACAAAACATGAATAATGAGGTATACTTCCATGAGGCATGTTGTGTGTTCATTAGAGAGAGCTGCTTCTTGGCAGCAAAATACATGTGGAGTGGACATCAAACTAAAGGGCAGCCAGTGGACATTAGAGGAGCAAGATATATCCATAGTCTCTCTTCATTTCTTCTCATCGTTACTGTAATTGCTTACTCATAAGTCATTATTGAGTGGGATGTTTTCTCTTCACTTGTCTCCATGTGTGCTATGTTGGCATTTGTTTTGTAGTATGTGTGCTTTGGCAATGTAGAACATACTATTTCATCATGCCAACAAAGCATTTTAAAAGTGAGATGATAGATAGATCGACTGGACTTCTCACCCTACAGTATCTCTAAAGGAGATTCCAGACACCCTTCTGAGGAAACCAATTTCCGCCGCTTTCATCTGCAACCTTATTCTTTTGTGACATTCATGACAGACACTTCGTGACCTTATAGCTAGAGTGGGAACAATGATTTCTCAGTAGACAGATAACTTTGCCTTCTGGCTCAACTGTCCTTCCTTCAAAAAAATCATCATATTCAGAAATCGTACAATGAACTATTTCGTACAACATAATAGATATCAAAGTTCATAGTGACACAACAGTTCCGGAGTTACAGTCGTGTTCAGACCTCATTCAGGGTTAACTAGTGGTGTTTCTGGTAATATTCTGATAATGTCCTCTCATGTTGGGTGTCCTTGAGATACTTCACCCCCGAAATGATGTTTTTTTTGGTGGACGGCGATTATGAGGTTGAGACATTATGGCAATGGAAGTGGAGGAGGGGTGACATCTGGCTTACAGACGGTGTGTGTGTGTGTGTGTGTGTGTGTGTGTGTGTGTGTGTGTGTGTGTGTGTGTGTGTGTGTGTGTGTGTGTGTGTGTGTGTGTGTGTGTGTGTGTGTGTGTGTGTGTGTGTGTGTAATCCCGTCGTTCAGTAGGTCACACAGAGGATGTCGGCCTTTAATACCTCATAACACTGACACACATTTAGAGTCACTATCCTTCCACCCTTCCATCCATCCATGCTTCCATTCATGAATTCATGTAGCCCTAAATCATAATCCCACAGATACACTGAGGGTATACTGTAGATCCCGAGAATTCACAAGGATTTCTTTCATTCTTTTACTTTTCCGTTCTCGTTTGGCATACAAACACAGTCGGTGTGTTTGTTCACTGGATGGGGTAGATGTGACGAGAGACACGCAAAAGAAACAGAACATTTTCGATGCCCTTTGATGCGAGCGACAGCCATAACGTTTATATATGAAGTCCTAGAGATTAAAGATGAAAAAAAAAACACAATTTCAATCCCAGAATGGGAGTAATTAGAATGACATCAAAAGCGTCTATGTGGTATTAATTATAAAGCATGTTACAGTGACATAACATGAAGTGTGCTGGCACTCTTTTAATAACGCAACTTTCTCTTTGACATAATTCATGACTACGTCAAACCCAGTCGAGCTGGAGAGTTGCCATTAGCGTTACCTCTTTTCACCTGGGTGACGAAAGAACACTTTCAGAAGCTTGTCCCGGGACGGCGTATTGGCCTGGCCGGACAGCTATAGGCTGCTAATCCTGCCCGACAGCGTGTCGCGGGTTCAACTCCCTGTCCTGATGACCTTTTTCTGCGTGTCACTCCACATCTCTCTCCCCCCGGGGTCTGATAATCCCATTTGGGATGGGTCAAGTACTTGTCTGGACAGTGGACACATGAATAAAAATGAGAGAGAGAGAGAGAGAGAGAGAGAGAGAGAGAGAGAGAGAGAGAGAGAGAGAGAGAGAGAGAGAGAGAGAGAGAGAGAGAGAGAGAGAGAGAGAGAGAGAGAGAGAGAGAGAGAGAGAGAGAGAGAGAGAGAGAGAGAGAGAGAGAGAGAAAGCCTTGTAGTTCTGAATCCTTGTGTATAGGGCAGGTTGCAACTATAGCACCTATAGTAGAAAATATATAGTAGACCAATAAAGTGGTTTGTTTTTCTTCAGTGCAAAAATGACCTTAGTTCCGAAGCCAAAATGGGGTTCTGGGTTCTCTCGCGGCACTTATCTCTGGATGCTATTGTATAATCAATTAATAGACATTGGCTTCTAATTGTGAATCAGCAGGTGTATATTCTGTGCTTCCTGGTAGGTTAAACAAGTGGTTTTCAACCTTTTTGATACCAGGACCCACTATTTATTCAGCATTTGAGCCACAAACCACCATTTGATGATTTCCACCATTTTAGCCCCACAGACCCCAAAACTAAAGGTATTTTGCTTTCCAGGCTGGATTTGGAAAACAAAACAGTCAAACATACTCTCAAGGAGCACTGGTGGTCCCTGGACCACTGGTTGAAAACCACTGGAGCTAAATGGACCAACAGCCAGCTACTGCTGTCTGGCTGGCAGCAACAGCAGCAAAACATTGAGGTCGGCGTGTTTAACTTGGAACCAACAGTCCACAACCAGGATAAAAAGCAGATAAGCAAAAGTGCATCCGAGAACAGGGTGAAAACCATTTAGATAAGGCAAGCGGTATCAACACCTTGCATCAGTTCAACATCCAGGCCAGGCTGTAGCTGACCAGCAGCTTACCTGAAGAAAAGTGCTGCTCAGTTACTTTCTACAAAGCTCCAGACATGGACTGTGGAAAGTCTGATAAGTAAAACCTCAAGACACTGACATTTGACCTGTACTAAAAATAACATTTTTAAAAAATGTATTTTTTTTTCTTACACTGGAGCTCTGCAAAGACTACAATAAATATCTGTGCATGTGTGTGTGTGTGTGTCCATGTGATGCGCGTGCATGTGTGTGTGTCGTGTGCATAGATTGCCGCATAGATCTCAAGGCTTGTCTGACTCCCGTTTTGTGACTCACATTAATGGTTTATTGGCAGGAACGGAACACCAGCCAGCGAAGCAGCAGACCTTGGCACACATAGGATACCTCGTCCCACACTGCGCTGTCTGTATACTCGCAGATGTGCGTGTGTGCCTGTGCCTGTGCACGTGCGTGTGCGCTACATGCAGTGTGCTGTCAAACAAAACACACACCAGGCAGCGAGCAGACCTTGGCACTCACACAATCTCCTCACCTCACTATGCTGTCACACAAGGTCTTGCTATCTGTTGGAAGGGTTTTTCAATCCCCCACAACTCATGTTTAAGACCTTGAGGATTCTTTGACAGACAGACAGACAGACAGACAGAGAGACAGACAGAGAGACAGGGGCGGATCTAGGCATGGACATGGGGGGCAATGCCCCCCTAAATGCCCTAACTGCCCCACCAAACATGATGGCATGCAACCCAAGACAACCCAGGATATTCCAGTGCTTAAAATCATTAGAAACACTACTACCACTACTAACTAACTACAATCGTCTCACCACTAAACAGCATTTCATCATTGAAAACAGAAAACTCTCTGAGTCAGACCTTTAGCTTTACGCATGCTGCGTGTCTGTTGCAACTTCAACAACAACAACTGATGTTATTATTGATGCTTTACTTGCCTAATAAAAGTCCTGTAACTGAAAATGTATGGGTGTGGCTTCTTTGACCCATACCATTTTCTCTTGCCCCTCCAACATGTTCTCCCCCCCCCCCCCAAATGGGACATGTTAGATCCGCCCCTGCAGAGAGACAGTATTTGATTTGTATGACCCTGTTTTCACCCAGTGGTGGTCGACCAGGGCCGGATCTAGGCATGGGCATGGGGGGGCAATGCCCCCTTAAATGACTTGACTGCTACCAAACATGATGGCAGGCAAACAACCCACATTTCAAAGATATTTCAAATGAAAGTGCTTATATTTAAATCGTGGCACCACTGAACCAACAGCATTTCATCATTCAAAACAAAAAGTCAGACCTTTAGCTTTATGAATATGAATCCTGCATGCAGTCGCCTATAAGCTGTGCATTCTGGGTGTAACGTCTGATCTGCGTTGTGTTTTGTGGAATGAAGATACAGACGACTTCTCTCTTTGTTGTCTGGTAAAACACACAGACGTATAACATCAGCTTCTGTCTGTGTTACACACCCAATCCTCAGCATATCATGGGCATGGCTCACATTAGACTGACCACAATTAATACAATACGATCTTTTTTTTTAACAAATAACACAATGTACCTGGTAAAACACACAGACGTATCACATCAGCTTCTGTCTGTGTTACACACCCAATCATCAGCATATCTATAATAGAATCAACAGGCATTTTTTTATGAACAGTTTACAATAACTACTTAAAATGAAATGTACAGAACATCAATAGTCTGTGTTGGTATATTAAGCATGTTAGAAAGTAATATTCATCACAGTAACAGACAAACTCATGTTATAATTATAGTGTGCTGAGCATCTTACCATGGGCATGGCTCACATTAGACTGACACCACTCTAAGGTGGAGACCAGTGTTATTCAATGAGGCGCCGCCCACTAACCAATAAGAAACGTCCTTACTGGTGGAGCAAGTGGAACTCACTAAAGTAATCTCTGTAAGCTGTGCATTCTGGGTGCAATACTTTTCCCCTCTGCCAGCCTGGGGAAAGTCCCGCACTGATCTCATGCTTCCTTCAATGCATGAGGAGCCGAAACACTTCCTTTCACGTTCATCCGTTTTTCCACAGTTGGATGTAGCGCACACATGTGCGTGTAAAAGAGTGCTTATTCACTTCAATTTATTTTTGTGTGAGATCCATGCTTGTGCTTCACAGAGCCTAACAGTGTGCCTCATGCAACATCACCAGTCATCAATAGCAACAATCAGACAGTGGGCCGTCGCAGCAGACCACCGCAGCAGCCAGCATGTTAAAAGTTGCCGGCCCGGTGGTCTAGATACAGATACAGAGCTTTAGCAAAACACCAACACCATGGAGTCTATCTGTCTCCCCATCAACACAAAGGATACTTCCTCCTGTTACTTTCCCCTGCCCTGTATGGCAGTGGTTTTCAACCTTTTTGATACCAGGGCCCACTATTAATTCAGCATTTGAGCCACGGACCACCATTTGATGAGATTTTAGCCCCAAAGACCCCAAAACTAAAAATATCTCTTTTGCTTTTGTCCACAATACAGGGCTGGATTATAGGGAAACAACACAGGGAAACTTACAGATGAAAAATGACCATTAATCTTGTGCATTCTCTAGTTATGTAGATTTGGGCTAATTCAGAATGAATATTTTAACTCTTGAGAGCGTAAACATGAAACCAAATGGACCCTTGCGGGTCCATTTGGTTTCATGTTTACGCTCTCAAGAGTTACATCTGGTCAACCAACTTTCCATTTGGTTTAACCAACTTAGCTGGGGACCACCTGGAACCCTCTCAAGGACCACTGGTGGTCCCCAGACCACTGGTTGAAAACCTCTGCTGTATGGCATGCATCAACGCAGAATCAACATGAGTAGCTGAGCTGCACGGCAGCTCAACTCAACTCAGTTCTGCTCTCCTCTCCTCTCTTCGGCGCCGATCGCACTTTAGTTTGACGGGGACAACTGTGACTCCCATTGGAAATGAATTGAGGAAATTAATTCCTCACCAGATCCACGCCCCTAAGCTTGATAGAACGAGTCAAATTTAAAATATTTAAAATTGTGATTGGCGCCCCAGTCCCATCTCCTTCTCTCTCTCTCCCAGAAGTCTGAATCCTCCCTATTAAATCTGGGTGATCCGATTCATCCAAGGCTGTATATTCATTTAACTGCAGCAGCCTGTATTATCTGGCGCTCGTATAAACCCACATTAAGACAAGTCATCACACTAAAAAGTACTTATTGGAGTTGTGTAACTTCTGTTGCGCTGTCAGCAGCAGCAGTACTGTGATGTACAAGCTCACATTACAGACACACACAAACACTGCATGATAAAAAGCAGTGATGTGTTTGCTAGTGTCAAGACCACTTTTGACCCCCCTAGGGGGGTCGAGACCAAAACGATACTGAGACAATCACAGACTTGGGGGATCAAGATTGAGACAAGGCTAGCAACTATAGGGGTAGAAACCAAGACCAAGACCAAGATCTAGAGGGGTAGAGACCAAGGACAAGGCCAAGAACTAGAGCGTTGAATTTCGACTGCTTTCAGAATAGATGTGTGCTCCATCCATGCCTAAATTCTCTATGTACCTGTAGTAGCGGACTGCTACAAATTATCCAGCACTACGTTCTGTATAAGACAGCTGTCTTTATGAATGGATATAGAACATTTCCTTTGCATTGGCTCATCATGAGTGGTCTCGTTGGCGAAAGAGACCCGAGACATTTGCCCCGAGATCCCGACAAGAGAAAGATAAAGAAAGATAAATTGAGGGCGAGACCAAGACAAGACCACAAGACAAGCGAAGTGCAGACCTGCGAGTTCGAGACCAAGACAATTGAGGGCGAGACAAAAACAAGACGAGAACAGCAAAAAAAAAAAGTTCTCGAGACTGACCTCGAGACGAGTCAATGTCTCGAGAACTACAACACTAGTGTTTACTCCTCACGCTTGGAGAAATTGAAAACATGACAATTCAATGGCATGACAAAACGAAACACAATGCAGAGCAGACAACTGCTGAGGACAGTCTTGACCTGAGAGACTCCAGCACCGCTCACACTCTCTCTCATTTAAAGCAGTGTGGCATTCAGCTTCATAAAAGCTGCATGTGTTGTTGTCAACCTCTTGTGCCTCCACTTTTAAGAGGATCGAAAGAGGATTGTCCGCATAGCTTAGGTAGTTTTTTTTATTCCGTTTTTTGTTTGGTGAAAAAAGGGTATTGTCGAAAGATAGATGTTCCCCCCTGCCGAGCACTGAAAAGAAGATGCAGATGAAAGAAAAATAAAAAATAAAATCATCCTGAAAGCATTGACCGAGAAGTTCCCCATTGTAACACTTCCAAAGGTTGTGTTTTCACCTTCACAGAATCGATCCTTGAGTTTGCAGAGTCGATCAAGGTGATTTTAGGTGGGGTGTTGTTTGTTTACTCCCTGCAGAGCAGCTCAAACAGGATGGCTGGCTGTCCAAGAACTCACACCAAGCTAGAAATGTTCAGACAACACTGTACACTACAGCATACTGGAGTAGGGGATGAGTAGGGTCCAAATATATACTGTGTGTATATATAAGATCCAAATGTCCAATTATTTCCATAATTATAAATATTCCCCTGAAATGACTGCATTATCCAAAAGTTTCACATGCAGTTGTCGTATTTGCTATCAATCAATTTCAAATCCATGAATCGTGGTGCCATAATGAACCAATATTGTCCAGGTATCGTATCGTCAACCACGTATGATGTGCCTCATATCGCAGTTAACATCGTTGGACCCCTATTTTTGGAGCCATGTGTAGTCCATTTTGTTTATTGTATTCTTTCTCAAGGCAAATAGCCTTGTCATGCCTCATAACAACTGCAGAGCTGTTGAAAACATCGCAACAACACTTTTAGCACATTTTGATTTCTATACATTTGTACTTTTACTCAATCCTGGATTTACTAAACTAGAAGGGGGGGCATCAATAATGAATGTCATTTTGGTTGTTTTGCATGCCATCATGTTTGGTGGGGCAGTCAGGGCATTTAGGGGGGCATTGCCCCCTCCCCCATGTCCATGCCTAGATCCGGCCCTGGGGTAATTTATGATATGTAGTATTGCAGTATTGTAGTATTGAAACTTTTACTTAGTAAAAGTATCAATACTACAAGTATTGCTCAGTTGTCATAGAGATAAGTCGCAAGTCGCACACGCACGCAGGCACCCGCGCGCGCGCACACACACACACACACACACACACACACACACACTAGCACTTCGTCCTTCAGAGGTCAAAGCTCATTTCTTCCTCCTCTTCAGCTCACACAGTCAATCCACTAAAAAACACTTTACAGCCTCCGTGAGTGGGGAGCAAATGGTTGTACTTGTTATTCTTGTGTGTATGTGTGTGTGTGTGTGTGCGCGCGTGTGTGCGCGTGTGTGCGCGCGTGCGTGCGTGCGTGCATGTGTGTGTGTGTGTGTGTGTGTGTGTGTGTGTGTGTGTGTGTGTGTGTGTGTGTGTGTGTGTGTGTGTGTGTGTGTGTGTGTGTGTGCCTTCGTGCGTGTGTTTCCGTGTGTGGAGGTTTCAAGGTTTACGTACAGAACGAGAGTCAAAGTGACAGCATGTACTGTATTTTCAGACGCAGTCAGTCTCAACATGCTTTACAGGAGATGATGGGGTCAAAGAAAGAAAATACAGTGCAACACACAATCAATGAACAAAACAGCAGGCACACAACTGAGGAATAGAAACAGACCATTACAATCACTGATAGAAAAATGGCAATAGGACAGTGGGTTTTCAACCTTCTTCATCCCAGGGCCCACTAGTTATTTTGCATTTTATACGTGTCCCGAACCACCATTTGATGACATTTTTGCCTCACAGATTTCTTTTGCTTTTGTCCACAATAACAGGCTGGATTTGGGAAACAAAACAGGCAAACATACAGATCAAAATGACCATTAATCATCTAGTTGTGTAGACTTGGGCTAATTAAGATGATGAATATTTTAACTCTTGAGAGTGTAAACATGAACATGAACATCTTTACGTTCTCAAGAGGTGATCTGAGGACCACCACCCTCTCAAGGAACACTGGTGGTCACCGGACCACTGGATGAAAACCACTGCAATAGGATATGGAGAAAAGCACCCCCCACCCACAAAATAGTCCCGCAGTGTCTCGGAGACAGACTGTAATCAAAAAGACAGAGATTAATTCATCCAAATCAGAACCCCGGAGGCTACTGTATTATCTTGCCTGGTGTGGAACAGTCTTGTCATAAATCGGTAGGTCCGTCATCAAAAGTCATCCGGTCCCAAAATACTGTATTTGAGTGCTAATAACTGGTCTAAATCAAAAGCTTTTAAAAAAAAGTACTGATTTAATGGGCGCTAATGGTTCAGTGTTACCATGGAGGTTGGTTTTCAGAAGTGATTTAAAAGACGACACAGGTTTTACACGTCTTACAGGTCAACAGGTAGACTGTTAAAAAAGCTAAAAAACAGGTAGACTGTTAAAAAAGCTCAAAAAAAAAAAAAAAAAAAAAGGTCTAAAGGTATTTTATGTGGCCCTTGCAGTGTGTTGAGGTTTTACTTGTCAAGACCTTCAACACTACTGGGAGACCCAGTTTCCGAAAGCCCTGCCACCCTATGTGACGGGCTGGGCTGTGTGTTGCATGATATGTTTCCATGTTTCCATATTGATGATGGAAATAAATAGACAGAATAGATCAGTCTCTCTCTCTCACACACACACACACACACACACACACACACACACACACACACACACACACACACACACACACATACATGCACGCTCGCACGCACTTATTCACATCAAAATGTGATTAAAAAGAAGAGTTTTTGGCATGCTGTACCACCTTCAGCATTATGCATTATGCAACTGAATTAGTTCTAAGTATAAATAATGCATATAGAATCATACATCCCTCAAACATCTCCCTGTCAAAACAACAGAGACACTTTTTCTCTCAGCACTCGGGTTTTCAGAAACATAAATATACATACATGTGGGCGTGCGTGCGTGCGCTGTAATTGACATTGTAATCTCGGGTGCCTGATAAAGGATTTATTATTATTTGCTATGTTAAATTGCTGATTGAATATTTATAATAAATCTTGTACAGTTCAGAGGTATGTGGGGATTTTGCGTGTGTGCATATGTGCATGTGCGCGTGTACATGAGGGAGAGGCAACGTCTTTAAAGGAAGTGCTAACATTTACAACTTTAAATTGTAACGACACACACCAGACACAGTACATGTTCATATATGGGCCTGTGTGACATGGACCTCCGTGGACAATGGTTACACTCACAATGACTATTGCATATTGCTTAACTGGCTGTGTGTGGCATGCAGCACGTCATATACATTCTGTGAGTATTTTCCCTGATGAAAGCAACTCAAAGATTAATTCACTTCACCTCACAGTATATAAATGAGCCATTCAAGCACCTTATAAAACAAATTGAATGCAAAGACTGAGAGTAATAACAACATTTATCTTAGTTCAGCACAACAACATCCATCATGAAGGAAGTATAGTGGAGCCACAGACTCACACTCAAGCTCTCTCTCTCTCTCTCTCTCTGTCATAAAAATGTACATGCTCCCTGAGGCAAGCTAACAAATCCCTGTATCTTTATTGTCCATCACAGACATTTGTCTTTGACTAGTATGGCTCAGCGATTCAGCGTTAAGCCTGATTTTATCTCTCAACGACTTGTCGATCTAGAGATACATTAAGAGAGAGAGAGACATAAAGAGATGTCAGACAGAATCGTGTCATGTTGCTTTCTGCATTGAATAATCCATATAGATACTCCCTCAAACGATTAACGTCAGTTAAGATGATGTTAACATAAACACAGAGACCACAAACAAAATCACACCTGTGTGAAGCAAGAGGCACTCTTGTGATCTTACACCATCAATTGCAACATAATGTTTGCGTTTTGCTCGAAAACAAACATTAGATTCATCTTTATGGTCTATGGTCTTGACTTAAACAACATTGTTGAAAACAAACATTAAAGCTGTAGGCCCCCTCAAAATTATTAATATATTAAGTTAAGTTCATTATATATTGAGTGACTTAAATGTTCTAGTCTATGTGATCCATACACTGACTCACTGAGTACTATGTTGTTCATTATATCCATAGCATACATACAGTCTTTATGTCCAAACATCATACACTGAGTATTGGTCATTATAATCCATAGCACGCACTGAATATGGGGCTCACAAGCAGTCAACTAATGACTTATAAATGACACTTACAGTGTATATACATAAGAGACCTAATTAGGTTTCAGTCCCACGGTAAATCATTAGTGAATTAAATTATGTACTGTGTGACTTAATGATGTATGAATATCAACCGAGTCGTTGTTGAGCGCTGATATGTAGCACGTTGTGGTGTCAGTGGAAACCCACATGATGTCCCTCTATAAGCTGTATCTCCATATATGTAACATCCCTGATCCTACTCAGGGCTGGATCTAGGCATGGGCATGGGGGGGCAATGCCCCCCTAAATGCCCTGACTGCCCCACCAAACATGGTGGCATGCAAAACAACCCAAATTTCAGATTTGATATTTCAAAGTAAAGTGCTTATATATAAAATGATTTCAAACACTATTACTGATATTAACAGTTTTCGTGCCGTGGAAATGAATCTACGTCACCCGTTATCATTATGATTTACAGTAACAACTGATGCCGCTGACGTTAACGCTACTGTACGTGACGTTACTTACCGGCGCCGGTTTAATCCGATCCCCATGCTAACAGCAGCTAGCAGCGACCGCGGCGACCATTGCTAGACCATAACAAGGGACGGACTAACCCGGAACCAAAAGTGTGTGTCCGTCCACTAACTTGTCCGTCGGGAAACATGGACCGAAATATGAAATATGACTTTTAGATGAAAATCGCTGGCACTGGCGACCTCCAAAAATATGAAAAAGGGCTGGCACTGAGAGAGTTAATTAACTACAGTTGTGGCACCACTAAACCAACAGCATTTCATCATTGAAAACAGAAAACTCTCTGAGTCAGACCTTTAGCTTTATGCATATGTGTGTCTCTTGCAACTTCGACAACAACGGATGTTGTTATTGATGATTTACGTGTACTTTCCTAAGTCTATAAAAGATCTAAATGTTGTGGGTCACAGAACTAAATTATGTAAATGAAAATGGATGAAGCCGTCCTCATGCCATTTTCGCCTGCCTTCTCTTCTCTTCTCTTCTCTTCTCTTCTCTTCTCTTCTCTTCTCTTCTCTTCTCTTCTCTTCTCTTCTCTTCTCTTCTCTTCTGCTACACGGTCATCTCATCTCTATATTGACCTGCCCTCTGCATCTCCAATATGGCTTTCATCTCCTTCATCATTTCATATCCTCTCCGGCCCTCTCCCCTCCTCCTCCTCTGCCCTCCTTTCCCACCCTCAACTCTCCACTTGCCTCATCCTCTCCTCCTTTTCTCTCATATCCACTCCTCCTCTCCTCAGAGTTGGATAGATGTTGAAGGGTTCTAATGAGAACACATTCCACTAGAATAACTCTAAGACGCCACTGTCATTCTCTTGGGTGTGTGTGTGTGTGTGTGTGTGTGTGTGTGTGTGTGTGTGTGTGTGTGTGTGTGTGTGTGTGTGTGTGTGTGTGTGTGTGTGTGTGTGTGTGTGTGTGCGTGCGCGCGCGCGCGAGGAAAGCGAGGATTGACTTGTCAGTGTTCAGTAATTAATGTGGCTGCAGCAGTGCTCCAATTATATCGGACAGATTTCCAGGACCACCCTGACAGTACTGTACTGAGTTATACAGACCTGTTGGGTTAGATTTTCATGGTTTTCAGGCCCCTAAGGGTCCATTTGGTTCCATGTGTTACACTCTCAGAGTTACATGCATGTAGCTACAGTATACTGTAACTGCAGTTTATCTATAGCAGTGGTTTTCAACCAGTGGTAAATGATTAAAGTTAACCAGATGTAACTCTTTGAGAGTGTAAAACATGAAACCAAATTGACCCTTGCGGGTCCATTTGGTTTCATCTTTGAGAGCGAAAACACTCTCAAGAGTTAAAAGATTCATCATCTGAATTACCCTGAGTCTACACAACTAGAGAATAAAGATGGTCATTTCTGATTGATCAATATGCCTATTTTTGTTTCCCAAATCCAGCCTGGAATTGTGGACAAAAGCAAAAGAAATTGGGTCCATGGGACTAAAATGTCATCAAATCGTGGTCTGTGGCTCAAATTCTGAATAAATAGTGGGCCCTGGTATCAAAATGGGCGAAAAACACTGATCTATAGACACAGATACACTGACAGACAGCAGAGTATAGTTTATCTACAGACACAGAGACACTGAGGTATATTAGTACAGAGTGTAGCAGGGATGTCAAACTAAAACTAAACTAAAACTACACAACAGGCCAAATCGATGCCGGACCGTGTGTGTGCCGACACACATGCACCACTTTATGCCAACAGCAAAAACAGAAAAGTTCCTTCCAAGATCAGCGTCCCTTAAACTATTCTGTACTGTACTTGTGGTGTTTTAACAGTATCACAGTTTTTTTTACCCCAATGCCTAAAGTGTTAACTTTCATTGAATTTTGGGGAGAATGTGAGAATGCGGGGAGAGAATGTGGGGTGAGAATATGGAGAGAATGTGAGAATGCATTCTTACATTCTCCCCAAAACTTTCAGTATGTTCTTTCAGAGCGAATGTTTTGAAGAATCTACAATGTCAGGACGAAACAAGATAAATGCATGCATTAAAACTGAAAATGTATTATTAATGCCCAGTTTCCTGTTCTATGAACCTCAGTACCTCACCAACCACTGTTTTCACAGTAAAATGAGTAAAAGTAAATCAATTGATTTGAGAAAGTAAAACAATTAGTTGCAAACTTATCTACCGGAGGACCAATTCTTATAGTAATTAAAAATCAATTGAAAGGTTGACACGCACGCACGCACGTGCACACACACACACACACACACACACACACACACACACACACACACACACACACACACACACACACACACACACACACACACACACACACACACACAGATAGTCAGTAGTGAATCACGCCCGGATCTAACATTATCCAATTGGGGGGCAGGTGAAATGGTATGGGGGCGGCTTCATCGCCCGTGTCGTCCGTGAGGAAGCCACAACCATAACATTTTCCATTACAGGACTTTTATTAGGTGAGTAAACATCAATAATAACATCAGTTGTTGTTGAAGTTGCAACAGCAGCATGCATAAAGCTAAAGGTCTGACTCAGAGAGTTTTCTGTTTTCAATGATGAAATGCTATGTTGGTTTAGTGGTGTCACAATTGTAGTTAGTAGTGAACCAAATAATAGACAGTATAGTAAATAAAGACTGAGATCTCTGTCCATGACAGTACATTTTATTCCCTTTTTGACACTGTTGGAAGATGCAACCCAAAAACGCAAGACATCCTCAGGCTGACTGACGTCTCAATGATAGCCTATTGTGAATCCAGTCATTATCTATCATAGTGTTTGGCACCAAGCCGCGGATCACACACACACACACACGGCTCCGGGGCTCCGGAGGATCGGATGATTAATGACCCAGCGCTCCCACCACGTCCACGCAGGACGCTGGGGTCAACACTCACCCATCTGTATTATTTCCTGGACGTGTCGACACATATAATTTAACATGACAAGCGATGGAGCTGTCAGCATTATGAATCATAATATACAGCCATGTCTAAACGTCCTGGCTAAACCAGTGGTGCTCTCAGCTAAACCAGTGGTGCTTGTAGGGGTTCCAGGTGGCCCACCACGCCCCATGGAGAGATGGTAACCAAATGGATCCTTATAGATCTTTAAAGGGGAATTCCACCCATTTTCAACACTTTACTATTTCATTAACCCATTGTATCCTGTCTAGATTTCTAGTTTCTGAATAACATAATATTCAAAGGTTTGCACCACATTTTCACGATTTTTCAAAAATAGCAGAGATACAAGCTCATAGGCATAGTGGCGCGCTATGAGCAGATCTGCTATCTTAGTTAAAACATAATGCTTACGACATCAAAATGCGTTCAGTACACTAAGGGTTAATTCACCATAGAGGTGTTATGTGGACATGATAAAAGGTTTCCCCCATTCTATGTTTCTGAGAAATGGAGGTCTGAAAAAAAAAACATTAACATGGTGAAACACAATTTGATAATGATAACATCATCAAGTTGTGTTTCACCATGTTATTGATTTTTCTTTTTTTGTGAACCAAATGGACCCCTGCGGATCCATTTCATTCCATGTGTACACTCTCAGGAAAATGTTGGAAATGGGTGGAATTCCCCTTTAACCGTTGAGAGCATATACAATGAAACCACATCCTCATAACACTGACATTGATTTACAGTCAGTATCCATCCATCCATCCATCCATCCATCCATGCATCTTCTGTCTACATAAGTGGTTCTCAAACAGTGGTCCGGGGGCCACCACTTGTCCTTGATGGGGTTCCAGGCGGTCCCCAGCTAAATGTACAGCTTGTATCCAAATGGACCTTTAGCCTAAAGATATATAATCAATCATATGGTTTCATTTCACACTCTCAAGAATTAAATCGTTGTGAAACATCTGCAAGAAATCTAACCAATTAAAGAATGTAGAACAATTGTTATTTTGATTAATGTTGGCCTGTGGCCTGTTATCTCTCCTAAAGGCTCATAAAATACTCCAGGGTGAAGTGAGATTTAAGTCTTTTTAAAGGGGAATTCCACCCATTTTCAATTTTTTCTCTGAGAGCGAACAAATGCAACCAAATGAACCCTAATGGGTGTCTAAAGAAATCCATTAACATGGTGAAAATACATCTTGATGATGTCATCAAGATGTTTCACCATGATAGTGGTTTTCTTCAGACCTCCATTTCTTGGGAACACAGAATGGGGGAACTTTTTTATCAAGTCCACACAACATCTTGAAGGTACATAAATGACATAGTAAAATATTGAAAATGGGTGGAGTTCCCATTTAAGGCTTCACCCTGGCTCATACATACTCCAGGGTAAAAGAACTACACCAGGAGTCACTTCACCCTGGAGTATATGTTTGAGCCTTAATGGACCTCACCTGGTACATGTCAACACCATCCTATTAATTCTTTAGTTCGGGGTCAGACAGGCTAAATGGCATCAAATCTGTGGCTCAAATGCTGAATAAAATAATGAACCTTGATATGAAATAGGTTGAACACCACTGTAATATACTATAATACTTAAAATAGTAAAATCCACAGTATTGGGCTGACCATCATGCAGTATGTTACTGTTACTGCATGATGATCAGCCCTATACTGTTGATTTTGTTGACCGACTGGCACTACAGGTATAGGCCTATTACTTCATATTATGAAGATATAATACCCTAGTGCTAGTCTGTGACTGTCAATAATATGCGTTTGGTGACGTTCGCCTATTCAGGAAAGCAGTCTGCCACCTACCTTCAAATTCCACCAAGTCTATTAAAGGGGAATTCCACCCCTTTTCAACATTTTACTATGCCATTAATATACCTGAGAGATGTTGTGTGGACATAACAAAACGTTCCCCCCATTCTGTGTTTCCTAGAAATGGAGGTCTGAAAAAATCATTAACATGGTGATGTCAACTTGATGACATCATCAAGTTGTGTTTCACCATGTTCATGATTTTTTCTTTATGAACCAAATGGACTGCTAGGGTCCTTTTGGTTCACATTTACAAGTACACTCTCAGGGGAAAAAAATAAAAATGGGTGGAATTCCCCTTTAATAAGACTGTCATAGATGCATTTGATTGAATCTGACCTCTGTGTTCTAATCATATCATATCTGAGTTTATTATAAAGTCAGACTCCTCCAACAAATGAGTTACAACAACTCATCCATTAGCACTGATCCACAAGTCTAACGTGTGGCTCAAAGTAACTCTGACGATACAGCCCCTTTCGGGACCCTCCTTGAATACCTCTCTATATATTTGGGACGTCTAAAGAGAAGCTATAACCAAGGGGCCATATTAGGTAACGATTCGCTCCAAAAACCCCGTCTATAGGTTGCACACACAGCCACGTTTCAGATCCCATCGCCTCTGGTGGCATCATCACTGCTGCTCTGTCTGCAGCCCCAGCGGGCAGGCACACTATACCGGACCCCCGTATGAGTGCCTGCATGCCTCTATTCTGTACCAACAACCATTCACACTGCAGCCACACCAAATCATTCCAACAAAACTGCAACCACACTAAACCGCCTTCCATCCATCCATCCATCCATCGGAGACGCGGGGGCGTTTTGCTGATCAGGTCAGTTACGAGGCAAAAAAAAGAGAATCTGAGAAATGTATGAACTTACGGCTGGTTGTAGAAGAAGCTCCGTGGACCAGGTTGACGTGGCAGTAAATCCACAAGAACAAGAAGGAGGCGAATAATCCACGTGAATGATGCATCTTCATCGGCAAACTATAGCAACCTCTGTAGCTGCCAGACTATACGATACTACTGATCTACTATGTCACTATAGGACCCTCTGACCAAATTATGCCTGTCTGTGGAACCGACAGCCTCTCTCCTCGCTCCTCTCTCTCTTTCCCTCTCTTAAAGCTACGAAGCTACAGTCGAGAGACTTTTAATAGGCTATTTTGTTTAGTTTCTCCACTTAATATAAACGATGTCCGCTTGGCTACAAGTACAAACGGTCCCCTTACAGAGGAGAATAACGCCTAAGCTGTAAATCTTTACGGTGCGCGCATAAAAAGCAACACCACAGAGCTGCTCTCAGTTCAGTCCGCTGAATCAATCTAAAATGATCCACAGCTGTGCAGAGCTGCTCTGAGAGTGGCGCTGTCCCTGGTGCTGAGGTTAGGTTAACCTCTCTCTCTCTCTCTCTCTCTCTCTCTCTCTCTCTCTCTCTCTCTCTCTCTCTCTCTCTCTCTCTCTCTCTCTCTCTCTCTCTCTCTCTCTCTCTCTCTCTCTCTCTCTCTCTCTCTCTCTCACATAAGCCTGCTGGAAAGGCACAACCTAGTCAAGTGGGCACTGGGCACTCATGATTGATTGATTGATTGAAAAATGTATTAAAAGGGAATTCCATCCATGTTCAACATTTTACTATGTCTTAATATACCATATTAATGACATACTAAAATGGCATGTGATGTTGTGCAGACATCATAAAAATGCCCCCTCCCCATTCTGCTTCCTAGAAATGGAGGTCTGAAAAAAAACATTAACATAGTGAAACACATCTTGATGACATCATAAAGTTGTGTTTCAGTATGTTATGATTTTTCATTTAGGAACTAATTTTCTGAGAGTGTACAAGTGGAACCAAATGGGGACCTTAGACAGGTTTTGTTGTTGAGAATGACAGGAAGGAAGACAACCCCTTCATCCTCTGACTGCTTATCAATACGTATTAGGTTATTAATGTAAAAGTGATGACATGCCATTGGGCGATGAGTAGCCTGTATGTCATGCATGCCAATGCAGCCCTGAGACAATGCAGCCCATGTATATACAGTATAGGCTAATAATTGTACTGTGGTGTGCTGTACTACACAGTACTGTGTAATACAGTGTAGTACCGTGTATTGTACTGCAGTTGCAAACACAGTGAGAAAGATTACTATGTAAGCCAGGCAGAAATGTCTGTGCGTGCGTGCATCACACACATATTTGGGCATGAGATGCCCAGCAGCACAGCCGTTCAATACATGCAGCAGCATCTTACTGGTACTTCATACTGCACGGTAGCACTCCGTACCCTGTTTCATGCAGTTTCATCTTGGCATTTATCTTGCTATTAGGGGACATTGATTTCTGAAGGAAAATTACTTTGTTGCTGCTCGTCTAGGATGGCCTCGTAAGCCAGTGTGTTGAAGCACAGTCCGGTGGCTCCTGCCCTGTGTATTTGATTTTGACATCCCTATACGTCACTGCATGAAGAACTGAAAAAAAAAAGATCCAACAAAAAACAAAAGAAAAACAAGACAGCATTTGCCCTTGAGCCTTTGTTATTTTGCAAAAGCTCCAAAGTATATCTCCGCTCTGGAGTTTTCAAAATGACAAATTGCTTTCATACCCCGGGGCCACGTTCATGTTTCATATTAATGTCACTGTACTATCCCTCTTGGACTAAGTGTTGACTGTACTCTGTACGCTGTTTTAACAAATTAGTGTCTAATAAACTGTGTGTGTATGCGTGCGTGCGTGCGTGTGTGGGCGCGTGCGCGTGCGTGTGTGCATGTGTACGCAGATACACACATGCTTTACAGATGAAACGAAAGTGGACACACTATTACCATGGTGGAGAGACGACATATACTTATCCTAAAGCCCCATTCTAAGCTTATGGTGAGGTGGGGGAACCTGCCAGTTGCTGTTTTTTAAGTGCTGCCAAGCACTTCCCTTAGACGATTTACAAGCAGCGTGGCTGGCTGCGTGGCTGGCTGCGTGGGGAACCGGCACGGTTTACATGCTTGTACAACAAATGCATCCAAATGCAATTCCGTGCAGGAGGTTTGTACAACAAGTGCATGGCCGCACCAAATGGTTTGTGCAACAAATGCGCGAGCGCACCAAATGCTTTGTACAAGAAATGCGCGGCCGCACCGAATGTATTTGCTTGAGTGATGCATCAAATAAAGTTTGGGGGACCCCCCACACACCACCACACAGGCAGCACTTCATTTCACACGGGTGTGTGAACCTGCCAGTTGCTGTTTTTTTCTCTTTCACAAAATAGCAACAGGACCACTTTTTTGGAAATAAATCAACAAGCAATTAAAAGTAAGAAAACCTCCTGGGGCGAAATTCTCCTTTAAACTTACAATCTCCCAATAATTAATTCCTAAGACTTGGAGTCATCTTGGGGTCTAATAGTGTGCCCTCCACTTTGTACTTCCCCTAACATTGACTGTTCCCAAAGGACGTTTTCATGTTTTCAGCTCAGATTTTACATAACACGCTTTCATTACAGTAACTGTAATAACAACAAGAACTATGATGAGAAGTCTTCTATGATTAATTCTGTTTAGCAACCTGATAGTGAGCAGTGCTGTATGTGAGAACATCTCTATATCTCAATCACTGA
>CM076982.1:33519093-33689093 GCA_039105355.1 Benthosema pterotum | reverse complement strand
GAGCCGGTTTCACTCTGGTTCTTATGAGTGCCTTCATGTATCTGATCGAGGAAACTGATTGCCGTCTAGTGGCTTTGAGAGAAAGTAAAAGTATTAGAAATTGGGAATACTCTATTACAGAGGTTTTCAACCACTGGTGGTCTGGGGACCACCAGTGGTCCTTGAGAGGGTTCCAGGTGGTCCCCAGCTAAGTTGGTTAACCAGATGGAAAGTTGGTTAACCAGATGTAACTCTTGGGAGTGTAAAAAGGAAACCAAATTTGGTTTCATCATCAAATACTCATCATCTGTAGTTGTCTAGTTGTATAGCCCACGTCTACACAACTAGAGAATGTAGATTAATGGCCATTTTGATCTGTATGGTTGCCTGTGTTGTTTCCAAAATCCGGTCTGGTATTGTCGACAAAAGCAAAAGAAATCTTTAGTTTTGGGGTCTGTGGCTAAAATGTCCTCTAATGGTGGTCCATGGCTAAAATAATGATAAATAGTGGGCCCTGGTATCTAAAAGGTTGAAAACCACTGCTCTATTATACTTCAGATTCCTAAAATGTTAATTAGGCCTACAAACAGTACCCTATAGTGTACACTAACCCTACAATAACCAGCAGTGATTGAAAACCACTATACAACACTGTGGAACTCCGATCAAAACCAGCATATAGCCCTGTGGAACTCCGATCAAAACCAGCATATAGCCCTGTGGAACTCCGATCAAAACCAGCATATAGCCCTATGGAACTCCGATCAAAACCAGTATTAGAATACTCAATTAAGGGAGGAGACGTCACATTAGCGGTCAGTCGTGGCGTCTTAACAGCATTCTCCTTCAATTCTGATTAGCCGTCCCTTCAGTGCCTCGACGACACCTGCTCAGATTAGCGATCACGCCCCCTCGTTAGCGCAGGGCCGGTGTTCCATCATTAACGAGGAGTAACGAGGAAACTGCCGATGCATTTCACACACGTTCCATCAGTCCGCGGATCGTAGATCGTAAATTAAACACAACCTCGGGATTGGCTGAGATTTCAGGGGTCACGGTGATGATAAACAACAACATCATTAATGTGTTTTGATTGTGAGCTCTTCATTGTGCTTTTAATTGGGATGAGGCAGATAACAACTGTATAACAAGTAAGTAAACAAGAGTAGGTCAACCCCAGGGAAATGGGTCAGAATGCATTGCTTGAATAGTACTTTACCTAATCGACTTAATACATGTACATAACGCCCGGGATTCAAACCCAGGTCTCCTGTGTGTAAAGCCAACATCTACTGCATTACAAATACTATACTATTAAAGTTTTTTTCTTCTTTTTTGGCTAATCCTCCCCACTATAGAATGGTGACCATATAAGGAGTTTGTCCCTGTCCGTGAGCCCCTGGGGTCAATAAACCCTTGTATTAGTTTGGGCTTTGGGAGAAAAGCCTTTCGCCCAATCAGGATGAGAGGAGCCTTCCTGACTTCCTCCAATTGGGATCAAGTGGGGGTGGGCTTTGGTGTATGTGTTGTCTGCAGGTTGTATACTTCCCTGCACTATAGAGCATGTGCATGTGCACATCATGCTACCAGGGGGGACATGGGGGTTTTCACTTACCATACCTTTAACATTGAGTGACTGCAGTTTCTTCCAGTAGCGAAATGTCCCTTTTACGTAGGCTAGCAGCACTGAAAATATCCAATCTACAAGTGCAAAGCATGCTGTGACGTGTTGCAAGCTTGTGGATCTGGACGAGAACTTGCACGATCACATTTAATTCTGCACTCAATTATACGCTGTTACACACATTGCAGTGAAGCAGGACTTTGGTCACTCACAATATTACATGAATATTTCATTTTCAAACCCCAGCCAAGCCACGCTTGCATACATCTCCCATTTTACAATTATTATGCAGATGCCGTCCGATGGTTAGGATATAGGACTATAGCTGACTATCACATTCATGCATTCAGATTAGCAAGTTGTCGAGGAACGCCATCATTATTTTAAAGACGACCTCAGTCTCACCTCATACCATTTCCTTTTCAAACCTCCACACGTCTTTAGTGCTATATACGCTCTTATTATAATAGATGACAATGCCATCTATCCAGCTAATGTCTTGTCGGAGGTGTAATGGACATGTCATTTCAGAGCAGAGACTATCAGCACTAATGGGAAAGCAGTGATGGATAGAGTATTTTAAATGTGTTGTTTACTTAAGTATAAAGTATCAACACTGCAATATATAGCACTCTGTTACATGCAAATGTCCGGAATTCTAATTGTACTCTGTATGTACAAATTCTAAGGTATTACGCTGCCAAAACAGTAATAAGTAACCAGTTATTTTATATAAAAAAATACTATATATTAAATATTATTTTTTAGTTTTTGTTTTGTTACATATAAGTTTGGAATCATTTGAGTTTGAGAGAGATTGCTGCTTTCTTTTATAGTACGGTATTTCTGCATGCGTGATTGGTGATTGGTGACTTCTTAGCTGTAGCTGACTACAGGATGTGTTGTACTTCTCTTCCATGTTTTCATGGGTGGGTGGTGCAAAAGTAATACAAACGTAATATTTATGTCACTCTTGATTCCAAGTAATAAGTAACGCAATATTATTCATTTTCTAAGGAGTAATAAGTAGCATTACTCTCTAAGTAATATTGCCCAACACTGCTCACCAGCAACTAAAGTTTTCAAATAATTGTAGTGGAGTAAAAACACAATGATACAATGATGTAGTAACATTGTAAAAGTAGCCTTGTGATATTTAGAAATGCTCTACGAAAGTGAAAATACGATACCTCACAGTATTTAAATAAAATACTTTCTGCTTTCCACCACTGTGGACATATCTCACGAAGATAAAGGCAAGAGAGAGACATTCTCAATTACTGGGGAGGTTAGAGGTCCACGTTCTACTTTGTGTGATTGACAATAAAGCCATCATAATAATCAAGAAAAGATGTCATAGTGAGAGGATGTGTCACGGCTATGATCCTCTCTTCATTATAAGTGTCAGGGCAGGCCGGGTGTCAGGATAGAAGGTTTATACTAGTAATATTCCAGGTCAGTGGTTTTCAACCTTTCTTCATATCAAGGTCCATCGTTTTATTCTGCATTTCAGCCACGCACCGTCCACCACCATTGTTGAGATGAGATTTATCCTCTCCAACTGAAAACCTCGGAATATCTTGTTACTGTCGGAAGAGATGTTGTCCCACAATTCCATCCTGTGTAGATGTTGGTACCATTAAAGGGGAACTCCACCCATTTTCAACATTCTAATATGTCATTAGTATACCCTAGAGGTGCTGGGTGGACATGATAAAAAAAAAGTTCCCCCATTCAGTGGAGGTCTGAAGAAAACCACTAACATGGTGAAACATCTTGATGACATCATCAAGATGTATTTTCACCATGGGTTAATGGGTTTCTTTGGACGCTTCTTTTTTTCTGAGAGCGTACAAATGGAACCAAATGATTTGGTTGCATTTGTACACTCTCCTCTTTAAGTAAGATAGGAATGTTCGTCAAGATAGCAATTGTTCTGCATCCTCTGACAGATATACTGTAGATCCAAAGGGCCATAGACCAAACATGTGCCAAAATCCACTATCAGCACTGCCAGTTGGCTGCCTCGTTTTAAGCCCTGTGCCCACGCTGCAACGTGCTTGCGGTTATTTTAATTTAATTTAGATACCAGAGATATCAGCAATATAATCACATATCCCTCCATAAAAAGAGCGTCCTATTTAACTCAAATATTGCCAGCATTAGGATCCAGGAGGATCTAAGAGAAGTGCAATATTAACAATTACCCTTAAAACTAAGAGAATAACTAATATTTTTTTTCTATGAGAGATGTCCTATACTATACCTAGCCTATAACCACTGAGTCTGCTGTGCTCTGAAAGAAAAGGATGTCTGTTTTCATTAGCTGTTGAAATATGATAAGTTAAGTGTGGCTAGAAAGCTGTTTCATGCCTCCTCTAATGACAATTTGTATAATGGCTATTTGATTGATCTGTCTTCCTTTTTAAGGTATGCCATTTTACCGGAAACTGAGTCTGGCAAGTGCCTTCTGGATTAGAATTTCCCTGCATAGCGCCGTTGTTTCTGATTCGATGTTGTTCCAACAAAGGTAAACTGATTTGTAAAACAGATCAGAAGCCTCGACAGTATTTCAACCTTCATAAGCCACGCCCACTCGTGGAGATAGACTCCTTGCCAGACAGAGTTGCGAAGTTGAAAGTTTACTTTGAACTTCAACTTAGAGTGTCTGGTACCAGGCTACAATGACGTTAAGCTTCCAAAATATATTTTAGGATTCTCGTAATCACCTATGAGGCTGTGCGTGACTTAGCTCAGGATTAAATAAGTGAGCTGTTGAGCCCTTGCATCAGCACAAGACCTATTAGATTGGCCAATTAGATCCTTATCAGCACTAGACCAATTAGATTGGGCAATTAGATTGTCCAACATACTGCAGGTCCCCTGTTGTTACAGGCTTATATCCAAGGGCAGCCATATGCTTTCATTTTTTTTGCCCCATCACTGGGGAACACATCTCTCATCACATAATGCACTAAAACAGATAGACACACACTAAGAGTTTTGGTGAAAGAAGGGAAAAAATGACAAAAAAGAGGGGACCAAGTCACCCTTCCTTTAACAAGTCCCCTGTATGAACTGCTTCATCCGTTAATTACATTTAGGCAATAAAACGATAAAAAAAACATAAAATAGGCAGCAAATCCAGCTGTGATATTGCAATATGAAAACAGTAAAACACTATATAGTATAGCAAGTGGTAAAGGTTTTGTTAAATCCAAAGAGTTTGACAAGAACACGCCAATTATGTAGATGTCAGTTTCCATTGTGTGACAAATCATTCTACAGAGAGAGAGAGAGAGAGAGAGAGAGAGAGAGAGAGAGAAAGAAAGTAAATTTAAAAAAAGGCTACAAAGAATTTGTCCAACTCGTCATACTTTAGAACAGGTACAATTAATAATTTCAGGCATAACAAAGGAGCTCTTCAAATAGCCATTATGTGATGTGTGAAAACTAAACTCTGAAAGGTTGTCGGAAAGCATTGAGGTGAGGGAGAGCGGCACTATAACTGACCTAGTTTGGATTTAATTAAACATCACATTTAATTTACAAGTGGAGCATTAGTACATTATGGCACAGAAAGGTTCTTTTGTAATAATGGGCATATTCCTCTTCTTTTTTTTTAGATAAAAAAGACTGATGTAGGTTATTCGCACAAAGCAGGCAGGACCCAGAAAACATTGAAAGGAATTAAACGACACAGCAGCCAAGGAGGCAGAAACACTTCACAAACAGAACCAAGTAATGGAGGAGGCCAGAAGGCTGATGAGGAAAGTGACAACAGCTGAGTAACGGTCACATCATTACAGAGTTGAGGAGACAGCTGCGTAGGTGAGGAGAGGAGATAAGCAATGGTCTGGGAAGCAATTAAACCTGGAACACTTAACTATGGCATATTTTTACCCAATGTAAATTATTACATAAAACATATTTGTTAAAATATAGTGAAGTAGGCCTACAGCTATGAATGAAAACTTGAGGTGCTCTTATTTAACTTTTTCGCTGCTTTCTACAATTATACTCAACAAGAATATATAACACTTTTGTTTTTGCTCCCATTTTTCATGAGATGGATTTAAAGATCTAAAATTCATTCCAGATACACAATATTACGTTTTTGACAGTGTGCAGTTCCCACTAATATCCAGCAACTTCGCACAGCCATTGAAGAGGACCAACATTCCACAGGCACAATTGACAATCTGATAAACGATGCGATGAAGATGTGTTGCACTGCATGAGACAAATGGTGTTCACACCAGATACTTCTGGTTCTGTGTCCGCAGACCTTCAATAAAGCAAACAAAAATGCACATTTCAGGGTGGCCTTTTATTGTGGACAGTCTAAGGCACACCTGTGCACTACTCATGATATCAGATCTGCATCTTTATGTGGCACACCTGTGAGGTGGGATGGATTATCTCAGCAAAGCAGAAGTGCTCACTATCACATTTATACAGATTTGTGAACAATGTTTGAGAGAAAGGTAATATTGTGTATCTGGAATGAATTTTACATCTTTAAGTCAATCTCATGAAAAATGGGAGCAAAAACAAAAGTGTTGTGTTTATATTGTTGTTGAGCATATGCATATAGCTAAGCTACAACTAATCGTTATAGTAGACCCTCATGCTGCAAGTTACGTTGAAAGTGTACTTAGACATTTGTTGTATTCATCATCGTGCTGACACTTAGTTTAACTTGTAGCTTTCCTTTGCTTGTTCTTCAGCCCACCGGTCTCCTGTGAAGTTCGTTTTTTTATTATTCCTCTCCATTGGCACCTGTTTAAAAACAATAATTTCAGCGCTCTGTTTCTCTGCGGCGTCTAGCCATGACTCACAGCCTATATTCAGATGGCCATGTCCATGTCATCATAATGTCGCAACCATACCAGTTTATAGTGACAGCTAAAGAGTAGCAGCTCTTGCTCAGGCTGCTACTGTTGTCATAATAACATCCTGTGTCATGAACTTGGAAGGTTAAAGTGACCTTTCCTGTAGGACTAATGGTGGTGAATGGGTGACAGTGCCAGTGAACCGTAGTAGCCACCAGAGGCCTTACACAAAACTAAAACTAAAATAATTCATGTGGGGACCCATCACGAGGGAGGCAAAATCAGTGTGCAGGCAAACAAACATACTTTCTATGATGTCACTGAGCATCATGAAGGTACTCGAACACCCACCCACCTCAGACATCAACAACATTATTAATATTGCTAAAATATAATCACTGTGGTGAAAACCAATGTTTTTAGCCAAGGCTGAATACATTTTCAAAAATTTCCTGAGAGTGTACAAATGGAACCAAATGGACCCTAGCGGGTCCATTTGGTTCCATTTGTACACTCTCAGGAAAAAAAGGTGCTAAAAGAAAAATCATTAACATGGTGAAACTCAACATGATGATGTCATCCAGATGTATTTCACCATGTTAATGATTTTTTTTCAGACCTCCATTTCTAGGAAACACAGAATGGGGATGGGGTGAACTTTTAATCATGTCCACACAACATCTCTAAGGTATATTAAAGACAGGGCAAAATGTTGAAAATGGGTGGAATTCCCAGTATTGTACTTAAGAATGGTACTTGGGAATAGACAACAACACTGTAGACCACTGTGGAACACTGTAGAGCTCTGTAGAGCTTATAGGGACCTAATGTCATGTCGGTGTCAGAATCAGATCAGTACAGTAGATTGTCTGTGCATTGTCAACACCGTCCGTCGATGAGAATGAAGGGGCATTGGCCAAGGTTTTATATGTTAAAGGTAGGGGAAGTGATTTCACTTTTGTCAGATATCACCCCAAAAATATTTTTTTTCTGTTAAAATGCTCTATTATAAGGTGTGGAAACCACATATGGAGTTTCCCCCTCCTCCACGTTAGCAGAGGAGCTAATAAAAGTTCCCAGGTCACCACAATTCTCCTCCAATCAGGAGAGAGCAGCAGGTTCACATAGTGTAGCTACTTTTGGGGGCCCCTAGTGCACCAGGCTGGTACTACACCATGAATTTCAAATCACTTCCCCTACCTTTAATTCTGTTCACATTTGCTGAACAAATCCTGTTGGACACATCTTTGCAAAGCAGTAGAATTAGCATTAGGCTGATAATCAGTGAATAAACCCTGCAGGGAAAAAAAAACATTAATTTTCAGAAAACCTCCAGGAGGAGATCAGGAAAGTGTGGCTCATCTATAGCAGACTATACCAGAGCTGAGAGAGCATCTGCTGCATGTTGTGACATTGGCAATTTTGTATTTTAGTTTTTTTTTGTCGTTGAAAAACATTTGGAGGAGAAATGTTGATATTCATGATTCAGGGCCATATGTCTCTGAAAGACTCCCCTGGAGGATTCCATTAGATTCAGCAAATTAATTCAATCATGCTGCCTGCACTGTGTGTGTGTGTGTGTGTGTGTGTGTGTGTGTGTGTGTGTGTGTGTGTGTGTGTGTGTGTGTGTGTGTGTGTGTGTGTGTGTGTGTGTGTGTGTGTGTGTGTGTGTGTGTGTGTGTGTGTGTGTGTGTGTGTACTTTGCTGCACCCATTTGCGAAATCTGTTCCTCAAACCAACTCACGACATATACACACCCACCCACCCACACACCCACACACACACCCACACCCACCCACCCGCACACACGCACGTGCACACACACACACACACACACACACACACACACACACACACACACACACACACACACACACACACACACACACACACACACCCACCCACACACACACACACACACACACACACACACACACACACACACGTGCACGCACGGACAGACGCTCACAAAAACAAGCCAATGCTTCTTGTATATGGACAACCTTGACCTGGAAATAACCCCAAAAATGCGAGCTTGAAAAACAATGCAATGAAAGCAAAGCTTTCTGCTTACAGTATATCTGAAGTATCCATTAAGATCCCTTTGAGTGAGTGTGGGTGGGTGAAGATCCATTGCAAGTCGCTGCAGGCACGTAGAACACATGTCAGACACAGTGAAATGTTAGCCATGCATTCTGAAGGTTATTATACACACAGTAATATATAAGTGTGACATCCTAGCAGATTATAGAGACCTCATAATATTAGCAGGGCTTCATGTATTTCATATCATAATGTACACAGTCCATCAACCTTTTTAATACCAGGGCCCACTATTTATTCAGAATTTTGAGCCATGGACGAACATTTGAGGACATTTTAGCCCCACAGACCCAAAAACTAAAGATTTCTTTTGTTTTTGTCCACAATTCCAGGCTGGATTTGGTGAAACAAAACAGTCAAACATAAAGATAAAAATGACCATTAATCTTCTACATTCTATAATTGTTAGACTTGGGCTAACTATATTTGAGTGTAAAATGGAACCAAATGGACTCGCAAGGGTCCATTTGGTTTCATTTTTACGCTCTCAAAGAGTTACATCTGGTTAACCAGCTGTCGATCATTTAGCTTGGGGACCACCTGGAAACTCTCCCATGGACCACTAGTGGTCCCCAGACCACTGGTTGAAAACCCCAGATGTAAAGAACCTTGAATAAAGCTGCTATATACTGTAAATGTACCATTTACAACAAAGGGCATCACAGTTTTAGAGCTAGTCTAATAAAACTTGGTAACATAGTATAGCTTAGAAATTTGTTCAGAATTTCCATCTTTTATTCCAACTCACAATTGTCAGGATTACAATAGTAAAGCTGCCAGTTTGTCTCTATCAACTAAAGGTCCATGCTTCTTCTGTCTCTCGGCTAAAGGGTGTTTGCTTTCTCTTTCTCTCAGCTAAGGGGTCCCTGCTTCATCTGTTTTCAGTTAAGGGGTCCCCTCGTCATCTGTCTCTCAGCTAAAGGGGTCCCTGTCCTCACGTCACATCATACAGTATCTTTATGGAAATGCACTATGTACTGTATAAATCTCAGAGAACTCGACACTAACACAGACGGATGATTACTGTGACAGAGGAAAATAAGCATTTCTATCAGATTTGTCTGATTTATAAGTTTGAAGCAGTGTCTGCAAGATGTACACACACACACGCACACACACACACACACACACATGCAACACACACACACACACACACACACACACACACACACACACACACACACACACATTCACGCACGCACATACACACACACACACACACACACACACATTCACGCACGCACATACACATACACACACACACACACACACATGCACGCCTGTGTGCACGCCCACACACATAGACACACATGCACGCCTGCGTGCACGCCCACACACACATAGACACACACATAGACAGACACACACACACACACACACACACACACACACACACACACACACACACACACACACACACACACACACACACACACACACACACACACACACCTGCTATAGGGGTGCATCATTCATTCGTATCAAGTCAATAGGTTTCTGAGCTGAAATAAGATCAGAGAGAATGAGTGGCTCATTGTCAACCTCTACACTCAAAGCTGCTGATTTGCTAGAAGTAGAACACTGCATGACTCATAAGAGCCATTTGAAAACTACATACAGAGACTACCATGTGGTCCAGTCCGTTCCACCTGAATGGAAACAAGACAGACTGCAAAGACCTTTTTTGCTGATCCCATTGATCATGTGTTTAATCAATCAATCAATCAATCAATCAATCAATCAATCAATCAATCAATCAATCAATCAATCAATCAATCAATCAATCAATCAATCAATCAATCAATCATCAATCAAACAATCAATCAATGTGATGACATTTAGCGTGTCACAGTTAAAAATCGAAAAAAGAAGAACGGAAAAAAGAAACAAAAATTTGATTGATCGAGTCTAGCTTGTAGTAGAGGAAAGTAGACCTACTGGTGTACAATTTACCTCTCAAATGTAATGGAGATAATCTTCTACATATATCCCAAACACTCAGTAAAGCAAAAGATGCTTCAAATTGCACAAGTATAGTACTAGTAAATGTACTAAGCTACTGTACATTAATAAGGCTGGGATGGAACACACATCCTCTCCCTCCCTCTCTCTCTCTTGCACATAATGTCATTGATGTCTTCTTCCAAATAACTTCTCTTCTGTTTATCTGCTCATTCTCATCCTTTTTACTCCACAAGACAGACACGAACCCATTTCCTCCTGAAAGTACTGTACTGTATACATGTTCTCGCCAGTGAGGCTGCATGGGGCTGCATTGTGTCCTGAAATGGTGTTGAACAACTAAACAACTAAGAAACTAAAGAAACAACTTTGAATAACTTCACCTGCTGCCAAACTCTCACAGGAAACAACAACTCAGGGCTGTTTGAAAAAACAAACACCACAAAGCTAAAATTTCACAGGATATCCATGTACCGGTACGAATCATCACATTCCTCTAGAGAGGAACTTCCATGCATGGCCAGAAATAGTTTGGTCTCTGAAAGAGTTTGAACACCACCGAAACGGGTCTTAAAAGGCATTATATAACGTCACAAATCAGCTCAGCGCACACACACTGGGCAGATGCAGCTTTGTATTATCGGCCTCCTGATGTGACCTATTTCTACTGACATGTCTCCAAACGTTCTGATTAGTCTTTTCTTCTTGCTTCCATGGAGCCATGGTGGTTCAGCCACTGTTGTTGTTTTTTCTGTGTGATCTCATTCAGACACTTCACATTTTTCATCCAGACATGTCATTATTATAACCCGCCGCCGGGCTGCCGCAGACACGGAGAGAAACAGATTAGAATAGAACCATATGTTCACGATAATTAAGTACCGCATTGTGTCATGGCTGGTAGCCTATAGATGGTTGGTTTTGAGGGGTCCATTGCCATGGCAACAGAGTTCATTTCTCTCATTTCTCGGGATCAGGTTTGAATGGAACGCTTTGATCACTGCTCAAACATCCTGAATGTGTTCATATTGACGTTTTCATGCAAAAGTCCTGCAGGTCGGGACGCATGCGTTGGTCCAATTACTAACAGACATGCGTGTCCTGTCAAAACTCACGCCTGGCTTCCCTGTGAGGTTATAGGGTTGAAACAATGTTTCAACATACTCTACCTCTTTCATGTCAAGGAGCAGTGGCGTTTCTAAGCAATTTAGAGCCCCATGCAAGATTTTCCCTGTAGCTCCAAGGACATTCTCTTGTGACGTCCTATGACAGGCACCTTAAAATGGTAAAATGTTCAGTATACTGTAAGTATAATTTATAGTATATTTATCCATATGAGGCTTATTAGCCTGGGATCCTTTTAAAGCATGTCTGGTGGTCGCCCTGGTGCACCCCCCCACCCCATGGCGCCCAGGCAACTGCCTAGTCTGTCTATGGCAAAAACGCCCCTGTCAAGGAGCCCCAGAAATATCTGATTGTTGACTTTCATCCACCTGAAAGTAGGATATGTTTGCAGGGACCCACCCAAAGATTTGAGTTAAAAACGTTCGCTCTGAAAGAATTATATTCAAGGTTTTGCACTACAAAAAATATAGCAAACTCACAGGCTCTACACTGTAGGTTTGTAGTATTAATAAGTAATTGGTACTCAATTGATTTCATCCAAGTAAAAGTATCAAAAAATATGAACCACTGAAGAACTGTTCAATAGTTTGAAGAACTACATTGTCCAAAATGAACCCGAACCACAACAAAACACCTATAGAGAGACATTTTGGTGATTTCTGGCCCTTTTGCCTCTGTGTGTGTGTGTGTGTGTGTGTGTGTGTGTGTGTGTGTGTGTGTGTGTGTGTGTGTGTGTGTGTGTGTGTGTGTGTGTGTGTGTGTGTGTGTGTGTGTGTGTGTGTGTGTGCACGTGTGTGCGTGCGTGCGTGATTCCGTACATTCTCCAGTGTGTGACATTGAATTATTTGTGGAGAAAACACAGTCTTCCGTTATCTCCTCAGGCCAGTGTTGTTGACTTTCAAAAGCAAGACCCGAAAATGACGAAAACGGATGAAGCCACCTGCTGCTGAGTGTGAGCGTGCGTGCGTGTTCGTGTGCATGCACACACACACACACACACACACACACACACACACACACACACACACACACACACACACACACACACACACACACACACACACACACACACACACACGTTGATTGTTGTTGTTGAGGCATGCATTAGTATTTTTGTCCTACTTTCCTTGCAGCATGTTGATAGCAATTGTTGAGCAATCCGTCACCCAGCCAGTTCGCAACACATGCATGCACACACATGCACATGCATGCATGTACACACGCATGCATGCATGCACATTAACAAATGCCCCCACAGAGCATATGGAAAAGAAAGTAAAACAAAAAGCAACTCATGGAAAAAGCATACATGAATAAAAAGCTGACCCTGATGCATGTACACTACAGTGTGTCTGTATGTGGGGGGGGGGGGGGGGGGGGGGGGGGGGGCTTAAGCTAATATAAATAAGAATAAAGAATAGCACACTGACACAGGGCAGCTATATATCTATTGTTATAGTTACTGTGCTGTGTTTGGTAATGTACTTATTTGGAACAAATAATCTTTAAAAAAAATGAGTTAAGGTTGCTATTTTTTGGGAGTAAAAACACATATGAAATCCTGAGCACAGCACATTACCCCAGTCAAGCTTGCACACCGCCATTAAATATCACATCCGTACAAAAATGCCTTTTGGACTGGGGTCGATTTTATCCGGATTCTGCAAGTGTCATAACAGAGCTCAGCCATGCATTATGCACGTCTGGATCGGTGGGCATTGGTGACAGGTTGACAGTAATAGTCCCCTACAGGCTACTACTGGTTTTGGCAGATCAGGATAGCAATCATCTCGTCTGTATAGACTATATTTAATGTTTTTTTTTTTTTTGTGGGCTATTGATTTCTGACCCAAAGTGAATATAGCCTGTGTGTGTGTGTGTGTGTGTGTGTGTGTGTGTGTGTGTGTGTGTGTGTGTGTGTGTGTGTGTGTGTGTGTGTGTGTGTGTGTGTGTGTGCGCGCGCGCGCGCGTGCACGCGCAGTTCTGAAGTGGACGGGGTAGTTCATTTGCTTCTAATAAAGGGTCTGAAATGACCCTCCCTTGCTGTAGAAGGTCGGAGGTCTCCCAATATCAACTGTTTCTCTTCCTTTTTCTCCAAAAGGACTAATAAACATTACTGCTCGACTCCATTGCACAAATTACTCCATTCTTGGGTGGGATTTTCACTTATTCTAGTGATTCTTCTATTGACAGCCACTGTTGCAGGATGTACAGTTAAGGACAGAGTTGACACCATCCATCTATGCCAGTACAAATATTTGCTGCCATTGCTGTCGTTTCATTGGGTGTGTTATTGGTAACAGTAGGATTTGAGTCACTTTCTTAACCCTAGAACACTAAACATGGGTAATTTTTTTTACCCAGACGATTATATTTTTTTGCAATTGAATTTTCTGCTGATGCCTGAGGAGGGCGGGTCCTTCAGTAGCTTCATGATGTTCAGTGACATCAAAGAATGCGGGTTTGTTTCCCTGCATACACCCTTAGTTTTTTCTCCAGGAATGTAAATGTTACCCATGTTTAGTTATAGGGTGATAGAAAAAAAAATCCTATTCATTCAAAATGGACTTTTTTATTTATTTATTTTTTCTTCAATCCAATCTCATAGGTCTTAGAAATGTCTGGATCAAAGGAAAAGTTTTTTTAAGGATTAAAAAAATAATAATATGCACATTTTGTGTGTTTTAGAGGCTCAAAATCTCACGTGGCCATGCAGCTCTCTCTATGAGACTGGCTACCTAGTAGATTCTAATCAGCACAACCCTGGCTCATTTCCTACTGCTGTTGGTGCCGATCATTTGATTAGTGTCACAGCCCATCCCCACTCATCAGTGGCTAACTGGTGGCAGTATTATAGGCAGGGCATTTCCTTTAGCTTGGCTTTTGTCGTCCCGAACCCTAACCCTAAACGAGGTGCAACATTAACGTGTCTCGCTGAATTACCTTTTGCTCACATGCAAGTCAAAGGACAGACCTTGAGTTGCTGCATAATCAATAACATGCGTTGTAAACACCTTTGCGCTTGACTGGAACAAATCGGCATCTGCAGGAGAAAGCATGAGCAGCTGATGCAGCTGCTACCACTTGTATAACATGCAGGCCCGGATGTACAATTTCCCAATTGGGGGTGCAGAAAATGGTATGGGTGCGGCTTCATCGAAACCACACCAATACCATTTTCGGTTACAGGACTTTTATTAGGCAAGTAAGCATCAATAATAACATCAGTTGTTGAAGTTGCAACAGACATGCAGCATGCATAAAGCTAAAGGTCTGACTCAGAGAGTTTTCTGTTTTGAATGATGAAATAAGGTTGTTTTATGGCGGTGCGACAATTGTAGTTTGTTACGTTGTAGTTAGTTTATTTGTTTTGCATGCCATGGTGGCTTCCATGGTGGGGCAGTCAGGGCATTTAGGGGAGCATTGTCCCTCATGCCTAGATCCAGCCCTGATAACATGGAACCATGGCAACAAGTTGTGTCCGTTTGCCGTTTCTGCACAAGGAGGGCGAGTGTGTTCCAAAATGTGTTCTTTTTTTTTAAACCCTACACTCTAATCAAGGGGAACTTGGTTCAGCTGGAGGGTGCACTTCCTGATGAGCGAACCTCCCAAGAGCACTTGTCAATCAAGAGGCCAGCCTCTCGAAACTACATTAGAGAATTGATTCACTGCCTGGAATTTAATGAGTTATAGGTAATTAATTCATTCTTTTGTCACCACCAGTGTGTTTATACCCTGAAGAAGAAGGCAGTGTATCTGTCGTTTTTTCCCTGTGTGTCCTAACCTTGCATTGGCAGCTACCAGTGTGCATCTATGCAATTTTTCTTTCAGTATCTATTTTCCCGTTGGCTGGCACCTCATAAGGACGGTGTGCTGTGCATCTCTACTTCTAGTGTTTGACCACCAGTGTGATCAGGGCCAGATGCATGGACATGGGGGGGGGGGCAATTCCCCCATAAATTACCGGACTGCCCCACCAAACATGATGACATGTGAACAACCAAAGTTACATACTATTAAATAACTACAATTGTGGAACCACTAAACCAACACCATTTCATCAACAGAAAACAGAAAACTCTCTGAGTCAGCTTTATGCATGCTGAGTGCCTGTTGCAACAACAACTGATGTTATTATTGATGCCTACTTATAAGTCCTGTACAAGATATACTGTAAATCTTGTGGGTCACAGAACTAAAGAATTTAAATGAAGTGGGAAATGTTACATCCGGGCCTGAGTGTGATGCCAGTGTTTTTCAACTCTTATTTGGAAGTGACATCTCTGTAATTATGCAAAGACATGCCGTTCCCACGGGCCACTTTGTGGCATTCTATGAGCTTGTTAGATGTGCTAATTTTGGACATTCCTGAAAATGTGTGCAAATGTTTGAATGCTGCATTTTGTGAAAGTGAACATTTTGTTCACTTTGTTCAATTGTTTTCTGGAGGTCTCTGGGACAAAATGTTTTGACATACGGAGGGGTCGACAAACTAAAGGGCCTTTCAGACCAGGAGTGATAATGCACAATTGCACATATTACCGCGGAGATTCCACCGTGCGTCTCAGTGTCTACATAAACACAGCCGCTCAGCGTACGATAAGAAAATCTCTCCAGAATCGCCGTCTAAGAACAGACGCAGGCGTGTGCACAAAACCAGCACGCGCTCGTGCTAGAAATGATATGGAAATAAAAATGGTGGTCAGTGTTGACTGTTGGAGAGAGAAAGGCAGAACAAAGGGGAGGGGAAGAGAGAGTAAGAAAGTACGGCAGGTTTTGAAAAATGATCCCAAGGCTGTGTTTCCATTCCAGCCTCATGGTAATAAATGATGTGTATTAAACCTTGAATTCTACCCATGGCTACATGTGGGGTATAATTAAATCTATACATCAACGCAGGAGGCTCAGATCAACGCCGTCTCTGGCGTGGTGTGAGTCTTTTGTGTGAGAGTGTGTTTATCCTTTCACAACATAGGCTAGTAGGTCAGAACTAATTTGAATATGAAAGCAATATGTACACGAAGCATTGCTATTTTTATTTTAAAATGTTAATATACATACCGATGCACAAATATACATACAAACACCATATATGCACGTGTGGGCCTGAGTGCCTGCGTGTGAAATTCTTGTCATAATGTTGACATTGGTATGGTTTCTCTCCAGTGCGGACGCAGTGTAAGTATGTTTAAGTGGCTGACACTCTGGATACGCCAATGTATCTTCAGTTGTCCTAACTCAATGAAAATCTTATCACAATTGTTTACAGTTGTGGGTTTTCCTTTCTGTGTAACTCGGATGATTCATCGTTATTTCTCTTGCGAGAGCGGCATTCTTGGTGATTCGTAGCTGACTGTTTGAGAGTCAGGCTCATGTCTCTTTGTTTTTGGTTGGTTACAGAGTAGTTTATTTGCTGACAAGTTGCTGAAGGGATCTGTTCAGGTCAGGAAGAGCGAAATCAATTTGCCGGAGCGGCATACCGCAAGGCATATATGTCGCGATGGGTGGCCAAGCGGTTGTGACGGGTGACCCAACGGTCGCAACTAGTTTATGTTATTTTTCAACTTCCATGACATCATGTTGCAACCGCGGCATATTTCGCAACGTTTGGCTCAACAGTCGTTCCCATTGGGCCAGCGGTCCCGACCATTGGCATAACGAAATGGTCCACCGTTTTGGTCCATCGATCGCGACCAAACGTACGTTGACCAAATTGATTTCGCTGTCTCTCGATCTGTTCATCTTTCGTGCTTGGCAATACAAATCATTGTGGCTCCTCTATATTAGTTCATAGAGCAGGGTGGAGGCACAAACCTATCAAAACAGGAGACCTCTCACTCCTTGCTTCCATCATCACCATGAAATGGCCTGTAATGGGGGTGATGGTTCTATTGTTCCTCTGTTGGGGATGCACAATAGTTTCTCACTGGGTCTACTCACAGGAAAAACGCTTTCAGAATGAACCTCGAAACAGAGATGTAATGAAAGTCAAGACAATGAACACTTTATGTAAGTTCTGACATCACACACAACAGAAACCGTTGTAGCGCATTGTAGTGCGGCCAACAGTGCCGGAGGTTAGCTGTACGCAGGCGGACACGCAGACATGCATCAGACACATGCACGGACATGTGCAAAGCATGCTCTCTACAAATGCCTCGGGGCCTGGTGGAGACAATCTAAAGAGAATCTAAAGTGTACAACAGATGGCCGGAGAGAACGAGAGAGACGGCAGAATGTTTGTAATCGAGTTACTCTAAAGCCTCCTGACTCCTATCATCAATCCATCCAAATGTCCGCAAACACAGACACACACAAGCTCCATTATTCACGCTGATTCACTGCTTGTGTCAACAAGAATGTAGTATTATTTCCTCAGCCTGATTAAAGGTGAGGTGGCGATGGCAGCCGCCTCAGCTGTCACCGTCAGCAACACACCCAGACAGAGACGGATCTGTCTGTGAGTGTCCAAAATGTATTGAACCCAGTCTGGTTCTTCCCTGGAACGCACGCAACCACGCAGTGGTGTTTCTAAGCAATTTGGAGCACCAGGCAAGATTTTCCCTGGAGCCCCCCTTACCGTGTTTGTGGTCACGGGTCCATCATTTAGCTGTGGGCCACCTGGAATCCTCTAAAGGACCACTGGTTGAAAAGCACTGCCTTAAGCTTTTAGTTTAGTGATTTATTTTATACTGTCATGATGAAACTGTATTTTTTTTTAGCAAAATTTTAGGAAAACAAGCTATATTTTGAAAACTTTTACATGATTGCTTATTCTTCAATCAAGAATAAGCCTCACCTCTGTCTTCTCATGTTTTTCTTCCTCCTTCTTTCCTTCTTTTTCTTCCCTAGCTGGTCGCCCCAGCGCCAACTGCCTAGTCTGCCTAATGGCAAAAACGCCCCTGCAACCACGACGCATGCATACACGTGGTATAATAATTTGTTTTTTTGTACCTGAACTTGTGAAACAGGAGATGTTGCATAATGACTACTTTTTTGTGGGGCAGCCAGTCACCACAGTCAGTGTGGATGCCATGCGCACCACAGCAGGAGGGTGTGGAAATAAGGCCTGCTTTTTGTTGTACATGGGGCCGTGTGTGTGTGTGTGTGTGTGTGTGTGTGTGTGTGTGTGTGTGTGTGTGTGTGTGTGTGTGTGTGTGTGTGTGTGTGTGTGTGTGTGTGTGTGCCTGTATGTGAGTGTGCGTTTTGTTCTGCCTGGGACCACTGGCAATTTGCTATGAATAAATTTCAAGCAGAATAACACTTTGTTATTCTCAGAGGGGAAGGATTTCTTTCTGCATAAGCCGTGCCACTTCTTCTCACCATGTGGTGGGTGTTAGTTTGGGAAGGTTCAGAGAGTTCACTGAACCCTGCACTGCATCACTATGTGTTATTAAGCCATAACCAAACCAATTGCACGTTTTATGACTAAAGCATGAAACATTCAGCTTTTCTTTACACACCTCAAGGTTTGATTTCAGACCTCAGGTTACCTTGAGGAGTCATTGACCTTGGAATTGCATTTTTTGCACATTTTGCTTCATTATTATCATAATATATTCTGTTAGACGTTTCGTTCTAATGAATAACAACCCATTTTGACCTGAGGGCAATTCTAAAAACTTGGCCTTCATGTCAGTGATAACCCCAACCCTGATATATTCATGACCATAACACATTTGTTTGAGAAAAAAAAAAAAGTATCTTCACCATGATTCAGTAGGGTCCCGGATGGCTTGATTCTAGGCTTAGATATAAATCTCCTCGGGAACTGGAACGACTCAATGGGGTCTGGAACAAAGGAAACCCAAACATCTGCCACTGTTACGGTATGCCATATTCGTCTGATAACTTTGGTTTTGGGGGCAGCAAGGCGATCGTTCATAAAACCACATACCAGATGGCATCTAAGCTCACAGCGTGTGAGTTTCAGATCTGCTATATTACTGTATCATTACGACTGCGGTAACATGCAACCAAGGGTAAAAAATACTTGATCTCATTTCATGTTGTTTTTATGTTGTTTGTTTTCGTTGTAGCTTTAGTCAGGGAAATCAATGCTTCACACACCATCTCACGTGCATCGCGGGCGGAAGTAACACTTCCCAATTGGGGGGGCAGGAGAAAATGGTATGGGGGCGGCTTCATCGCCCGTGGCGCGAAGCGGATAAAGTTGCACCCATACCATTTTTGGTTACAGGACTTATATGAGTCAAGTAAGCATCAATAATAATATCAGTTGTTGTTGAAGTTGCAACAGGTACACTGCATGCATAAAGCTAAAGGTCTGACTCAGAGAGTTTTCTGTTTTCAATGATGTTGTTGGTTTAGTGGTGCCACAATTGTAGTTAGTTAGAGCAGTGGTAGTGTTTCAAGACATTGTAATATAAGCAATTTAATTTGAAATATCTGAAATTTGGGTTGTCTTGCATGCCATCATGTTTGGTGGGGCAGTCTGGGCATTTAGGGCACCACCACCCCCCCCCCCCCCATGCCCATGCCTAGATCCGCCCCCTGGTGCATCTAAACTTTGTTTGCAAACAGTTTTTTTCTCCCTCATCTCTGCCAATCTGCTGTGATTCTTATAATCCTCCACATTCATTCTCCAACATCAAACCTTGACTCCAGGCCCTCCATTGGAGGGTGTGAGTCTGCCATGCTGATTGCTTTCTCATTGAGGCATGTCTTAGTGCTGCCAGAGAGGGCGGACGAGGAAATGACCTTGTTTAAGTGACCTCGTATATACAGTATGTGTAAGCACTGCATGTAAATATAGCTTATCGTAGAATAATAAATATGCAAATGAGCTTTAGCTAAACAACACACGACCGTGATCGCAAAATGGAGAGAGGATGTTTGTTTTTTGTTTTGAATTATACTTCACTTAAAGTGTCAATACTGCAATCTGGAAATACTCAAATAAAAGTTATAGTTATTTACTTGAAAAGTTTGGTTGGGGGCATCTCCCTATGGTCACTGAGGTGTCCAATGCACGTCCCACTGGAGGAAACCCCAGGGCAGACTGAGGTGCTATTGGAGGAGTTCAATTTAGAACACTCAGGTAGTTGGACCAGCTGGTCAAACGAGCTGCCTGGCGCTGTGCTTTTGGATTTCTCCCTTGCTATAGCAGGGGTTTTCAACCTTTTCTATACCAGGGCCCACCATTTATTCAGCATTTGAGCCACGGACCACCATTTGAGGACATTTTAGCCCCACAAAACTAAAGATTTCTTTTGCTTTTGTCCCACAATTCCAGGCTGGATTTGGGAAACAAAACAGGCAGTAATGAATATGATGAATATTTTAACTCTTGAGAGTGTAAAAATGAAACCAAATGGACCCGCAAGGGTCCATTTGGTTTAATTTTTACATTCTCAAGAGTTACATCTGGTTAACCAACTTAGCTGGGGACCACCTGGAAGCCTCTCAAGGACCACTGGTTGAAAACCACTGCTGTATAGGCTAATGTGGCTCTGGACAGGGATGTCTGAGGCCAGTCGAGGCGAATCTAGGCATGAGCATGGAGAGGCAATGCTCCCCTAAATGGCATGCAAAACAATCCAAATTTCAAATTAAAGTGCTTATATTTAAAATGATTTGAAACACTACTACTGCGCTATAACAATTCTGTCACCACTAAACCAACAGCATTTCATCATTGAAAATAGAAAACTCTCTGAGTCAGACCTTAAGCTTTATGAATGCTGCGTGACTGTTGCCACTTCAACAACAACTGATGTTATTATTGATGCTTTACTTGCCTAATATAAGTCATGCAACCGAAAATGGTATGAAGCCACCCCATACCATTTCCACCTGCCCCCCTCCCAGGTAATGTTACATCCGGGCCTATCTGGGTTTCTCTAATGGAGCTGTTGCCCCCACGACCCAACTACGGATAAGCAGTTGAAGATGGATGGATGGATGGATGGATGGATGGATGGATGGATGGATGGATGGATGGATGGATGGATGGATGGATGGATGGATGGATGGATGGGTCCCCAGTTCAAATATTATTTTTTAAATATGATCCTTTTGGGTGGTTCCAGTTCCAGTGAAAGGACAGAAGTGGGCTTCTGTCCTTATGATGCTTTGTTTGACTTTGACAACTAAAATAAAAAACAGTAGTGATGGCTGGTGAAGCGCCATGTGTTTTTAAAGATTTTTTTTTTTGCAGAACACTTTCCTCTCATAATTGCCATAGAAGCTAATTTGATGTCACGACAGAGTCCCAGAAGATGGGATTGAGAAAATAGCCACTGCAATTTAATTCTGTTGAAAGTGTGCGTGTGTGCGTGCATGAAAGTCTCGAAAAGACAAATCTATGTGCAGTAGCCTATTAGTTTAAATTGTCTGCTCCTTTTGTGATTTAATGGTCTTCAAAGTGCATACAGGCTTCACTCTCATTAAAATTAATCCACCAGAAAATAACCACTATGGCACATCTCTGAAAGAAGTCCAAAATTACCCACTGCCACAAAGAATTCTGTGTATGACCATAGCATACTGCTAAGAGAAGGAAAGCGCTTTGGATAAAAAGCACTATATAAATGCACCAGTTTACCATTTAACATCAGAGGTGCTCACAGCTTTTCATGTCAACGTCACTATCTGAATGTTGCTGTATTGTAGACGCACCATGTAAACGTGTTTTTTGCACCAGTGACCCTCAAAGTAAATATTTGAGTAAAAACGTTTGCAGCTTGCAACTTCATTCACATGTTGTTCATGACTCATGATGGGGGAGGAAAACCATGCAAGGCACAACCAGCACATCACAAGCAATTCAGGTTTAAGTGTCTTGCTCAGGGACACTAACTCTGAGGGAGCCCGGGTTCGAACCAGAAACCTTGCGGTTACCATCCAGTGACCCTGAGCCACCGCTGCGTTATATAGATTTCTTAGCTACCAACTTGATCTGCTCTTTTATATTTCATTGTGACTTTTTTACGCAAAAAAGAACAAAACAATATAAAATCACAGGGGGCAAAATCGGTGACGAATGTGACCTGTGGTTCTGTGAACCTCTCTTTTGGTCCACGCATTCATGCATTCTAAGTGAGACCAGTGGAGAAATCAATGACACAGCAATGTTGTACTGAGGCCTGCTTTTGACAATCTTTTTACTATGATCGCTGCTAGATCTCTATAACAATCAACGTGCATCACACTCAGAGAAGCATTAGACATAAAAACCCAGAGTAAATTATAATAAAGTCTCAGAAAGCTGTCGTTTTGCCTGATGGCGTAGATGTGGAATATCAATATTTCTGCCGTAGGCAGCAGTCAAGCAGAGACTAAATGTATTACTTTGGAATCCAATTCAGCAAACTCCTAAGACTTCTAAGCAGGTCCCCGAAGCAGAGACCATTAATATTACTTTTAAATCCAAATAATGAAATTCATGGGTACTTGAAATGTGAGTGGGGGGACTTATGTTACTGGTTAATGTGAAAAAAGTAATATTATAGATTTTGACAACAATGAGAATAAGAGAGCTTCAATTGATTTTCAAAATGCCAGCTCAAAAAGACACCTTGACACCCAAAAATGACAATACTTACAAAACTATTTTCAGAAATAGGATACCATTTCTGAAAATAGTTGATTATATATAAAAAATTCTGCTTTAGGGGCATGTCATGTGATCTACTGTAAAATTGTAAAATAAATAAATAAAAATAAATGTAAATGCAACTCTCTCTCTCTGGGATAGTGTCAGCATCAGACTGAAACTCTGAACACAGTAACGATGCAGTGTAGAAATCAGAGCTCTGCTGCTGGCGCTGCCTAAATAAACAAACAGAAGGAGAGGACTTTCCCTGGCGAGCTTAAACATTCTGAGAAGTGTGACACATTGATCAAAACAAGCTTCCGCAGATTCTGGGCGTCCATGTCTGTTTTCAGACTCCCACGTTGGATCAATACGGCTCTGGTATTGATGATACATCCGTCCGCCTGTTTGTCAGTGTCACTTGCTGCCTGATCAATGCATGTGCCTGCATGCGTGCACATGTGCAGTGACGTGTGTGTGTGTGTGTGTGTGTGTGTGTGTGTGTGTGTGTGTGTGTGTGTGTGTGTGTGTGTGTGTGTGTGTGTGTGTGTGTGTGTGTGTGTGTGTGTGTGTGTGTGTGTGTGTGTGTGTGTGTGTGTGTGTGTGTGTGTGTGTGCATAGCCTACTGTATATGTGTGTGCATACAGTACATGAGGTCGGATTGGTTCCTTCCTGGCTCTGGCTACAGTGAACGGCCACAGATGGTGGTGAAAAAGAATATCTAGCCTGATTCGAACACTAGAACTTTTTGTGTAGTCATGAAGTACAACACCTGGCAAATTTGTCTTCAAAACGTGATATAAAACAGATATTTATGGGAACACTCACATCAAAGTAGATTAGCCATTCATTGGCACATGTGGAATACAGTTAAACATGTGTTAAAGTCTTTGACGCACACACACGCACACACACGCACACACACGCACGCACACACACGCACGCACACACAGATCGATCTATTAATTTCACTGCGGGGATAATAAAGTACATCTCATCTCATCTCATCTCATCTCATCTCATCTCATCTCATCTCATCTCATCTCATCAGTATACAAGCACATGAATCAAATCAACCATATTGAAGTGATAGCATTTTAACATTAAAAGCCATGTGAAATCCGCAGTGATAGTTCATTGAGGCAAGGAAGCAGGTTTATTATATAACCCCCCCCCCCCCTCCTCCTTCATTCTCTATCCGTATTCCATTCTGTTCCTTTTAGTCAGTAGTCTCTCTTCATGTCAGCCCCCCTGTGGCTGTGAACTGACACCCACATTCAATCAGGTGTTCTTTTTAAGCAGTCATACTCTGTCTGTCCTCAGGCTGCATGCTGGCCGACTCTGTCTATGTTGTTCAAATGTCAGCATTCACATTTGTATTTTCTCTCTCTCTCTCTCTCTCTCTCTCTCTCTCTCTCTCTCTCTCTCTCTCTCTCTCTCTCTCTCTGAAGTGCGTTACTTTTCATATGCGTAAGACATATGAGAAATGCATTGTGGGTCAGATGTATAAGCCAGGACTCAAACCCTGGAACCTTTACTGACATCCCACTTCTCTACGCTGACATTTTATGGAGTTTTAAAGCTCAGTGTGTCACATCTCATGGTGATCCCAGACTTAAAGTGTTAGATTTCATGGGGGAACGCTATTGCAGAGCGACAATATTCTGTTTGGGAGGATTTGACTGTAGACGTCCTGTCATAAATCATGGCAGCAGTAAAAACCTGAAGAGATTATAGAAGATAGTTTGTGAATATACAGTTTTTCACCAACTTTCATATTTTACACCTAGAAGCATGCTACTCAACCTGTGACCCGTGTTTCAGCCTGTTTCTGCTGCCCCAATAACAACACAATTTGTTATTTCCATTGTTTTGAACAATACTCTAGGGGCTCCATTTTCGTTACATGCTAAACCCCTTATCCCAAATCCCTAATTTCTTTTATACTATTTTGAAACACTTTTTGGAATATTTCAACATGTCAATCTATTAACATGTTGTGAGCTTGTAGACTGGCCATTTGAACTACTGAAAATGTTTTTTTTTAATAGTTTAAAAAGGCAAAGAAGTTAAGGGGTAAGGGGTTTAGTAACGAAAATGGAGCCCTAGATGTCTGTAGTGTTTTTGTTCCAAGAGAAGGTGAATATGGCTGTTTATTAACCACTTATTCACCTGTGATCACAAAGTTTATGTTCATTGATGTCTCATTTCAAATCATTTTTTGTATTAGTAGTATAACATGAACATTACAGGAACTTATTTAGTGAGAGACAGCAATATCATTTTGCAACGGTGACCATTGGTTGTGACTGCCATAAAACGGTCGCGACCACTGTCCAACGGTACAGTTGTCAGTGTCACTGTACAATAGGCCTACTTTAAAACAGTTGCGGTGCCGTTATGTTGCACATATAACCTTGGAAATTGCTGATATTTCTCTCTCTCACAATCTGTCCAATTACTAAGTTGCAAAGAACAATGCACTAAAATGCACATACACACGCACACACACACACACACACGCACATGAGCGTGCGCACACACATGCACACGCCCACACTTAAAAGCCTCCCGTGGGATTACTTTTCTCGATTCAGCATGACAGAAAAAACAGAATAACAGTCTTTTATGTTCTTTTCATCCATAAAAGAGAATAAATTAGAATCTGTGTCTCCTCCCTCTGGGATGACAGAGGCATTGTCAAGCGCTCAGTTATTCTGGGTTTGTGTGTTTGTGGTGTTGAAAAGACGGTAGTCTTGGATATACAGTACATTCAGCAGGCAGGCAGGCAGGCAGGCAGGCAGGCAGGCGGGCAGGCAGGGCAGGCAGGGCAGGCAGGCAGGCAGGCAGGCAGGCAGGCAGGCAGACAGGCAGACAGACAGGCAGGCAGACAGACAGACAGACAGAGCCTATAGCTATAGACTGCCTCAGTCATTCCGCTTTCATGGTGACGCCTGTTCCAGAAGTGAATTCCCCTGTCATTTCTCTCAGACATTTCAAAAAGTATTTATTCAAAGACCATTTTAGTGTCGTACAAAGACACAAAACACAATATTTTGGGCCGAACAAATACTTACAAGGAAGAAAAACAAAGAAAAACATGATAAGTGACAACACTTTTTTGTTCTTCTTTGTAATTATTTGTTCGGCCCTAACAATTGTGTTTGTTGCCATGATTTGTCACAACCCGAGTTGGATTCGTCTACTTGTTGAAAAGTTTATGAGGAAAATGAATGGGCGTCTGGGGGGGGGGGGGGGGGGGGGGGGGACTGCAGCCCTCTATTGGGTAACGGGCCAAGATGGAGTCTGAACTCTATGAGCTGCATTTTCACACTGCGGTGGAAGATTTGGAAGAGCGGGTCTTCAGTTCTGATTGAAAAGCAGAAATGCATGTGCATTTCTTTTGGAACCAGAAAAGCGAAGGTTTTGGGATTGGCACATATAGAGCGTTGTTGTGAGCATAGGAGAAATGTACTTCAACTTCTAGGTTTCAGTGCGTGAGGGTTTGTATAGGGTCAGCCCAAGATATACAGTAGAAGTGCCATACCATTGGTTGCCTTGAAGTTAATATAGGAAAGCCAGGTATGAGAGTAGAGAGAGTTGTGGTCAGATTTAAGTAAATTGGTATTACAGAGAGGTTGGATGGAGAGCAAGGTCTGAATACGACGCATATTATCTTTGAAATGAATATCTTCAACCGGGTTAATTGTGAATATAAGAATGGTCTCTGCATGGTAACCTCAGCTGACAAGGACTCAGAATTAGTTCTGGATTTGCTGCCTGCCGATGATAATTACAGTTACAGCAGAACAATTTAAAGGATAGAGAGAGACAGAGAGACAGAGAGAGAGGGACTAAAGTGGAACCACCAGCTGCCACAGCCTGAAGAATACTGTGTGAGATTCATTACCAGCAGGTCCTTGGTGTCCTTGAGGGGGTTCAAGGTAGTCCCCAGCTAAATCATGCTAACCAAATGGACCATTATGGATCTTTTAACTCTTAATACCAATGATGTGCTGAAAATGTCATCAAATGGTGTTCTGTGGCTCAAATGGTTGAATGAATAATGGACCTTGCTATGATAGTGCAGGCAATCTAAGAAAAAAGGGGGGGTAACCTCAAACAAATTTCAACAGAAACTCTTTCAACATTTTTTTTTGTTTCCTTAATATGTTAGGAATAACATATCAAAAGTCCTAAGAAAGCCAAGTAGCGGAACATAGTGAAAAATGCTGAAATAGATGGTGTCACAATTTCCGCAATTTTCGCCCATGGTAAAATAGATTTCTGGAGATTTTCTTAGCTTGTGTCTAAAGAAAAGGTTTAATACTTTGCAGAACCACAGGTTAACACTACAAACAAACATCTCTCTCGTCCCATATTTACCTGGCTGGTGGTCGGCGCTCATACTTCATGATTGACTTGTTTTGGAGGAGAAGAGGTGGAAGATCAGGATGATTCAATGAGATCCGAGCCGACAGGGCATGGAGCCTTGAGCCTTTCATCAGCTGCATGGCTGCGCGCTGCTGCATGTAAATGGTGCATTTATATAGTGCCTTTATCCAAGGTGCTTTACAGAGATAGTGCATTCCATTCACCCTGCACCACCAACCCAACACACACACACACACACACACACACACACACACACACACACACACACACACACACACACACACAGACACACACACACACACACACACACACACACACGATTGCGCACGTGCGTGCACGTGCGCGCACACGCACACACGCGCACACACACACACACACACACACACACACACACACACACACACACACACACACACACGCGCACACGCACACAGACACGCATTATATACTGTATGTGCATTACCTTCACCCATTCACACAGCAAAGGTGGAGGAAACCATGCAAGGTGCCAACCTGCACCCTGGGGTTCAGAGTCTTGCTCAAGGAGACTTTGACAGAAGCTCTAGGGCAGTGGTTTTCAACTAGTGGTCCTAGGTGGTCCACAGGCTAAATGATGGACAGTTGGTTAACCAGATGTAAGTCTTTAAGACCTTTTTTTTTTTTTTTTTTTTACATTTTTACGCTCTCAAGAGTTAAAATATTCATCATCTGAATTAGTCCAAGTCTACACAATTTCTAGTTGTGTAGACTTGGGCCGCTAATTCAGATGATGAATATTTTAACTGAGTTTGCCTGTTATATTTCCAAAATCCAGCCTGGAATTGTAGATAAAACAGAAGAGATCTTTGGGTTTTGGGTCTGTGGGACTAACATGTCCTCAAATGGTGGGCTTTCATGGCTCAAATGCAGAATAAATAATGAGCCCTGGTATGAAAAAGGTTGAAAACCACTTCTAGGGGATCCTGGGTTTGAACTGGTACTGGCAATTGTACGCCTGAAGCACTGCCTGCATGTTTGTTCAAGTGGGAGAAGTCAGGGAAGGGCACAGCTCTCAGTGCTCCCCGGAGGCCCTGCAATGTAGGCAGATGCTCTAGCACCACCTACCACTGTAGGTGTCTACCTGTGCACACCACAGAAAGGGGGGGGGGAGAGGGAGAGAGAGAGAGGAAACATTAAAGTGCTGTCATCGTCCTGCAAAAGAACTCAGCCAGTGAAGAATGCATTCAGCCTGAAATTTATTCATAGGTGTATTCATAATGCATGCATCCTCACTGTGTGTGTGTGTGTGTGTGTGTGTGTGTGTGTGTGTGTGTGTGTGTGTGTGTGTGTGTGTGTGTGTGTGTGTGTGTGTGTGTGTGTGTGTGTGTGTGTGTGTGTGTGTGTGTGCGTGCGTGTGCGTGTGTGTATGTGCATGTGACTGAGAGCTGATTGATAACAAAGCGTTTTTGTCTTAACGAGCCTCCGGGGTCACCTCACCTTGAGGCACATTTTGCTCACTCACTGTGTGTGTGTGTGTGTGTGTGTGTGTGTGTGTGTGTGTGTGTGTGTGTGTGTGTGTGTGTGTGTGTGTGTGTGTGTGTGTGTGTGTGTGTGTGTGTGTGTGTGTGTGCTTGCGTGTGTGCAAAGGCCTGTCTGTTATGACCATAACTTCTCTATATAGGGCAGTGGTTGCCAACCATTTTCATATCAAGGTCCATTATTTATTCAGCATCTGAGCCACAGACCACCATTTCATGACATTTGTCCAAAACAAAAAATATATATAGACTCTGCAGTGTATATTGAATAAGGCTTTGTCCGCAGTTCTTGGTCAATTATTGCTGTGGGTAGAGTGAGGAGAGGTAGCCTACCGAGCAAACATTGATCAACACAACAATTGTTCTACATAGACTTCTTCTAACTTAACTGATAAAGATTTGTACCAATAAGTTGCCTTTACAGAGTGAAAAATGGAACACTCATTTTAAATTCTCCAGAGTTAAATATCTATAAGGGTCCATTTGGTTACCCAACTAATCTAAAAAGCACCTTGAGCCTGAAAGGGCAGGTACCCAGAACTAGAGAACATGGGTTTTCAACAGGTGGTCCCGGGACCATCAGGTCCCTGAGAGGGTTCCAGGTGGTCCCCAGGATAAATGATAGAAAGTTGGTGTAACTCTTTGAGAGTATAAACATGAAACCAAATGGATCCGAAAGGGCCCACTATTTTAATAGTTGAGTGCCCACTATTTAAAGCTGAATAAATAGTAGGCGCTGGTATCAAAAAGCAAAAGCAAAAAGCAAACCACTGGTCTATACGATCAGATCAGACTTTGAATATATGAGGGTACCATATATCTTGCTTTGAAGCCCATCAGAGTTTTATACGTTCAGTGTGCAGGGAGAAATAGAGGGTGTGGAGAAGTGGGGAGACGTGAATATTTTGTCTGGTTGAAGTATTACAGTATACTCTATCAATACTTTTCGATAGATATGGGGTTGCATGTGGAACAATGCTTTGTTGAGATGGCTGCCATAAGAGCAAATCTAATGACTCATAATATAATTAATTAGTGTAGAGATCGGAACATGCTGTCTCAGTACTATAGTGCTCGTAGGAGTTTTAATCATCAGTGTATTCGTCAATGAATTATTGACCGAATGGCCTCCGTTGTTTTAAAATATGTATAATGTTTAATCTTTATTTTATTGGAAAGATCCATTCGATGCAGGGGCAATAAATTCACAGCCCCAGGCTACATCATGTCCTCAAGTTGACTGTATATTATACAATATATACGTACTGTATATACAGGCTATAGGCCTATATTTCTTTCTGCAGAAATGTATGGGAATGATAGAATAATAGTATATTGTAAATGCATTATACATTACATATGCATTTACATCATCAGCAAGTTGCAATAAAAGATATGAATACCTTTTATAGACGAAAGCAGTGGTTGAACAGACCAGCTGGACATGAAAGAGTTTCAGATCAACTGTTGAGTTGGATGTTTTATTCGTAGTCACAGCATGAGAAGTGGGAACAAAACACTCCACACATGAATCAGAAGAGATTTTTCAACCTTTTCAGGCCGCCAAAGACAAACCAATAAATGCATTATACCCGAGCAAAGGAAGGTGTGTGTGCGTGCGTGCCTATGTGAGCTTTTCGAATGAAGGGATGGATGAAGAGCCTCACTGTTGGGCTGCGTTCCAGGGGTGGACTCAGGCCGAAGGGTCCCTGAGTTAGATGGGATACAGGAAGCAGCCTCTCCTCCATATGTGACGGCTGCCTATTATCACAGATATTGAGCAAAGTTTTGCTAACGTTTTGGCCTTTGGCTTGGGGATTCCTGCTGTCTGCAGACCCCTTATAACCAGTCTATGGATATTGCCAAGACTTCCAAATATAAACACAGGTAGTTTACACTTGTACCCAAGTCGTTCGATCTCCTTTCTGAGGGGTTCTACTTCTAGGATGGTAACTTGGTAACCATCCTAGAAGTAGGTAACTTCTCTGCTGCCTTCATCAACAACAACAACTACATCTGGTGTATTAGCTGTCACATTTGAGATGTCAATTTCATTATTGCACTGTGTAAACATGTTTGATGAAACCCTTGTGTGAGTGTAAACAGAAGAAGGTGAGATGTATAGAAGCATGTCCTTAACTATGTCAACAATTCTATATCATGCCTGGAAATATACATCTCTTATACATGACAGCCATTCAGAATATGTGACAGTGACTCTATGGTTGGGATGTTGTCATGGTACAGGCAATGAGGAGAAAATGAGTTTGGGTACCACAGAGAGAGATTGGGTCTGGTAGGAAGGACCTGTAGTCTGGCTTTAACTGTAAATGTGAGAATGTCCTCATCAACTGTGTGATTTTTGAATATATGGGAAACTGTGTGGTGTGCTGTGGGGATGAAAGCTAGCTTTCCCTGTAGTTTTAAACCAGTCCAGTGTTGTTGCTGTCTCTGTTGTTGCAGCCCCACCATGTACCCACGTGTGTTGGCTGGTGATACATGGTGTCCAGTATCATTAACAGTTACCCTTACTGAGGCCGTATGTACAGTCAGTTATTACATCCTCAGACACTGTTACAGTGTCTGAGTCAGACTTCACCCAGTCCAGGGAGACTCCAGCCCGAACACAAAGGTCATTAAGGTCGGACACACACACACACACACACACACACACACACACACACACACACACACACACACACACACACACACACACACACACACACACACACACACACACACACACACACACACACACACAGCTGTCAGACTGTTAGGGCTTCTCTTCACCTCGCTGACACGTCAGCACCCTTGAGGAATATGAAATATGAATATAAAATATAAAATGTGTGTTGTTGCTGTAATTTGTGTGTTGTATTAAATGTATTAAAACCGCAAACCCACTTTACATGACTTCACCCTACAGTACAGTAAGCCTACAGTATACAGAAGGTATAGTACAGTAGCCGTTACAGTAAAAGTAAGTACAGCACAGTACAGACATATCTTGCATTCATGTTTAGCATAAGACGAAAAATAACACAAAAAACACCATATTCTTGGGGTGAATGTTGATTTAAAATAGCTCCCAGCACTGTGTGTTTGAAGTGATTTATTACATCTCATCTGCACAGGCAAGGAGAAGCGCTCTGAGTTTCCATGGCGACATCACAAGTCACAAAACAACTTTCCCAATATGCAACGTTGGCCATCGCGTCGCAATGTAAATGCCTGAACCAATCAAATAGCCAATTGTAGAGTATATATAGTGTATAATGAGAGAGAGTAGCGACATTCCCCGTTGACTCCAATGCTACGGCTGAACAGAGATGGCTATTGGCTGAAAAGTGTATGTGCATAACGGTTATTGGCTGAAAAGTGCAAAACAAACCACTCTCGCCCATCCACTTCCATTGACAGCACAACTCCAGTGCAGATGCGAAGCACGAGACGCAAGATCAAAGCGTGTCGCCACTCTCTTTTTACAGTTACTCTAGTTCGCTGGACCCAAATCTCAGTCAATTAATATTGGTTGAGATTTGGGAGCCAGAAAAACCTTGCTGAGATTTGGGGTCAGAGAAACTTTACTCAGAATATAGACTATACTCAAACTTTACTCAGAACATGCTGTAAGCTCCATCGCAGATGGAGCTTACAGCATGTCAGTACAGTCTCATTGAAAAACATGTATTGCAGGCGTGAAGGCGAACTTCAGAACTTCAGTTTTTGGGTGGGCCTGGTTGGGAGTGGGGTTGCCAGCCACGGCCCACCCAGGCCCAGCCGTAGCTACACCCCTGATGTATTGTAATGAGATTTCATCGCTGCCTCACTCGCATCGCTGGCAGTGCAGATGCAGTGTTATAGTGCCCTGTGGGTCTGCGGTCGACCAATTACTCAATGTATTTTATGATGTGGAATCGAGTTTATCATGGTGTCAATTATGGTTAGAGTCTATAAATGCATTCCTGTGCTGATTTAAACTGTGTGACACCTTTGTGTCCCCTGCTTTCTGTGCATGTGTGTGCGTGTGTGCATGTGTGTTTGTCGTTGGGTGGGAGAGTTCTTTTTAAAAGTCAAGGCTGGGTGAGTTTGTCTTTTATTTTCCAACCAATTAAGAGACAAAATTGACAAATCTCCTCCCCCTCTCCTTGTTGTCTAACCCCAATTATAAGTCTCCTCTCCATAGGCTATTCTGCTCTCCATATTCTCCTCTCCCCAAACCTGTGGACTTATAGCACCCTCTAGTGATGTTGACGATAGACTTTGGTACATGCTGTAGCTTGTTTCTTGCTCTAAAGACAATGTGTGCAGAAAAAGGTCACACACACAAATCGACCACTCTGGAATTCTGCATCTCACAATGGGGTCAAACACCTCGAGGAGAAACATGCCCGTAAACAGACGATGTTGCAATGCCAGCAGACCCCATGCTGATCCAGCAGCACCTCAGACTCCTGTTCCAGGCCTGCCTTGGCCTAACTGTGACATGAGGACATGTGGTTCAAGAATAAAGTCACCACAGCATAAGGAAACTACATCTTTGAGAATTCGACATCGATGGACTGCCAGGAAAAGTGAAGTGTGTGTGTGTGTGTGTGTGTGCGCCCTTGAAGTGATTATTGAACCAGGGAAAACAAAGTGTCCAACACTCCAATCAAGGTGCATGCCTGTGTGCGTATGCATGTGCATGCAACCGTGTGTGTGGAAGTGCTCAGAGGAAGGAATAGATAAAGGATGAGTGAGAGAACAGAATGGTGATTTTAGAGCAAACATAATCAATGTCTGACTGCCCTCAAATGTAGTGCACTTAAATGTACGTCTGCTAAAAGAAAAACTTTAAATGATGATCTATTAGTGTTCATTTTAGAACTAATCTTTGTGATCTTTGTTGTGAGTTGTGACTAAACATTAGATTTCATTGTTTAAGAACAGTTTCTTCAAGAGGTGAAAATGCAATAAACTGAAAACACCTCAGAGAATCTTTGAGAATGCTGTTTCCTCCCATCTCCACGTAAACAGGTAAAATGGTGAATTCGCAAAACTTCTGACATCATGGTTTACGTTGGGCCACGCCGTGTCCTAGGTTTTTTTATTTGAACTTATTCAAAATATTGCATTTATTTTTAAACAATGTGCCATTTCAACAATGTGTTGGCAACAAATGTGCACTGGTAAATAAAACATTTTTCTTTTTGTACTTCAAGAATGTCCACACAAAAAAGAAGAAATTAACATTCTGCCAATGCTTCACATAATACAGTTTTACAGCGCAATGTTCGGGTGCAGGATATAGCCACAGTAAACGAAAAATAAATTAACATAATCAAGTGTCTGAACTCAAATTATTCCTCCTGGGCTGTGGAGTCCTAGACTGTGTTGCAGATAAAGCACTCATAATAAATAACAAGAGACAGAAACACACTGTAAACATTAAAAGGAAGGTTCGGTCAGGACAACTCATGGATGGAATAACTATACTGTTTATTTATGGAATATAAAATATAGCAATATATTTAATATGGTTTGGCAATGCTTTTAAGGTACTCTGCCGTGCCTACACAACAGCACAATGACAGGTGGTAGACCAGGATTAGCAGTGCAAACATCAATTTTCTATTTGGATTGGCATTGGACAGTGACTAAACCCTGCCCCAAAGGGTGCGGCTTTGAGGAGGGTTCAGGGTGGAAGGGGGTTCCAGGTTTCCAGGCTGTACTTGCTCTGAGCCTGTCACACAGCACTCGATTTGTAAGTGAAATTAACACTCTCCTCCTCCTCCTCCTGCATCGCTACTGTAATGCAGCAGCCTGGCACATGATGGTGTGTAGTGGTCACTGGTCAGGGACCATGTGTGTGTGTGTATGGAACAGTCACAGGGGCATACTGAATGAGGTGCAGGAACCTGGGCATGTTGGCATGACCTTGCTTCAGGTGTGTGTGGGCAGGTCAGGGCCTGTCCTTGATTATTTATTTACCGGGTATTTGGTACATGGCAGTAGCTGCAGTAGTTTTCAGTATTTTGTGCTGTTGGACAGCAAAGGCTTGCTTAAGGTTGGATGGACACGTTTTTGATGGTAGTCTATTTTTTGAGTTTGAACGACTTTGTATGTAAACTATTTTGTAATAACCACTTTTTGTTTTTACACCAGAGTCCTGTGCATGATTGATGATTTCAACTCAGAAGATACACACAAGTTAAAGGTGTCTCACTTACCACTCACAGCAGTACTTATCTCAAGATAGTAATCTAAAAGAGGTCAAGAGTCTACAAATGGAACCAAACAAAGCTGTACATTGTCAGATTTACTTTTTTTCCTTTCTCTTTTTTCAGTGTGTATCTCGAGATATCCCAGTGGCTAAGATGTCGAGCTTTAATTGCCGGTGTGGGTCATAGAGAGGTATTCTGATTTTCCCTTCCATCCACTTGCATTAACTTGCTCACCTAGCACATGAAGCAAACCTCTGGGTTGGCGAAGCAGCGTTGATGCATTGCAAATGGGCCACGCGAACGCGCCTCACATGAACTCACATGAACGCGACCGTGCGTGTGTGCGTGCGAGTGAATCATGGACACGCGTCGCTGGTCGCTGTACTTACTATAGGCATACTTACTACACGGCTTGCCCGAGAAGACCTCTCTTCGGTTTAATTTTCGGAAAGTGCCGCTTAAGCCTGTCTGGAAATACACCATGAATGAATTAATAGCTATGTAACAACTATAGTTTTATAATTTATTATAGTAATAATGAATTCAGTGGCCCTTATCTGTAGACTAATATAAGTTGTCCCCCACTGCATGAGGAACAGAGGAAAGGCCTGTGATGGTCCGTCACCCCCATCTAGTGGACAAACCAGTGAACTGTTTGCTGAATGCACCATTACTTTTAGAATGAACCTTATTTCTGTGAACTGACTGACTTGATTAAACGCCTTTTTGCATAGGCAAGTTGAACTTTTGTCAACTTAAGAGGCCTTGAAATGAAAAGCTTTGAGAACCAGTGCCCAGACCTCGTCAACGCTGAATGTGTAGATCTACAGGTCGTACATTTGAGCTTACAGATCGGCTGTTTTCAGCCTGTGACCGAAAGCTTACGATCAGCCAGCCTTGTGTTCAGGAGGTGGGTTTGTGTTGACAAGGTTTTAAGAACCAAACCATATCAGCAAAATGTAGACAGTAATTAGTAGGGGTGCAACGATTAATTTTAACAGCAATACGTTACATCACAAAGCATGGCTGATGACACATGGGCGATATCGGTTGGTTCATTATGGTGATCCAATTCAGGGATTTGAAATCGATACACAGTACACTAAACTATTTAAAATACATTGGCATCATTTTAAGTATTAAACCTCTATTTTTCTTTTTCTTCTAAAATAATACATTTCCATTGCGCCTGATCACCCACTTGTGCACGAGCAGTGCGAGTGACCAGAGAGGAAGTACACCTCCCGACAAGTCTTATGAAGATTTTAGGATCCTTCGGATTCTTGAAATTGATTTTTCAATGCCGTTTCTATATCCTTACACCTCTAATAACTAGTCGTAGAAAACAACCATCTTGTATTCCTGCTTAAAGGCCTGTCTTAGTTGACCGTCGCACTGCTTAGTGCGGCGGTCTCAGCCCGCTCACCAACGGCAAGGTGCAGGCCGGGAGCGGGAGACACACGAGGGAGGGGTAGGCACAGGACAAGACACATAGCCCTGACACATGACTGTCATCATGACAGTCATGCAGTGACTTAAAGAGTTCTACACGGGTCGCTACGTTTACATTCAAAACGTGTACATAAACATTCCAATTTCAAATATAAGATATTTAATTACCGCAATAATTAGCATTGCTGCATGCCGCGTTGTTTAATTAATAAAAAGCATTTGTGTGTGTGAGTAAGGGCTGCAACTAACGATTATTTTCATAATCGATACATCGGCCGATTACTTATACGATTCACAGATTAATCAGATTAAGAAACTTCTTTAACTATCACCTTAAAATACGTATATACCCTATTGGTCTGAATATAAGACAGTGTTTGTTTGTTTTTCCCAATGGGAATATCCTATAAAATGGAGTCGTCTTATATTTGGGGACTATATTATTTGACATTCAATGTTATTTATAGAAAAATGAGTCTTGAATAATGGGGGTCGTCTTATACCCTGAGTCGTCTTATATTCGGGACAATACGGTATTTTAGACATGTTCTAACTAACAAAAAATACATTTGATTATCGGCTAGGCTGCCATTCAAACAAACACATTTTACTAATTAGTTAAAGCAACTCATGGTTAGGCTTATTCTGACTGCATACATTTATACAAACTTGGCAAAAGTCTAAACGAAAAGAACGAACGGAATGTTAATGTACACGTTTTGAATGTAAATGTAAGAACCCACGTATAATTCGATTGAGTCACTGCATGATGCTCGTGAAGTACGAGCATCATGTGAGGCAAGGCTAGGACAAACATAGAAGACAGGACAATAGGAGACATAGGACAGACACATAGGGGAGGGGGAGGATACAGGCTATCCTCTGCAACAAGCATCACCTGCTGCTCGTCATGGTGATACTTACATATGTTGGCCCACTGAGGGAGCGTCCCTGCAGCCGCGTACAGTCGGTGGAGCTCCACCGCGCGTGGCGCCAACTCAGCCATGTGGTATCCGGTGAAGACCGGTTCACTCTGGCGCAAGCGCCAGGGTGAAACTCCTGCTCCTATAGGGATGGACAAACAGAGAGATTTTATTAACCCCCGATGGTTGTCAGGCCTCGTCGGCTAATAACCGTTAACCGATGATGGAATAAATGGAAAACATGAAGGCTCGGCCCACATCATACTCGGACCAGTCGAAATGTTGCGACATTAGGGGTCAGAAAACTGAGCTCTCTGGAAGGCTGTTGCAGCCTAAAAGAGGTAGAATGCGTCTGGTCTGTATGAATTCTGAGCTCCTGGTCCTGCAGGGCTTCAATATATACTCTAAGCAGCAGGGTCACCTGCTCTGACGACACCTGCCAGTAGCAGCGCCATATAAGACTGTGGCCAGTAGTACCAGTAGTCCCGCGAGATTTGAGACGGGATTTCATGAGTCACATGTCCATACAGGATTCAACAAACCGACACAGGCCGATTTTATTACACTATGACAGGGGTTTTCAACCTTTTTGATATCAAGGCCCACTATTTATTCAGCATTTGAGCCACAGACTACCATTTGAGGACATTTTAGCCCCAAACACCCCAAAACTAATGATTTCTGGTTTACTCCAGACTAGAGTACTTCGGGTTAGCCCGAGACCCGGTAAAACCCGAGCACCGACCCGGCCCGTGGCCGGTTCCGGTTCCGTTTACAAGAAATTACATCCGGGCACAAACGGGCCGGTTCCGCGATGTCGCGGGTTCGTTCAGGCCGGTTCCTGCATGTCCCCTGCATGTCCCGGGTACAATCAGGCCGGTTCCGGGGCGTCTTGGACCTCGGGTTACACCCAAAACCCGGGGATTGGCCGCCACAGCTGTCAATCACCCTCGTCATCCCCCCTTGTTCTCCTCCGGCCAGTGAGAGGCGAGCATTGAGTCACGTGACTTTAGCATAGCAGGAAGTTACTGCATACGTCATCATCACAACAACAACCCCCCTCCCACACACACACACACACACACACACACACGGCAACAACTTAACTATCGTGATAATAATAATTATTAAGATAAGCAATAAAGACTATGGTCTGCTGCTGGTGCGACAGAGACAGAACAAAAAAGAAACCACTCTTCCACAACGGAGATATGAATTGTGTGATCTACCATCACGAGACGGCAGTTATAATAGTTGACTATGGATTATTATTTTTATTCACACACAATGGTGGAATAATGGCTAAGAAGAAAAGTACAGCTACTACTGGGATTCAACATCTAAAGACGACGTGGATTTATTTTCTATGCTGTGAGTCGAGTCCGTGTTCAACATGCATGGTGTTCAACCATGTACAACTAACAGTAAGCTTCCGTCTTATTCATAATATACTAGTAGAACTCATTAAAGCGTTCGGACATTTCGGGTACTCGGACATTTACGGTTCGGACCCATGATTTCAATAATAGCACCGGGCTCGTCTCGGAGCCGGGTTAAATCATCCCGGGCATTCAACGGTTCGGAGCCGTCATGTTAATTATAGCACCGGGCTCGTCTCGGAGCCGGGTTAAATCATCCCGGGCATTCAACGGTTCGGAGCCGTCATGTTAATTATAGCAGCGGGTCCAAAGCGGAGCGGCTCCGATTACGTCCGGGTCTGAACCGGGTCGGTTCCTTGAAAATGGACCCGTGAAGGACTCTACTCCAGACAGCAAGAATATGATGATCACATACCTGTGTGTCGCCTTGGTAAGAAGCAGAGCAGAACCACAGGTGGTTGTTCAGAGACCCAGTTCTTTCTTACATAGTTCTAAGAGTTTCCATGACCTCGCAGACTGGCATCTCCTCCTGATTTCTGTAAAAGGCTTGTTTTATCTTAGGGGCTGCCCTTAGTTTGATCACAAGGATCGTAAGCACCTCCACCACGCCAAGGTGGCAGCCCATGGGAGGTGACCCCCACCCCCCCACACACCACCCACTTTGGGTAGGTGGTGGTGGGGGGAAGGGGGGGGGGGGGGGGGGGCTTAAGGCTCATTCAGAGTTTAGATTTACGGTGATCACCGCAACGACCGTTCCGACCACCGCAACCACCACTATTCATAGACCACCATCCACCACCTCACCTCGTGTCCATTATTGTTTGTCCCCCCCCCCCCCTTTTCTCTCTCTCTACTGCCTTCCTTCCTCAATTATATTATGTATATTTCCTTTTTACTTAAACGATTTTTGCGCGGTGGTGTACGGTGCACGGTCGGTTGTCCCTCAGGGTACTCTGATTGGCCGGTTTAGGCTTTGACGTAATGTGACGGAATGTTTGTTAATTTCTGATTCGCCCGCTACGCTCACGCACAAGTAGGCCATCTATTTGTACATAACGCGCAAGTGTTACGCACGAAACTCGATAGAGTTTGCACTCTACAAAGTGCTGATCTGATCTATTTATGTCATTGTCTCTCTATCATTAAATTCCTTCCTAATCCTCCAACCTGTCGCGCTATGGTGGGTTTCATTTTTTTTAACGTCTCGCACTGTCAATAAGCATCCTGCTCGAACTTCGGGACCAATGTGACTGGTTTAGCTCCGTTTTGTGGGTGTTCCCGGTGAGCACTGCTGCGGTCGTGAGTAAAAATCAGAGAGGGTGGAAAGAGCGGTGTTTGCGGTGGTATGACGTATGGTAGGCAGCGGTGGTCATGGTGGTCGCGGTGATCACCAAAAATCAAACCCTGAATAGGCCTTTAACCCGCCGGACATCAGTAGAAACCTGCAAACTGAACATACTGTAATTGTTAGTACTGGTGGGGAAAATCACACACTCGGTAGAAACCTGCAAAGAAAAACACTTGTTAGTTTTAGTTGACACAGGGTTGAATGGCACCTCAAGCGATCCATAAGACATCGGTAGAAACCTGCAAAGAAAAACACTTGTTATATTAGTTGTCAGGAGGTTGAATGGCGCCTCAAGCTGTCCACCAGACATCAGTAGAAACCTACAAAGAAAAACACGTTAATTTTTGTTGTTTCATTGTTTTGTCTTTTGGCATCTCAGGCTAGCCCACCAGACACAAGGCCAACTGAATAGTGAAGATGACAAAGAGCAGCAGCAGTGCAATGAACTCGCTAAAACCTGTGAACACACTGAAGAAAAGATTATTAAGACAGGCAAACTGATACACATTTTTGGGGTGGGGGGGAGAAAAAACTTTTAGTTGAGTTTTCACTCAGGGTTTAATGGCACCTTTGAAGCCAACACGCCAGACGTCAGTAGAATCCTGCAAAAAGAAAAAACATCTGTACACTTTGTTAGTATTAGTAACACACAAGACTATATGTAACAATAATAACATTTCATATATGAACACAATGATATTTATTTAACCCATTTAGGCCTGACCTAAAGTTTCTGAAAAACAGATATTTAAGTAGCAGCACCAAAACAAATTAATGTTGGAATACGGTACATACTGTAAATCCAAAAATGGATTACCGGCCTGAATGGGATATACTGTATATTTATATTATATATTAGCGGTATTTAATAAAACAATAATAATGGTTGTGTCACCACAGACAATCTGTCCTCTGCAGCTGCCCTACAAGTCGTCATCGCTCAGAGACAAAGAAAAGCTTTGCTCTGCAACGAGCATCACAGAAACCTCACTCACCTGCGCCTCATCATGGTGATACTTACACCTGATGGCCCACTGAGGGAGCGTCCCTGCAGCAGCGTACAGTCGGTGGAGCTCCACCACGCAGGGCGCCAACTCAGCCAGGTGGTACCCGGTCAAGACCTCCAACGAGACGGGCCACAGGGGTGTGCCGTCAACGCTGTGGTTGGCCAGGCAGTAGGCTGCAGCCGCCACTACGGAGGGAACGTGGCGGACAGAGAGGTCAGAGGACAACAGGCTCAGGTCTGATACGTACCGGGCGAGCCTCTCCGTCTGGGAACAGACAGGCTCCACGCTCAGGTACTGCGTCAGGAAGTGCTGTGCGGTGGCGGGCACAGGCGCCTTGAAGTCCAACGCCTCGAGGACGCGGACCCCCATCTCTGTCAGCTTGTCCCTGGCGGACGTGTCGTCGTCTGGGGCGTGCAGGAGGTCCTCGGGGTCAGGCAGGGTCTCATGGGGTTTGCAGGCCATCATCAAGGCAGCGGTGGCCCCCAGCTGCAGCTCGCAGCTTGTTACACCCTAAGAGAGGGACAAGTCGTAAGAAATATTAGTTAGATCATGAGCTGGTTCCAGTGTTGTTCTAGTTGACTGAGACTAAAAACTAAAAATGTTCCTCGACTGCCATTTTCCCACCAACAAAAACAAAATAAAAACAGAAATATAATTAGCTACGACTAATACCCACAATTCTGTCAACAAATAAAAACGAGGTACAAACTAAACTATGATGACTAAAACTGAAACTAAATATACTGACAATTTCAAAAACTCTACCAAAATGACAGGGAGAGACCATTCCTGAATGTAATCCTTACAATTGTGTTTTTCAACAAAAGAAAATGCGAAAATGTGAAATATTTTTAGATTAGATTCTGACCAAAAGTGTAAAGATAATTGTCTAAAAATGTCAACAGTTTTTGTTGACTAAAGCTACACCAATAAGTTATTTTAGGGGTTGAGACATCACATACCTTGGTGAGGGAGAGGAAGTGGTCCAGGTAGCACACGGACAGATGCAGGGTCTCGTCACACAGCCGGAGGTCCTCGCAGACCTCCACCATCCAGTCCACCACAACCATGCGCATGGCGCTGGTGAGTTCTGGGTGATGTTGCAGCACGTCGTCTGCTCTGGGACACAGCTCCAGTTCACTCTGGCGCAAGCGCTGGTGAACCTCCTGCTCCTATAGGGATGGAAAAACAGGGAGATTTTGTTAACCCCCGATGGTCGTCAGGCCTCGTCGGCTAATGACCATTAACCGATGATGGAATAAATGAGACATGAAGGCTCGGCCCAAATAATACTCGGAACAGTCGAAATGTTACAACATTGAGGGGTCAGAAAACTGAGCTCTCGGGAGGGCTGTTGCAGCCTGAAAGAGGGATGGAAACCAAATGAAACCAAATGCAACCAAATGGACCCGCTAGGGTCCATTTGTACACTCTCCAAAAAAGATCCTAATAGCATTAACATAGTGAAACACAACTTGATGATAGAGCCGCCATTGAACCGATCCCATGAAGTGAACGGTGTTTGCGACAGCGCAACTCTGTCTATACTCAGGGCCGGGTATCATTTGGGCCAAGCCTTCCTGTTACCGAAAAATGGGCTATTTCCATTAAAAACAAACAAATTGTAGCTGGATACAGCGGTTAACTGCTGGCCATCCCTACCTCCTCTGCACCGTGGCTCTGCATCAGGGGCACCATGGTCTCTTCTAGGGGGGAAGAGACGGGCATGGTGTAGGCGGGGACCTCCTTCCTCTGCAGGACCGGGGTACTGGTGCGACCTCTGGCTGCACCAGGTGGATCTCTGGTCCTCTCCTTGGGCCGTGGTTTACCAAAACACTGACCCGTGGTGGCCTCTGAAAGAGAGAGAGAGAGAGAGAGAGAGAGAGAGAGAGAGAGAGAGAGAGAGAGAGAGAGAGGAGAGAGAGAGAGAGAGAGAGAGAGAGAAACAGACAGAGAGATAGAAAGAGAGAGAGATCTGACACACCTGTGGAGGGGAAAGAGAGAGAGAGAGAGAGAGAGAGATCCAATTACATTTACAATAGTTTTGGGGTCTGTGGGGCTAAAATTTCATCAAATGGTGGTGCATGGCATGGCTGAATGCCTAATAAATAGTGGGCCCTGGTAGCCTATCAAAATGGTTGAAAACCACTGTACTACTACATGATTGGTGCATCTGACTCTACAATACAACAGGTTGCTAGCCGTTAGATCTGTCCTGTTTTGAGACCTAATTATAGACCGGTTTGGACGACCATTGATTTGAACGTGACGTAAAATCCTGGACACTGATTCGTTTAAACCCAATGCAAACAACTTACAACAAGGACAACTGAGAAACGAATCACAACTAATGTCCCACAGTTATGTTATTCTTCAATTCAGAGAACTAAAAAAAAAAAAAAAACATCAAAAACAACATTGAAAGTAACTTACCGTTAGTACAGATTAAGCCTCCTGTAGCCAAGAAAGACAACTATTCCACACAAAGATGACAATTTTCTGGTAAAAGCTGAAAAGTGATGCTGCTGTGAAGCGTGATGGTACAATGCGTCCAGCTCTGGTGAGATCTGGATGCATGTGACAGGACGATTCTCCCGGGAGTTCATATATACCTGAAGTGCTCTGCTCTAACAGTGGCCCCGCCCCCTCTTCGCTGATTGGTCAGTTGGCTGACCCCGGCCGGTGATTGGTCAGCTTGAATGTCAATCTAACGAATGTGAACCAGATTGAACCAGCGCCATCTGGAGTGAACTTGCTAGGCCTCGTCGCTTTACATAGCCTAAGATTTACTTATTTATTTATTTATTGTTCTTTTTGCATCGCTAATTGTTATTATTTTGTTTTAATTAAAGTCACACATCCGTTTAGAGAAGAAAATGAGTTGTTGAACCAAACGACTCACTGTGTACCAGTCTACCAGGTCCATGGCATTGTAAACAGTTACAGTTAAATTGTTTCACTACCCATAATCCCGCGATACTTGAAACGGGATTTCATCGACTTCACACGTGATTCAAAATGGCGGCGTAAACAAACTGATACAAGCTCCTCCCTGACTCCTCCTTGTGTTTATTAGTTAATACAAGTTCTAATCCAACCAATTGGGCAAAATAATACATCATGCAAATGTGGCCTTCATAAAGGCAATGGTACTTTTGTAAATACTATCAAGATTATTGTTTAAATGCTCAAGGAAATCCAGCAGGTGCATATTGGATAGAAGGCTGTGGATTCCTCCCCCAACCACTTCAAGTTAATAATGTAATACTTAGACAATGTAAATGCTATTAAGAAAATCGTTGAACAAATGTGATCTAGAACTATTGTAATAGGTACTGGAGGCATTTATTTTAACAACACAATCTTGTAATGGGATCCTCAGCACAAAAACGAAATGTTAAGGAGCAAACACTAATGTGCCTTCACACCAACCAATAAAGACGCTATTAGCTCAGGATCTCTGTCTTATGTTAGAAATGTTGAGTAGGAAAAACTGCCGGATACTAACTTCCATATGTTTTTACTAACTGCCATATATTTTAAGCATAATGCATAATGTTGTTAACCATAATAATTTTTCAGTTTGTGAGAAAAACATGAAATTTGGTAGCCTGACGTCAGTCTGAATTGTCATTTCACACAGTGGTGGAAAAACATACTCACATGTTTTACTAGTATAGATAAAAGTACCAACCCTCATTCTTTAACATTCTGTTAAAATAAAAGTCCAGTAGCCAACATTTACTGGAGACAAAGTAGAAATGTATCAATACAAACTAGATCAAGTAAAAAAAAGTAAAAAAGTAATAGAAGGTAATGTGGTTTTCCCCGTGTTCCCTTAGGGTAGATACCCTCACAAAAACATGCAGTAATCCTGGGCTCTGAACTGCCTCCCCATGGCCAGCCAGGGCGCCTGATGGAGGGAACAGGAACTGGTTGGAACTTGGTGTTCCTTCCACGCGCTACGTCCAACAAGGGAAACTCCCCCCTGTCAGGTGAAAAGAAGGCAGCTTGGACTCCTCATGCATTGAAGGAAGCATTATGTAGTGTTATCTACTGTTTTAATCATTTAAAGCCTGAACTATGAAGGACAAGTCAGAAAATTCCAATTTTTTGAAATTGAACTCTTTTTAGGTCATAAAAGAAGATTTAAAAAAAAGTTTTTTCAAAAAACATCTATTTATATGTTATTTTTATTGTATCATAAATGATACATTGGGTCTTAACAACTTAGTACTCAGTACTAGAGTACACTGTACTCACTGTACTCAGTGTAGTCTCCACAGAGTACACTATACTCACTGTGTTCAGTGTAGTGTCCATAGAGTACACAGTAGTCACTGTACTCAGTGTAGAGTCCTTAGAGTACACTGCACTCACTATACTCACTGTACTCAGTGTAGTGTCCATAGAGTACACTGTACTCACTGTACTCACTCTACTCCGTGTAATGTACATGGATTACACTGTACCCACTGTATTCAGTACATTGTAAATGGATTATACTGTACTCACTGTAGTCACTGTATTGTCAATAGAGTACACTGTACTCACTGTACTCACTGTAGTATCCATAGAGTATACTGTATTCACTGTACGTAGTACTTATGTAGTACTCTATTCAGGTCAGTGAGGTCAGGCATTTGAGGTTTGGGGTTCAACATTTAGAATTTGAGTAAAGGTGTTCTCTATTACACATGCATAACATTGAATGCCCAGCATGTTTGATTGGTAGAAAAATAATTATAAGAATGAAAGTTGTGTAGAGCATAATAGATATTCCCATATAGGCTGTGCAATGACTAAAGCCTGTAGTATCATATATGATACATCATTATATGGTACTAAAAACCTGTAGTATCATATATGATACATACTTTTCAGACGTGGTAAACAACAAACTAAAATGATATTTTTTGAGAATTACTAAGTTCAATCAAGTTATGCAACCCTTATTTCAAAATATCAGTAAAGATATACAAGGAAAACTCACCAAAATGTCCTCAAAACCAAAATGTTTGGACAGTGGCTTCTACTGTTGCAAATTAGATGGAGGCAGCCATTTTGGGTCATACCATCTGAGGCTCTGTATCTACTTGCAGTGCAAATGGTATGGTCCAGGTGGGGCAGGGGACGTATCAGATGTGATACAACAGGTTTTTGAACCAAGTATTGGTTACACTGAAACATGAGCCAGCTGAAGAATCGGTGTATCATATATGATACCAACGGCGTTATAGGGTTAATGTTGGACATTTATGACCAGTCAGGTATAGACAGTAGGTGGCGGTGTTGCACACATAAGTCTATTGAAATGTTATAGCCAGTTAAATCTGCTCAAGGTCAACTCTCTCATTCCTTTGTAGTTACAGTATATTAAAAAAGAGGGATTGTCTTGCATCGTTGCTAGTGCTGACGTTATCGAAAAACAGTTGAAGTTAAGAGGTTTTGTCCAAAGCACATTTTACTACATTCCATGTGTTCAGTATTTGCGTAGCAACTCACAGATATAAAGGCTGTTCAGTAGCACTGCCTTAAGCAAAGAAACAAAAAGGGAAAATAAAACTCCAAAATGTAGGTAGGTGGTTTCTTCCCGAAAGCAACAAATGTGATAATAATGGATGGAAAATAACCCATTGGTTATTATGGCATCGGCCTGATGACATAGAAAACCCAGTAGACCTGCATGTAATCACAAGTTCCTCTAGAAACATACAATATACCGACAATAACAATAGTCTGGTTGCACTGTGACCAACAACCACACTAATTATATAATTACTTACACTTTGCTTAAGTTGTGCCACAAGACACACAATTGTGATAACCATTCTATAGGTGTAAGGACCGTGTGCTCATTAAAGATTAGATGGAAGATGAGTGCGCCTGGTTTTAAGGTAGTGGGCCGTACATTAGTACATCGTTCTGATTTGATCTGAAAAAACACAGGCATTGTGGCTATTGAACGGGTAAAAAGTTGCCTAATATGCCTATAATACCTTAAGTTTATAAACACAGGCAGTTCTGAGTAATCTGTTCCACACCACAATGACACTGACATACCAACATTTGGTGACAAAAAAAACACAGTACAGTATATAACCACCCATGCAGATTTGTCCTTGACTGTCCATCTTCAACCTGCCGTCTCCGACCTCTAAAAGACAGCACAGCTGGCTGCAGTTTATATTTAAATGCAAATCATTTTAATTGTCCACAATATTTCTGACACAACTGCTTGTACCATACACAACGTCTTATCAACTTGTTCACTGATTTCCTTTAATATACCCATTTATGTTTAAAGGTAATAGACTAAATAGAGGCAACTTTAGTTTGTGCAAAAACTGTAAACAGATTTGTTTAAAAACAGAATCTAACTCCACCTCTCCTCCACTCTATCGGCTCATTATGAAACTGCTGGAGACTGCCGTGCTGTGATTGGATAAAACGCTGCCTCACCGCACACAAGCCCCCCCCCCCCCCCCCCCCCCCCCCTCACATCATTACCGCCTTTCCTGGGCCCGACAAATGTTTTCTTTTCATGATTTGTTGACAACAACAAAGTTCTGGACCGTCTGCAGGACGAAGCAAGTGTGTGTCAGGGAAGCAGCTGCAGAATCAAAATAGAAGCAATGTAAAGGGGGAAAGACAAAACATCTAGCTATTATCTATTTTGATAACAACTAAAAAGTTGCCTCTTTTACCTTTGATCTACCTGTCCATATTTGTTCTTTCAATTGATCAAAACTGTGCTGTCCTCTACATCTTGAGACTACCTGCTCATAATTTTACTAATCAATACAATAATAGAATAATGACACATTGATCCATCATGTTATGTCAATGTGTTTTGTTGTTTTGTTTTCCTATGTGCTGCGTTATTTTGTAGTTTTTGTCTGGTCGAACTACCTGGAAAAATATTGTTTGTCTTTATGCACTGTATGAAATGTATTTTGTATAATCAGGATACTTCAAAAATGAGATGGTTCATCTCAAGGGATTGATGAAGAATTTCAAACACCATCTTTCCACACTCCAGAGGGCCACATTGCATATTTTATGTCATTGTGAAAATAGACTACAACACATTTTGAGTTTATAGAACAGCTATGTTTTGCTATATTTGAAGTGGAATCCTGATAAGTAACCAGTTAGTTAGCATAAAGGTTGACTGGCATGTTAAGAGACCGCATGCCAGGGACTGGAATGGATAACATGCACGCCTTTCTTGGCCCCCCAAAACCTGGGGAGAGTCTGGGATGGAGGTGGGAGTCGACTGCACTGGCAGAAGGCTGGGCGACGTACGAGGAGGAGACATGACAAGGACAAGTTCAGGCTCCAGGGAAATCCTTTAGTCCAACGCACAGCTAGCACTATCTGCAGAAGAAAATGTTTCAATCACATTTCTACAGGCCCTGCAACGCTCTAGGACACTGTCTAAATCTACTATGCCATGGTATATAGCTGAGCTAGGTCATAACTAACCGACTTTAATAAAGCTTCAGTGACACCCTGATGCAACATACTAGCTAGAAATAAACAGTCCATTGTATTTTGCTGCATAAACACAGTGGATGCATTGAGCAGCGATCAGCACCATGGACAGCGCATCTCAAGTTCCTCAATCATTAGCTTTAATGATTTCATTTGCTTAGTTTTTACACGTTTAACTAGTCATGTTCTTAACAAGGTTGCTTGTTTTTGCTTTGTTGTTTTTGTTTGAAAAGTGCTGTATGATTTGCATGTTCACTATGTTGCATTACAATTAGCTGGTTGAGTTTATAACTTATTATAGTCACTGAGGTTACTGAACGATAGAGAAAAACAGTTGCACTTATGGAAACTCCCCTTGCATGGTTAAAGGAGAATTCCACAGCCATAATTTGTGCATACAAAAAGCACACTCATTGGGCTGAAAATGGCGATAGTATTTGGCCAAATGTGATGACTAAGCACATTTATGATGACGGGTATGACTGTTTTTAGCCCAAAGAGTTGTTTTCTGAGAGGGACTAATGCTTGGAATGGATTCAGAATCATGACAACCATGATGGCATTTACCATGTTTTGCCTTCTATAGGTTGTGACTAGTACCCCGACTTTGACCTGTTTCATGAGGTTTCCCACAGGAGTTGAATTGCTGACTCCAATTGACACCACTAGAATCAGATTGGTGAAGAAATGCCTTGGTAATGACTTAGTTCCCAGCTTTTAAGTGTACACAGCCCTGTGGTGAGTCTAAACTCTGTACCTTCCTCAGGTTGATGAAGTTCACTCTCTCCAGCTAGGAGACAGAGACAGAGGGGTCCAGGCACAGTACACAGTGTGGACCAGCATGGACCTTAGAGCAGGGTAGCAGGACAGAGCTCTGTGGACCACCAGGGACTAGTTATTCATGTCCTCAAGCAAGACCAATCTGCCCAGCAGCTCCTGATTGACACAGAGATTGTTGTCATGAGAATGGAAAAAAACAATTACACAAGAAAAGCAAGCAAGAAATTAGACATGCAGTCAGATCTACAAATAAACAGATACTAGACCTGATATATAAAGGTTGAACACAAATTTATTTAACACTGTAACAAAAGTTCCATACTAGTGAGGCTTTAGTTTAAGTCATTCATGAAATGCAATATAGTTGAAACTATTAGTATGTTTACAGTAAAAGATACACTTGGTGTGGGCTTATGAACACTGAATATGTAGATCTGCTGAAGATAAGCTATTTTCAGCATCCTTAACCTTGTGTTAGTGAGGTGGTTTGTGCTGACAAGGTGTTGAGAACAAAACAATATTAACAAAATGTTGACAGTAATTAGTAGGAGTGTAATAAAACATTTTAACAGCACTATGTTACATATCACTATGCATGGCTGACGATACATGGACGATATCGATGATTTGAAAACGATACACTATTTAAAATACATTTCTTTGTTCTTCTAAAAATACTAAACGACATGCGGCATGCATGTCGTTTAGTATGTCGTAATGTAGATGCAATTGTTTGAATAGTGAAACAATTCAATGCAGATTATTTGTATTGCAAAACGATACATAGTCATTTTCATTTCGATATACTTCCGATTGTTGAAATTATAAAATAGTATTTTTGATACTATATCTATCGTTACACCTCTAGTAATTGACCATCTTGTATTTCTGCTTAATGGCCAGTCTTAGTTGACCGCCACACTAAGCAGTGCAACGGTCTTAGCCCACTCACCAGCGGCAAGGTGCAGGCCGAGGGAGGGGGGGCACAGGACAACCCATATGGACACTTTTACATATATATGTCATGTCATATGTGAACTCTTGAGGCACCTTTCATACATTCCTCATATTGGAGAATAATGTTAATATAAGGGTTAACATTACATTGTTGTTTGTAAAGTGAAACATATAGAATTTTGTAATTTAGAGCAATTATGCATGACATTCAAAACAGATATAAGATCCATACTATTATTTTGTAAAGTGAAACATATGTAGTTTCGCAATGTATGAGAATTATATATGACATTCAAAACAGATCTAAGATCTAGTATTGTTTTGTAACGTGGCTTGTATGAACTTTCAAGAGTTTGCATATATGACATATAAGTATGAAATTTTCCATTATGGGAACACACAGACAAACAAAGAGACATAGGACAGACACAAGGGGAAGGGACTTACCCCACCATCCAAGGCATCTCTAGAAACCTGTAAGCACAAAGAAATACACTACAGAAACGTTAAGACACGTTGAGCATCTCAAGCTACAGCCAGCCAGACACAGTTACAGACTCATCATGGACTGCATGGGCCTTAGGCTATGCGGCTGAATGGCAACAGCAAGGTTCCCTGTTCAAATCCATGCCCCCCTCCAAGCTAGTATCGAGTTCCTGTAGCAAAACTGAACGCCTGATGTGCTAGGTTTTCTCCGGCATCAGTGTGTGAATGGGTGAATGTAAAGTACAGTCTAAGTGCCTTGGATAATTGGTGCTAATATACCCCATTTAGCAATGAGGGATCCTAGCTGGGCATAAAAATAATTTTACTCCTGACAGGCTGCAGCTACCTGATAGAACCAGCAGGTGTCGCCAGAACACAATTCATTTGATCAGCTTTTAGTCTAAAGAAGACAAACTTAATTATCTGCCTCTAATCTCTAATACTTTACGGGCCTTGACAATAAAATAATCAAAAATCAAAGTATATGGAAATGTAAACAACAACATATTGTATAATTTGAATTTATACCATATCACTTTGCAATGTAAATACGTAGTAGGCCTATTGGATATCAGAAGAACTTTTAAGAAAGAGAAAAGGAAAATGTGAGTTAAATTGCTGTTTCATTCCATATACCGTACATTTCAGGTCTGTCCATCAATGTTCATGTGGTATGGTGTTGGTCAATAATTGTTCACATAATGACTATGTATTTGCAGGATAATCACTATTTTTCTCATGAATATCCATATTAATGAATTGTCTTTAAAAATGCACTATCCACATGACCAAGTAGACCAGCACTCGGTAGAGTGCAAACTTGCACGTTGCGCACAAGTAGGCCATGGCCATATTTGTGTAAGTGGAGCAAGCGAGCAGAGAGCAAGTACCCTTACACCTCTAGGAGATAATAGCCTACTCTCGAATAATACTTATAAAGACCTCTTAATTATCATCATTACATCATCACATAAACCATCCAATCAGAGTACTTCGAGGGAAGGTTGGCGGCCAAAGGCCCACGACCGTGAACCGATCACTTAACTTGCGCCCACTCCGCTCACTAAATAGTTACTGCATTGATTTCAAATCATTGAGTCATATCGTATTGCCATAATGGCCAATGTATCGAATCATCCATCATGTGTTGTGATACATACTGCTTGGTAACACTGTTATCCTTATACACCCCTATACACTATATGGACCAGCGCAAGCTGTCAGACCTACTCTTTGCTTACATCCATATGTTATTTATATCTGCAGTGCAGCCGTTGAGGAAGTAGAGGTGTCATGTTATGTTGTTTAGAAGGACATGAACGCACAGCTTCTCAATATGGGGTCCATGCAAGCAGGGGAGTCCCAGGAATCCAGGGAAGGATTATCCAACAGGCACATTGGGCCCAGGCCCAGGAGCCCCTGAGCTTGAGTATCCTTGTGTTCGCTAAGAGGCTCAAACTCAGGGACCCCCCCCCCCCCCCCCCAAAAAAAAAAGCGGTAACAGTGAATAACAGTGCGCACACGGCCCTTGTCACTGTTATTGACAACTGACAAGGGGCCCATAATTTAATTTCTTGATCTGTCTATGCAGGGATCCCTGAGAGTTCCACTGGCTCTGCATACTCAGTGAAAGTTAGGAACCAAATGGACACTTTCTATGGGACTATGTAACTCAAATGTACAAATGGAACTAAATTGGTCGAAATTTGGTCCCCTTCCCATTTCTGTACATTTTTTTTACTTCCAACTTGTCAGTGAATTACCACATGGACAGTCATCCTATGTGGGGATGGCCCATAGGTGATCAGATCATTCGTAGCATTAGTGATTAGTGGTCTCGTGGTTGTGGTTATGTCTAGAGTTATAATGTTTTGACTGGGAGGTCGAGGGTCGGACCAATGGCATGTTACCCTGAACATGCATTTAGTAATGCCGCAGCAAGTATGTATTTTCTTCAAAAGAAGTTATGTAGGCCTAAACCTTTCCATGCATGGATTACTGCTTCTTTGATACAAAATTCCACAGAAAATGGAGTTAGATGGCCTGATTAGTCCTAATATAGGAAATGTGCCCATAAAGCATTTAAGCATAATCATGTCATCATGTGTCTATATACTGGTAGTAATATGAGTTTATTGGAAGGGGGGATAAAGTAAGAGAATGGAATACGGGCACTGGTGGTCACCAGGTTGATCATTTGCAAGGGGGTGGTCCCTGGTTCACAATCCTAGTGAAAGTGGCGTGTGAAACCTGACATGTGTACAGGAAGGTTTAAGAGTAAACTCATTTTTATTTGGCTTCTTTCAGACAATGCAGCAGCAAGAATACTAGGCCCATGGTATAACAGCAAACACACAGTAAACAAAATAGCATAGAAAATAGCAGGGGATATAGACTGGAGTGCAAAGAAAAAGAGCAATACAGTCAAGAGAGTATTTGTTCGCAAAGCCAAAGATGAAATGTGACTTTCTTTTAGGAGGTGCAGGCCTAAACCCTAAATGTAATTTAACTAGCTTGACCGTGAGAGCTCATTGATTAGAATGCTGAGAAACTCAAACTGCAGACCTCTGCAATTTCTGTGTGTGTGTGTGTGTGTGTGTGTGTGTGTGTGTGTGTGTGTGTGTGTGTGTGTGTACACGCACACACATGCACACGCACTGCGAGCGCGTGCATGGGTGAGTGTGCGTGAATGTGCGTGTGTGTGTGTGTGTGTGTGTGTGTGTGTGTGTGTGTGTGTGTGTGTGTGTGTGTGTGTGTGTGTGTGTGTGTGTGTGTGTGTCTTTAAGAATTCAGCTGTAATTCGATCCCCACAGGAGAAAGAGAGCGAGAGACCTCCACCAGGAGAAAGAGAGAGAGAGAGAGAGAGAGAGAGAGAGCGATCGATCGAACGATGAGAGTTGTCCGACAGTAACCTCTCTCTCCACCATCCTCTTCCTCAAGCAGTGCGTTTCACACAGCAGCAGCAGCGTGCGTAGCAACAACAACAACATCAACAACAATAATGCGCGTCGTTTTCCGTCGGGGCGACGACAACAATAATGACGATAATAGTGAGATGATCGTCGTCCTACTAGTGAACGTAGTAGTAAACACAGCAGCTCTGTTATCGTCAACATGACTCCTCGACGTGGCTTTGCGGGATCATCGCAGAGACACAGATCCTCTTAATGACATCTGGACGGTAAGAATTTAAGTCTCCTTTCTAGTCGTGATTTTCGTTAATTGCATCCCTTACGATCGCTTCTGTAACGAACGGGCCTGTATGTGACTGTGTGTGTGTGTGGCTATATGGCTGTAGTGTGGGGGTCTATCCGTCTCTTCACCACCACATGCATAACATTCATAAGATTCAGCAGCTGCAGCATGGTGGCAGGCAATGCGGCTGATCAAAGGAGAGGCATGCTGCCTTACCTCCGAAAACACCAGCTATAACATAAGACATAGCCTAAACTTTATTATTTTGTATCAATGCAAAAACATGAATTGAATGAATTGTCATTTCGTTTCACTTCACTTCATTATTCTTGAATCACAGGGAGAAAATAAGCTATAAGTTATTTAAGATGCTGATTCAGGGCTGAGCCAGACTAGTGATTTTCAACAATTTTGATACCAGGGCCCACTATTTATTCAGTATTTGAGCCACTTACCACCATTTGAGGACATTTTGCCCCACAGACCCCGAAACCAAATATTTCTTTTGCTTGTCTGGAAGCAAAACTGGCAAATTTACAGATCAAAATGACCATTCTGCTACATTCTCTAGTGTAGATGGCTAATTCAGGTGATGGTTATTATAACTATTGAGACTTGAGAGTGTAAAAGGGTCCAAATGGACCCTTGCGGGTCCATTTAGTTTCATGTTTACGCTCTCAAAGAGAGCGTAAACATCACCAACTCTCCATTGTTCAGCTGGGGACCACCTGGAACCCTCTAAAGGGCCGCTGGTGATCCCCGGATCACCATTGAAAATCACTGGTTTTCTGCACAATTTGGTAAATCGGCTTGACAGTGGCCTTCATAAGATAAGGTAATGGCAGTAGCCTTCATGTATAAGCACAAGTCATTGCTCATCATCAGTTAGTAGTCTGTTCATCACCAGCCTGCTCAGTGCTCAGTAGCCAGAACATGCTTCCATTAAAAAGTGTTACATCACTGCCCAATGCCCCAAAAGGTCCTTGTTAAAAATACAGAACTGAAGTATGCTGGTCATAAGCTAAGGGTCAATGAAGTGGTGGTCATAAGATAATGGTCATAACAAAATGGTCGTCAGCACCAGTGTTGTTTATACGCTAACACATTCTTATTCCCATCTTGAGGTTTACTTGATCTTTAAGACAAAGTGGTCTCTCTCATTCTGCCCTTATCTTGCACAACTATGCTACAATTCATATAAATATATTGACCCAACGGTAACAATAAAACAACATACTGTATTTCCCCAGAGCAAAGGTCACGGGGATCCACAGTGGAATCAGCCTTGGTCAGTGCTTTTCAACAGGTGGTCTGTGTGGTACCGTATATCATGTGAGCACCGGAGGTTCATTGAGAACACAACGTAAACACAAACTGTCCATGCTCACAAAAAAACAGTGTGTGTCCCCTTCTAGACCACCATGGCCAAGGACGGAAATGAAAGCCTGGGTTTTGATCCTTGGCAGTCAAGAAATTGCTAATTTTAGAACTTTAGTTTATGAAGAAAGGGCTGTTTTATCTAAACAGTTAGGCCTGACAACTATAGTTGTGCGACCAAATAATTATTTAAACCATTCTATACTGTACTTGTGGTGTTTTAACTTTCATTGAAAAATAGCAGCCTTGAACACCTGCTATTTTTGGGGAGAATGTGAGAATGCAGCACAAATCCTTCAGTATGTTCTTTCAGAGCAAATGTTTTGTAGAATCTACAATGTCAGGACTAAACACCTTTTGTACAAAAATGTGTTCATCTGGCATCTAAATTCTCGATCACAGCTGCGTTGCCAGACTCGTACAAGTCTGACAACGCAGCTGTGATCTATACATGCCTGCTAAGCTCATATGTTTGCCTAGTAGGTTGCACATTCCACAACATGACAGGCACTCTTTATTTAATGTGTTTGCCTGGAAGGACTGTAGCACTAGGTGGTGGGAATAGTTGATGGGCGAGATGGCCACGATATGTAGACACTCACATCAGGAGTCTAATAATAAAATTGCCTACATCTACAAGCTCATGTGAAATTCTGATTTGCTTTTGGTGTTATTCTTTAAATTGAAACATTTCTCAAATTTAATTTCAAATCTGTTTAATTAGATAATAGATATCATATTAGACTCATGTTAAAGTAGAAATATTAATACTCTTTTATACACACTGTAGCCTAAAACACCCACTCAGATAATTATTTTTTCCTATTTTTCAGAAATGTCCACAAAAACAGCCCCTCCTCCTTCCTCACTGCTTCTCCTCATCGTTATTCCCTGTTTAATTAAAATATGCATGATCCATTGATCTGCCTGCTTTCAGTCATTTTCATTGGGCTTCTTTGAGAGGGGGGGTGGATGCCAAGCCATGCATCCCAATGACTTCTTAAAGGTTGGTGGCAAAGTTAAAGGGAACCTTCGACATAACAAAGACCACATTTTAATACTTTAATATAGACTAAAGTAATTAAAAGAGAATTCCACACCAAAACACATTAGGCATCAATCTACCTTGATTCCTGTGACATGATACATAATGGGGTAGACATTAAGGGAAATTTTCCACTGGCCCTTCGGGCCAGTGGCTTTTAAGAATCACTGGCCCCACAACTGTAACCACTGGCCCAGGTAATCGATCCCCATAGTCTGCAAAAAAGACCACCATTTATTAATGCATTAAGTGCATTCAAGTTAACAGCACTCTTTTCATGGGGGTCAAAACCAGTAGACCGTTCAGCAAGCTGACCCTTATACAATGCAGAATGCCTAAAATATTTTTTGTGCTAATAAACAAAATATAAATAAAACTTAAACAATTACAAAACAACACCAACATATTGTGAAATAAAAATAACAATACAATATGTATATCAGGGGTGCCCAACCTTTTCTGACCCAAGATCTACTTTTCAGCAGCCAACCCCTCCGGGATCTACCAGTCCAATATCAACATTTCAAACCACACGCATCATTGCCAGCCTGCAGTATCTCAAGTATGCCAGCCTGCACTATCTCAAATCTCAAGTTTTTGGATCAGAGCGCGCATCTGAGCCGTTGTCGCCTAGTTTGTAGGGGACTAATACAGGTTGTCATGGCGACCATACAACAAAACTTTGTACAAGAAAGGTGCGGGTGCACCAACGGTTTGTACACCAAATGCACGGGCGCCAAACGAGGGCATTTTACCACTGGCCCCATCGGGCCAGTATAGGCGCCATCTGGTGGTCCGCACGTGTTTTCAAACCTGTTTCGGGCCATCGGGCCAATTATAATGTCGACCCCTGTGATACATTATGTCCTTGATTTTTGTCATTGTTTACATTTCACCCTGAGGTTCTTCTTCCTCCAATGCAGTTTGCATGTTCGCAGGTTATTCTAATGCGGATATTTTAGTAGCTCCAAACATATTTTTTTCACACATCACATCAAAGCACACACTCTAAGATAATTGGACCACTATATGATTTTTAAAACCCGTGAGGCACTCGTGAGACCGAGGAGTTTCAACCGGAGTGGCAAAAGGGAGGGGAGGAGAGGAGGATGAATAGATTACCTCTGTGATTACATGTAAAGACTGCCCCAGAGTGATGTAAAACTCACGCATGAGTATCAGTATACTATTCAAATATGATGTGTGAAAAGTTTGGAGTTGCAAAAATACCCACATTATAATAAAGACAACCTGCGCCAATGCAAACTGCATTGGAGGGAGGGGGTCCTCATGGTGAAATGTAGAAAATGAGGCATCTGCGACATAAATCAAGGACATTATGTAATTTATGTATCATGTCACAGGAATCAAGGTAGATTGATGCTCATTGTGTTTTGGTGTGGAATTCTCCTTTAAAGGCAAGTTTGCATGTATGTGCTTGTAACGCCTGAAATCAATAATATCAGTATTGCGATATTGCGTCCTGCGGGCCGCATTAAGTGAAGGTGGAGGGGCCACATGCCAAGGGGCCCCACGGGGCCCCCAGGGGCCCGCCAGTTGCCTGTGTACACTGTAGCACATTCCACAACATGACATCAACTCTGTATTTAGCAAAGATACTATGTTTCATGTTGTCCTTGGATAGCACCTAGATCTGTATACCACAAGCTGCTGATGCTGTACTTCTACTGTATATTAGTAGAGTAGCCTACACACAGATGCATCTGGAATCCCACATCGACGTCACAGCTGTTAGCTCTGAGAAGAGGTTCGTGTGAGGATAGCCTTGCTTCTGTAGAGCGGGTCAATCAAGACCAGACGGTGGGCCTTGGAGTGTTTGCCCTCAAAATGTGAGGTTGGGGTAGTGGTTTAACAGGTGGTCCGGGGACCACCAGTGGTCCCTGAGAGGATTCCAGGTGGTCCCCAGCTAAATGATGGACAGTTGGTAACCAAATGGATCCTTATACATCTATAACTTTTACGCTCCCAAATTATATTTAATAAAATTTTAAAATCTGAATCAATTAATTTTCAAGAATGTACACATTTAGAAAATGTAGAATAATTGTTAGAATAACAATTACAATAACAATGCAGAATAAATAGTGGGTTTGGTATGAAAAAGGTTGAAAACCACTGGGTTGGGGGTTCATTCCCCCGGGCCAGTACCCATACCAAAGACTGTAAAAACGTGACCCTCTCTGCTTGGCACTCAGCATCAGTGGGTTGGATTGGAGGTCAAATCAACAAATGATTCACCACTCATCGCTTCCAAGAGATGAGTCGATTGCAGACAACAATCACACTGCGGTAATGCGTGTGCATGACTAATCGCACGACTTTGACTTTGAGCTGTCGGAAAAAACAAAACACCTAACCTTTCGAAAAAAAAAAGTAAAGGTGTCCGAACCGAGCTGCAGATGATCCTAGGATAGGCATGTATACATGTTTAACAACCTTTTCTCTGAGCAATCAGGTTCCAATTCCAAACAAAGCTAGCCTAACAGGATGAATGGACAAAAACAGTACATTATCCTAATTAATTCGAATCCATAGAGCTTACATAAATACACAGAGGGACGTGGGCGTCAATGACGTCAATATTTGTCAACACAAATTATCATTTTCAAGGTATCTGAAAATTACTTTGTGTGTGTGTGTGTGTGTGTGTGTGTGTGCGTGTGTGTGCGTGTGTGCATGTGGTGTGCGTGCGTGTGTGTCTTCTGATGGAATGTATAGCCTCAGGATATACTGTCACTGTAACTGTCAACATGTTGTCTTGAATTTGGGGCACATTCACTAGGTTTTGCTTGCCTCTGTGTGCCTAACATGGAGTTAGCTTTTCAAAAAACAAAAGTGCAAAGAAGTTTTATAGACAATGTTGTGTGTGAGCTATCACGGGCAGTCTGTCTACCTGGATTAGACCCTGTTTGAGACGAAACAAACAGTACCATTTAACAATTTAGTCATCCCTATTTGTCTTATTCTTTTTTTTTTTTTTTTTTTTGCCTTTTTTTTTGCCTTTTTTAGTATTCTGAAAAAACAAAACATGTCCAACGAGGCACTTTACATCAACACTTCTGTGGGCTTATCGCTTCCGGACAAACCAGTTTTAAGCATGTTTGCCACTTTGATGAAGCGTGCTGTAACCCGGCCACATGTCAGTCAAATGAACCGTTAATATTTGGAAAGCATGAGTAGTGCCGGTTAGAGCTTTTGTTATCTGGTGGTAAGTCTAAGGAACTATATCAGGTAACAAAGCCTTAAAAGATCAGGGCCTAAAAAAGCTGACTTTGGTTGGTCATCATGGCTGGGAAAAGAGAGTCCTCTGCGTTTCATGATGAATGTACCAGAACGAGTATATTTGGCTCAGGCAGCCCCAGCATTGTTTTATCCAGAGTTCATCGCAACACATACAGTTGTACTGTCCTGGAAATTGTTGGTATAAACATTCTAAATGTCCCCTATAGGTGTTATCTCAGTTGTATATTTGCTCCATTCCTGTGTGGGTTGGGGGTTTCATTTTGTGACTGTGCATTTGTTGACTCATGTCCTGACCGTAAAAAAATGGGTGGGCTGTAACACTATAAAGCCTGTGTGCTGACATTGTTCCTTGGAGCCATTTGCTGGGGTTTTCCCATTACGTGAGGTTGTCATGTAGGTTCCAACTTCCTACTCGAGTAAAACCATGATACATTTTAATCTGAGTTGTGGTCTTACCTCATATTTTGTGTATGTGTTTTCTGCACGTATAGGTCCGCAGATTACATCGACCGTACTATTGCACTGTACTTTTTGGCAGTTGCAGGCTTTGAGAAAAATATCAGTGGTCTGCAGCTACTTTGTTAGTGGTAAATAGAAACTGAATGTTGGATGGCTAAATGTCCTTGAACCTTTGTAGGATATAACAGTCCCATACTGAGAAGGTGTTTGTTCAGCCTCTTCTTGAACGCATGATGACCATTACCAGATGTAATGTCTTCAACGATGGAAAGGCTGTTCTGTTATAGCAGAGCGGAGGGAGCTCCTATCAAGGCACAATAATGTTTAGGGAGTTTTGCACTGACAAAAAATAGGCGTTTCCAGGATATGGCTTGGCATTACACTGCAGGTGATTTGACCCATGTGGTGTGACCTTGGGGTGGCAGTGTGTGTGTGTGTGTGTGTGTGTGTGTGTGTGTGTGTGTGTGTGTGTGTGTGTGTGTGTGTGTGTGTGTGTGTGTGTGTGTGTGTGTGTGTGTGTGTGTGTGTGTGTGTGTGTGTGTGTGTGTGTGTGTGTGTGTGTGTGTGTGTGTGTGTGTGTGTGTGTGTGTTCTGATGCATGCACCAGAAAATACATTTCTGGTGCCTGCATCATTTTGCTGAACGGCTGAACAGCAATGAATGTGAAACAAGCTCTGGTTCATCAGGTGTTTAAGATTTTATAATATTGCACTTAACTGCATAATATTGCACTTATTTGCAATATTATGAAGTTGTACTTCATGCACTGTAATGACACCTCAAGATGTCATTTTAGGCATAAGGTGATCTTAAGCTCACCTGACATTTTTACATTGGGTAAAATGTAAAGACAGGTTTACATTGGGTAAAATGTACATTACTGATCATGTAACAAAACATGTTTAGTGTTCTAGAGTTAAAGTCTAAATATAGCAAACAAATCTGACGGTATAGCACCTTTTGGCTGCTCTTGTTTTCCCCACCATCTCCAGTGTTAACATCAGATAAAGATCTCCCTCTCCATCTTCTACTGTAGTTAAACATTGACCTGATGACTGCTCCTGGCAGCTGGTGTGTTGTTGGTCTTATTGCCATCATGCTATCTAGAAAAAAAAAAAAAACTCACAGCTCATAAACTTCTTACCTATTGCACCTTTCTAATGCAATTGCCGTTGTGAGGTTTTGATGCAATGGACAGAAAAATGGATAGTGAATTAAAAAAAAAAACACATGGTGAAACACATCTTGATGACAACATCAAGATGTAATTCACCATGTTATTATTATTTTTTCTAACCTCTTTGTACATTAAGAGTGTTAAAGTGGTTTGATGGCATGTGATGGATGCATTCAGTTAGCTCAGGGGTTTTCAACCAGTGGTCCGGGGACCACCAGTGGTCCTTGAAAAAGTTCTAGGTGGTCCCCAGTCTAAATGATGGAAAGTTTGTTAACTGGATGTAAATCTTTGAGACCATAAACATGAAACCAAATGGACCCTTGCGGGTCCATGTTTACACTCTCAAGAGTTAAAATATTCACCATCTGAATTAGCCCAAGTCTACACAACTGGAGAATGTAGAAGATGAATGAAATTTTGGACAAAAGCAAAATATGTCTTTAGTTTTAGTTACAGGAGGGCTAAAATGTTAGTTAGCTGATCCATCTCTTTTCCTCTCTCTCTCCCACATCCACACAGAGGTGTTAATGTCGGGCGACCACCATGGACGACGCCTTCACCCAGCTGATCTTGGGCATCGCGGTGACGAGCTTGGTCACCTTCCAGCTGCTGTTCCACTGGGTAAGCCCGTGGGTGTCGACACGCGTCAGCCCCGGCTTCACACGCCTCGGAGACAAGCAGAAGGTGGAATGGAACTCCAGGTAAGAAGAATAGACCATTCTATAGTAGTTAGTGTTGTAGTCAAGACCACCTAAATCGAGAGCAAGACGAGACCAAGACCTAGGGGGTTCTCGGTGGCGAAAGAGACCCGAGACATTTGCTCTGAGATGGTGACAAGACCAAGACAAGTTGAGGGTGAACCAAGACAAGACCACGAGACAAATGAAGTGCAGAGAGGCGAGACCGAGACAAGACCAAGACAATTGAGGGCGAGATAAAAACAAGACCTGGACAATGAAAATTTGTCTTGAGACTGGACTTGAGACGAGACAATGTCGTTGTAGTAGACCCAATGATTCTGTGGTTGAGATTGGCCTATCCAGGAACTGAACTTGCGCATGCACACACACTTCAGAACTCAAGTGGGGCGGTAGGTGCTAACCACACCTTTTAAGTTTAACAGCAGAGAACTGAGCTGATCCCGCCTTGCGGTACTTTCGCTGCTGTCTACCATCACATTTTAGCAGCTTAACAGTTCGTAGATCTGCTATGTTTGTCCAAAAGTGGCCTCCTACGGCAGGAGTTTTCAACCTTTTCGATACCAGGGCCCACTATTTATTCCCCATTTGAGCCACAGACTACTGTTTGGAGACATTTTAGCCCCACAGACCCCCCAAAGCTAAAGATTTATTTTTCTTTTGTCCACAACATGGATCTGGGAAACAAAAACAGGCAAATATACAGATCAAAATGGTCATTAATCTTCTCGTGCGGACTTGAGCTAATTCCACATGATGAATATTTTAACTCTTGAGAGAGTAAACATGAAACCAAATGGACCGGCAAGCAAGGGTCCATTTGGTTTCATTTTTTACGCTCGCAAGAGTCACATCTGGTTAACCAACTATTCATCTGGTTAACTAACTTGTGGTCCCAGACCACTGGTTGAAAACCACTGTCCTACAGGATTTCAGCCCCTGCCTCTCTGAACATTTTTCTCTGCACGCCCCTGTAGTACTGCTGTGGGCGTGAGTAGGCGTTGATAGTGCTCCTGATCTACAACCTATTAACAGGGCAGCCTTTCAGATCGGCCTGATTGTCAGGCAGACAAGACGATGCCAAGTATTGCTTCAATCAGATAGCGTTCATAATATGGACTTTGGCCCAACATGGCAGTTGGATTAGTGGCACAGCGATAGCGATCATTCTGATTGTTTCATGGGCGGTCATTAAAAAATGACCCCATGCTAACTCATAAATGGATCTCCTGCTGAACATTTTTTGGCTCATTGCCCAACCTTTGTTGAAAATGATATCCGTTGTTGCCGAGCGACTTTGCCGCTTTTCAGCCTGTCTTCGTTTAATTAGTCCTCACTAAATGTTCCTCTGAAGGCTGTGTGAGGGCAGTTCAGAAACCTGTCGTCCATGGTCATCATCATTTTTAGGGAGTTTAACAGAACAAAATAGGTGAAATAAAAGGAAATTTCAGGAAAAGAAAGTCTGCAACTTCTATTAGCTTAGACCAGGGGTTTTCATCCAGTGGTCCATCGACCACCAATGGTCCCTGAGAGGATTCCAGATGGTCCCCAGCTAAATGATGGGCAGTTGGTAACCAAATGGACCCTTTATAGATCTGTAACTCTTGAGAGCGTAAAATGATACCAAATGGAATTTGGTATCATTTTACGCTCTCTAGAGTTAAATCATTTTACGCTCTCGAGAGTTAAATTACATTACTTCATTTTCAAGAATCTTCACAATCAGAAAATGTAGAAGAATTGTTATTCTGGCCAACGTTTTGCTAGTTATCTCTCTGTAAATTGTAGACAAAAAAACTTGAAAATCCTTAGCTTTGGGTCAGAGAGACTAAACTCAACATTGGTCCGTGGCTAAAATTCAGAATAAATAGTGGGCCTTGGTATGAAAAAAGGTTGAAAACCACTGGCTTAGATTACACATCGTTCAAATACTGCAAGGACTTTGAAGAAGTCATGTAGAATGGGTCCACAGGTCTAATGAAGGGGTCATATGGGGAATTCCACATGGACGTCATGAGTGCGGTGCAGCTGCTGTCCTGTTGAAACGCACCATGCAGCAGGGCTCTTCGTTTTCAGCTGCTTGCGAACACAGCTGTGCAGCGTCGACTAAAATTAGGATGAAAAAATGTCCATTGACTACCTCTTTTCACAGACAAACACAGAATAGTAACTAAATAACAGGCGTGCAAACTTTCTGGCAAAAAATCGATGTTTTTACACACCTACAGTACGTGATTCATGCAAATCCGCTAACAAAAAAAAATGATGGTGGTGGGGGTCGGACGGTCACCCTCTGGTAGTCCTGAAAACCCTTACATTTTTCGCGACGTGGGCTTCTCATATGTCCACGCACACTGTCTGTCTCCTTTTTCACCCTAGACCAAACAAAGCTCTCAACCTCTTTTCCTGCCTGACTACTGTTCACTATCAACAAAGGCATAAAGTCCTCCCAAAACAAATCTTTAACCATGTGTAAAATCAACCGTTATGAATATAATTTTCTTGTATTTGTTTGGGTCAGTGAAACCTAAGCTCAAATAGAGATTTTGTAAGCAAATACCATGTACCAGCATAGGAGGGGTTACAGCACGATTGCGGTGTGGTATGTCAATCAAACTGTCAGATTCAGGCTGTCTGCTGTGACTGACTGACTGACTGACTGACTAATTGACTGACTGACTGACTGACTGAATGCAGAGTATTAGACTGCCTTAATGACATTGACCAATGCCTGTCAAGGTGAGCAAGGCAAACTTCTAGTGTGCATCTTCTTGTATTACAAGAAGCTTCTATCACTATGTGCGTCAATAGCCAATCATGTAATGTTGGGTTTGATGAGGTCAGATCAACATATGGAGTGCCAGAACAGGTCAGCTCCATATTTGGTGGCAGCGTCATGAGTGTATAGGGCTTGATGAGGTTAGTTGAGGAGACTCAACTGTCAGACTGACAGTTTTGCAGGTTGTCATAGTTAACTACCACCTACGGTCGCAATAATAAAACGAAAATACCCAGCATAAAATGAAGGAAGGTGTAGCCTGAACTATAGCCTTCAACAAATACCTCATAAATCGGTTGTTCTCACATAAAAGTAGCACACATACAACATGATATATGATCTGCTATTTTTGAATAGCCAACACAAATAATCTAAAATGTTGTGCTCGTTTAGGGGTTGGTTGGGACATATTCTCTAAAATTATATTTGTATCTCAAACAGGTTAGATCAGTTCTGATGGAACACATCTTACAATTGGCTCCTCAATATTCACTGTTGCTCTTCATCTTCTGTTATAAGATTAATGGTCATTTTGATCTGTTTTTTTTTTTTCTTCTGAAATCCAGCCTGAGATTGTGGACAAAAGCAAACAAAATCTTTAGTTTGGGCGTCTGTGGGGCTAAAATGTCATCAAATGGTGGTCTGTGGCTCAAATGCTGAATAAATAGTGGGCCCTGGTATCAAAAAGGTTGAAAACCACTGTTATAAAATAAAGCATTATTCAACCTGTTCTATTGAACTGTTCCGCATGTTGCTACAACATACAGTACTGTCGATGCCAAACACACTTTTCAGTATTACCAGTAAGGCCATCGCATGGCTGGATTATCTATTCTATATAATGAAGAAATGCATATATACACTATCTGTATACAAAAACAGTGACTACAGAGTGCCACTGCATGTCTACATAAAATGGAATCTTTTGGAGCCAGAAGGAAGAAGAGTTTGCCATGTCAGAAATGTTGTTCTGTTTGGGGATTTGATGTCTTTCAGGACGGTGTCAACGTTCCATGCCCTGCTGGTGGCGTGGTTATGTCTTTACATCCTGATGTTCGATGACAACGTCAACCAAGACCCAGTCTGGTGAGAACCCGAACCGAACCATGCTCTGCTCTGCTGCTTCTCATACACACTGGGCCCTATTTCAGGTTTTAAGTCTTAAGTCAAAACTTGGAGGTGTGGCAAAGCTGTTTTGAGTGGCCAACAGCTTCGCCACACCTCCAAGTTTTGACTTAAGACTTAACACCTGATACTTAAGACAATCAAAATAGGCCCTACTGAGTTTGTTAGCCCATTCGGGACAGGAACCACATGTTTTAACCTAATCTGTTGAAGAATAGCAGATCTTCAAGCTCATATTGTTGCAGCAAGAGCGCCATGCTATGAGGTGCTATATTTGAAAAATCATATATATTTTTTTTCAGACTAAATGTTTTTTAGCTCAAATCCTTGGTTCAGTGAGCTCTCTGAACAAATACATGTCAGGTGGGGCAAAGGGTTGATCACCATTGAGATAAACATGTTTTTTTTCCCCCCAGATTTTATTTATTTATTTATTTATTTACAATCGGGTCCTCATGTATAAATGGATAGACCCCTGCTTTGCTGTTGATACACAGTGAGCTTGTTAGGGCTAGTGTTTTAAGTGACAGATCGACTCATACACAAACCCTGACAGTCAAAGTCCAAGGGTGTTTGTATTTAAACAAAGAGGAACTAGTGGAGGTGGTGTGAGAGTGGGAACATGGGGGGAGACTGGCTGGCATGCTTGCAGATAGGCAGGTATGCAGACAGACAGACAACCAAAATACATTTTTCATGATTTTTTTTTTATTCATATAAACCTCAGCACTACTGGGATCCATTAGGGGTCCATTCACTGAAAGCTAGGTTGATTCTGTCAAGTAAAACTATGATGATCAGTGTTGCCAGTGGATATTTTATATCCAGTGTTTGTTGGCCCAGTGAATATAATGAGTACATAATATGCAATCTATCAACAATAAAAATGTTAATGGCAGTTGTTCGATGTTATCCACGTTTTTATAAGCACTATTATGTGTGGGTGTCAGTGCATGTGTGCGTTTTTGTGTGCAACCATAAAACAATTAGCCTACATCACTTCCGTTTGTTGCAACCGCTTTCTTTACGACATCACTTATGGTTTAATAATTAATCCGGCATGCCTTGCCTAGAGGGTCAACATTTAAGCCATAAAGTATGTGTATGTGTCTTCCTTTTAATTGTCATATGACAAGGGGGAGGGATGCCTTTTGATATTTATTGAAGGTTTACAAGCATAATGAATCACAAAAACTAAGCTATGATGACTAAACCTAAGTCTAAATTACACTGTCAATTTTTTCGATGGATATAAACTAGACTAAAACATTAGGGTGGGGAAATAGTGGATTTGGAGAAGAGATCCAGTAGCACTAAAAGACAAGTCATTGTACGCTCGGTTTTGTGCAGGTGTCACCTGCATCTCTGCGATCTGCAAGCTCTCAGATCTGCTATTTTTGGCACACCACTGAGTATTAATATCAGGCACTTCAAAGGCATCAGTGACGCAGTGCTGACAGTGTGATTCTGTTCTCAACAGGGGAGATCCTTCGCTGGTGAAGATCAACGTTGCCATCACAACCGGCTACCTCATATCTGGTGAGAGGAACCCTGAAATGTATTCTTCTTTCTTCTTCTGAAAACCACAGTAATGATCAATTGTCATCCACTGTGTTCCACAACTATGTTATAGTTAGGAACCAAATGGACCCTTTATGAGTCTGTAACTTCCAGACTCCACAAGTTACCCCAGAAGCTACAAGTTTGTGTTTGTGTGTAGACACGCACAAGTCACCCCGGACCCCACAAGTTTGCACCACTAAAAATGACTCCTTTACACAGCTGTTGTCATCTTCTGTTATGCAGCCTGGGAACTTTAAATGGACTGTATGAAGAGATTTTTGAAACAACTTTGCTATTTCGATTTGTTTTGTTTTGTTTGTGAATTCTTTACCTTTAACTCTCTCTCTCTCTCTCTCTCTCTCTCTCTTTCAGATCTGCTGCTAATATGTTACTATTGGAAGGCAATAGGCGACAAGTATTTTGTAGTTCATCACTTGGCAGCATTGTATGCTTACTACTATGTACTGGTGAGTTCCCTATTGGTTAGGCCAGATGAGACGGGGGGAGGAGTGAACCAATGGGCGAACAGCTCTGTTCGTTGAAGCTGGTTGAAGTCAGTCAACTGACCAATAGCTGACCAACAGTCTGACAAAATATTTGCACAGTCATATGAACTGTGCAAATATATTGTTTTGACACATATTTAGATTTTAATCAAATATTAGCCATATATGGCTAGCCTTAGTCTAGTGTTACTGGACAAAATATCAAAACCTTATAGTCATATGGCGCAAAGCAAAATATAGAAACTATAGTTTAATCATGAAAATGAACACTGCTTGACACAACTGGATTAGCTTTAAGAGTGATGGATAAACATAAACATTGGTACCTCAATGGTTATGATTTTCATAACTTTGTTTATGAAAGTCATTTTGTTAAACTTGGCTTTAGTTGGTTAGAATTGACTTTAAAGGCCTGTATCTTTAGCTTGCGCAAACATACAATCACATTGTCAGCAATCACATTGTCAGCAGCGACATCCATTGCAATGGAAGTGTATAGCATATTCATGTCTTGGTGTGTTGATAGAAACATAGAGGAAGTCTAGGGAAGCTTCTGGAAAGGGTAATGGAACGTATTCCCTCAGCAGTGAAGAGCAGTGCTGTTCGCCCCTTGGTTTTAAAAACATCCTCCAGGTGTCACTAAATGCTCTGTCGCAGGTTATAATGTATGGCAATGATAGTTTTTCTTTTTTCTTTTTCTTTTTTTGCATGGAATGCATAATAATGATGATAATGGCTGAAGCCTCCCTCCCACCCCCAAACCTCCTTCCTTCCATCTTGCCCGTATACAGACACCATGCTTTCTCCCCCTCCTTCCCTTTAGTTTAATACCCCCACCCCTTTAATAGCCCCTTCAGTGCCCGCGTTGAACTGAAGCCGAATGTGCCAGGGCTCACCGCGGCTGAATGCGCTGCTATGCGACTGCTTTGTGCATGTGGACATTCTCAACATGCTTCTGATGTATAATATAATATAATCTACCTACCTAACTACTTTAATCCCCTAAAATATGTTTTGTGCTAACTAAAACTGTGCCTCTGTCGACTTAAATGTCGTCTTTCTTCCTGTCTTTCCTGTCTCTCCTGTGGGTTTGTCTTGCACACACACGATTTTCACTTTCTAACCCAGCGTGAAAAAAACACTTCTGGCAGCGCAGCTGCATAGCGAGCCTCATTAGTTCGCCATTAGACTCCTGAACCACACCTGCCGGGTTTGAACCTCGCTGCCACGACAATTTGTTCTGACGACGTGTGGGCCAATGTTTTGTACAAGCAACAAAAACAACATGCAAAGATGCATGTGCACTTTGGGTTGTTCAGCAGTCTCCCGCTGTAGAGCGTCGGCGCATTCTATTTGAGGAAAACGAAACCGTGCTGAGTAATTATTAGCTCAGCAATTATTATTATTTCATGCGTAAGCCGCTGGCAGGCAAACGAAATGCTGATGCAAAGCACAAAGTACGTTTGCTCAGGACAGCAATGAGACGGGAGACGATTTACTCCACTATTTTGTGCAGTGCCAATTCCTCCTGCGACCGACTTTGCGTGTATGTCAGTGTGTCTGTCTGAGCACAGACAACAAACATGCACGCATGCTTGCACATACTCATTGGCTACAGGAGCCAGTGGTGCCCTGGTGAGGGTAACCGTTTGAACTGTGTGTTATTGCTAATGCTGCTTTAAATGTGTTGTGTTAATTTATATAGTGCAAATACCGGGTAATCGACCCTACACTAACTAACCACAGCAATGGACTTATACTGTGAAAGCAAGCATGCTTTGGTATTCCACCTCTGTCGCTGATCTATTCGATTTCCACTAATCCGTCTCAGTCTGTGTGTCTCTTGTCTGTCCACTGCTAATACAGCTAGAACACAAACAAATTTAAAGAGCGTCTTCAAAACCCATGCAAAAAAAGGAAAAAGAAAAAGAAAAATTGCCACCACAGTTCAGGCTAAAACTGCAAAATTGAAGTCAGGTTGTGGGGGATTTCATTTACCAAAGAACAACAAAAATCTGCTGAACAGGGAATCGGGAATAGCCTGATTCATGTCCCTTTTATGTCAAATCTTTTCGGCGAAAATAGCTGATCTACAAGCTCACGATCTGCTATCGCGTCGCAAGCTTGCAGATTGGCTATTTGCATCCGTCCTACTCCCCCAGAATAGGAAGGCCAATGTTGATGTGATTATAACCTAGACAGAGACTTCAGTTGACAGTTCCTAGTCTCGTCTGCTGTCTTTTTCTGTGCGGTTGGTTGCCCTGTCGCAGTCACAGTATGGAGTTACCAGTACCTAGACGTATGAGCATGCCCATGCTAATAGATAGAAACCTTTTTTTAGTTGCTCCTTTTGCAGTATGTACTGTATACAGTATGGCACGTCTCCGTAAGTATCTTTTCAATGGACAGTTTTCTGTTTCAGCCTCCCAGGTAAGAGACTGGAGTGTGATGATGATGATGATGATGATGATGATGATGATGATGATGATGATGATGAAATGAATGTAAAATAATGTCATCCATGTTGTCACTGTGAAGCCATGCAGGCTTTAGATCAGGGCTGGGTTTCGCAAAGCTTCTTATTATCAATTAATACAGTCTGTCAATCGGTAACTTAATGAATCAATCGATCATCAATCAATTCATCACGGATCAATTCCCACAAATGAGATATGATTCATGCCCAGAACATTTCTGTGACCAACAACAGGCCTGTGAAATTACTTACTAATTAATCTGAATGAGTAAGTAATTTAGTGTGACTAGACCTACCATTTCATTATGTTAAATTAATCACTGTCACTATGCAGAGGTTGTAAATAAGCTGTGCACATCCGGCCCTGGTCTTTAAGAGCAACATGTATGAAAGAAATAACTGTTTCCTCTTGCATGGCTATTAAACTGCTGCTCTGTCTACAGTGGCTGGCCCATGCTGTATCAAAAAGCAAGCTGTTCTGATATTTATTCAACAAATACATCCTGTTGAGAATAATATCAACTATCACATGAATGATTAATTCATAACGAATGTGAATTATATCAACTATCGATGCACTTTGACCATGAATTGAAATGCCAAAGGGAACTAGAAAGATGAAATCCTGCGCTATTGTGAGTGTGGTTGCTTATGTTTATAGGAAACCAGTATACAGTATACACAGAGTGTCACAGAACGTATACTGTCCAATCAGATAAGGGCAAAGTGGACACATGTCTGGGATCACTGTTGAACAATTTAAATGTTTTTCATCTGAGCTGATGTGTGCATTAACAATAGTCTGGTTGTCTATATAAGCAGCCCCTCTAAATGGAGTTTGTCCCAAACATTGGGTGTTGTAGCATGCCATAAGTGAACATAACATGACCTACAAAGCTTAAATATGCACATATTAATAATTTAATAGTCATTTTAGCTTGTGTTGTCTAATGTCCGGTCATCACATTATGCTCTTTAGGCTACAGTAAACAAGCACTAACCTCCCCGCTGCCAGCCAAACAAAAATGGTCTAACTTCCATTGCAAGCCCCCACCAAACACAAATGTTTGGTCAAGCCAGGTGATTTCATCTGGAAATGCATTGGGTTGGCCATTGGTAGCTAAACACAAGATATCTCGATGCTGGCATAGATGCGATTAAACACAGACAAGTCACAGAATGCTGACAAAACACTTGTTGTGTATGCGTGAGTGCAGGTTAATAGATAACGCAGACCTGTGCTATGAAGAAAACGTCAGGCTTGCAATGCAATCAATGTATTAAGCAGCAAATTGAATTTAACTAATGTACATTTGACTCTAAAGAAAAAGCAATCTTGAGCAGAAACATAATATGAGCAGCAGGTTCAAATTCACAAAGCGGAGCTGTATCGATGTCCAGTCCTCCTCCAAACAAGAAACATAAAATGATATAATGTTTAATGTTAAAGTGGAGCTGTATCGATGTCCGTGCAGTCCTGCAGGACAAGAACACTGCGAAAACATCCGGTATGATGACGTTGCTGTTACTTGATTCTGATGACAGTATCCTGTATCTGCTGCCATCAGCACAGGATGCAACACCAGAACACCTACCCCATTAATACATTTCACTGGGAGGCGGGTGGCATTTGGTGTCCCGAATAGAGGTCGTACATTGTGTCCGATTAATGACACACACGCCTATACTCAGAAAGGTCCTGTTCCACTTTTATATCCTTAAAATACCAAAGGATTCTCCTTAATACCTTGCTTTTAAACCAAAGTAAGGTGACTTGCTATAAAAAGTCATGGCATTTAGACGTGTCAACCTCAGGTCTAAATGGGTTAAATGATGAAGACTTGGTGACCAAATGGACCTTTACATCCCATAATACAAAGCGTTGGCTCTGAAAGAACATATTGAAAGATTTGTGCCACGTTTTCACAATTTCCCCCAAAATAGCAAGTGTTCACGCCCCATTGCACGCCACAGAGTGGTACGCTATGGGGCGAGAACACCTGCTATTTTCCAATAAAAGTTCCAAGTGTCCAATAAAAGACCAAAAGTACAGTACAAATTACAGAATGGTTTAACTCTGTAGAGCTCTTGACGTTAAATTGCTTAACTTACAAGTCGATCGTACCACATCAATACAGCATGAAGTTATGGATTCTTATCCAATAATAACAATACATAGCACTATAATATTCTTTAGTTTAGGGTCTGAGAGGACTTTGGATATCCTCACCTTGTGTTCTGACGGGGTGAAGAAGGGATGTTGTCATACTGTGTGGATGTTCTCACCTTGTGTCGTTACAGGGTGAAGGGATGTTGCCATACTTTGCAAACTTCCGTCTGTTGGCTGAGTTCTCCACTCCATGCGTCAACCAGCGGTATGTCAATCTACTTGAATCAATCTGCCCTACGCGATCCACTGCTGATTTTGGCATTAAAGTCATATTATTTTAGTAAGCAACATTTACAGTTGATTTTCTCATCATAATGGCAGATTATATTTTTGGTTTCAGGCTGAAAATAGGCCATCTACACACTCACAATACGTCAATATTGCATCAAATAAGAACTGAGCCTCCAAAAGTAAACAAATGAACCTGCTGGGGGTTTGACTCATTGTGGCTGTGAATCATCAACTGATGCTAATGTTAGCTATGCCAAGTTAGTCACCTTTTCTCCAGAAATGAGTGACTGACTGTCCCTATGTTTAATGAAGCAACATGCTTCTGCTGTTGTACCAGTGGTTTTCAACCGGTGGTCTGGGGACCACCTATGGTCCTTGAGAGGGTTCCAGGTCGTCCCCAGCTAAATGATGGACAGTTGGTTAACCAGATGTAACTCTTTGAGAGCGTAATAATGAAACCATGTTTACACTCTCAAGAGTTAAAATATTCTGAATTCTGAATCTGAATCTGAATTAGCCTACGCAAATAGAGGATGATTGTGGACAAAAGCAAAAAGAAATCTTTAGTTTTAGGGTCTGAGGGGATAAGATGTCCTCAAATGGTGGTCCACGGCTCAAATGCTGAATAAATAGTGGGCCCTGTATCAAAAAGGTTGAAAACCACTGCAATAGTACTACACACAGCACCACAGACAGTGCACACTTTGGTGTGACCAACAGGGGGCACTGTTTCACCAATACAGAGTGCACTCACTCAACCACCAACATTTTGTTTTATTTTTATTTTTTTATTTAGCCCATTTATTGGACCACAGGTCTTATATGAAATGATCCTAAGATTACCTTATGATGATTAGGTGATTAGGTGATCATTAGGTGTCCTTCACATGTTTTCCACGTGCTAATCCCAGTGCCGGCCCTGGACTTTATTGAGCTTCAGTCGAGAGTTCCTGTGGACTGTGATGGGCACGTCTTTGTTCCTCCCATCCCAGGAAATCAATTCCATAAGGCACCATGAAAATATTTTGTGTAAAAAAAAACAGAGTAGAATACATACCTGGACGTCTTATGAGGCAATATGAGGCAGTCCTCACGCTACAGGCAGCAGTAACATTTCCCAATTAGAGGGGCAGGCGAAAATGGCATGGGGGCCGCCTCCATACCATTTTCATTTAAATGCTTTAATTCTGTGACCGACAAGATGTACATCTTGTACAGAACTTATATTAGGCAAGAAAGCATCAATAACAACATCAGTTGTTGTTAAAGTTGCAACAGCATGCATAAAGCTAAAGGTCGGATTCAGAGTGTTCTGTTTTGAATTTGAATCATGAAATGGTGTTGGTTTAGTGGTGCCAAAATTGTAGTTAGTTAGTAGCAGAAGTAGTGTTTCAAATAATCTTAAATATAAGCACTTTAATAGCTTTGAAATTTGGGTTGTTTGCATTGATGGGAGAGTTGGGGCGTTTAGGGGGGCATTGTGGGCCCTGGGATGACAAAGGTTGAAAACCACTGCTTTAAATTAACGTTCTTAGTTCATTTAAAATGATCGTAGATGACTATTTTTGTGTATTTAATGCACTACCATGTCTTGTTCTTACTTACTGTAAATTACTTACTGCAGTGTCTGCTAAATGCCATTCTAATTGATGTGTGTGTGTGTGTGTGTGGGCGTGCGCGTGTGTGTATGTGTGCACGTGTGTGCAACCCTGCCATGCATCGTTTCCAGCTGGTTCTTCGAGGTGCTCGGCTACTCCAAGTCGTCCCGTCCCAACGTGGCCAACGGCGCCGCCATGGCCGGCGTCTTCTTCCTGGTGCGCATCGCCGTCATGCCGCTGTACTACGGCCGCATGTACGCCGTGTTCGGCACGGCCGCCTTCTACCGCGTGCGGCCCGGCGCCCGTGTGGCCTGGATCCTGTCCAGCGTCTGCCTGGACCTCATGAACATCATGTGGATGCACAGGATCGCCCGGGGCTGCTACCGCGTACTGCGGCGCCGCTCGACCCCGCTCAAGGTCGACGGCGCGTCGCCTCCGCTTCACCAGAACGGGAAGATGGACTGAGAGCCAAGCTCAACATGCAGCGCGAGCGAGCAAGCAGCGGGCCAACACTGAATCAGCCAAGACAACTCTTCTGGCCAAAGGAGCTAGAGCTAGCTAACTTGCAGGGCGGGCTGCATTGCTGCGCATTTAGCACAACTAACCCCCCCCCCCCCTTATTTGACACGGAGAGCTCGCCAGCATGTCCGCATATTCTTGGACGACCGATTGTTTGGTGTCCGAATAGAAAAACAAAAAATGGCGGAAGGGTAGGACGTTCCTCCAGGTGCTTCAAAACACCACCAAGCAACTTCCGTTGCAATGGATAGCTGGATGGTGCGGCTGTCCGCCAACTAGCATAAGGCATTATGCTTTATGTGACTAAAGAGCTGTGGATGTTGTAAGGAATAAGGGAATTCCTAGACGTCGTCCATTGTTGGAACGCAAAGCCGAACGGACGCTCACATGCATGATGTTATACTACACCCCCCACCCCCCAAATACAGCTGATTTTGTTGTTTGGAGTTCTACTCAGCAGTAGCCAGTAATGACTTGTGGAAGAAGTACTCGAATACTTGGTTTTAAAAGTAAAAGTTTGGAATTCTAAATATACTTGAGTAAAAGTAACCTACAACATGTGTTGGCATGAAAATGTATGTGAAGTGTCACGAGTAAAAATACTCATTTCACAGAATGTCCCATTTTCAAGTATTCAAACCTATAGTCAGAAATAGCAGATGTTCTAGCTCGGCTATTTTCAAATGGACGGAGTGCCTGTATATAGGGCTGGTAAATGTATGTTTTATAATAATAATCAAAATCTACAAATTAGGCTAACTAGTAACTCAAGCTTAAAAACAAAACAAAACAAATGTAGTGGCGTAAAAGTGCAACATTTACCCCCTCTTCCACCTCTAGTGGAGTAGAAGTAAAAGCACTGGCAAGTAGAAATACTGGAAGTACAAATACCTCAGAATAATACTTGGATCAGCTAGTCGATGCTGAAAAGCTTTTTGTTTAGCAAACATAGGCAGTCCATCCAAGGCTTTCCACAGCTCAAATCAAGCTTGACTTGTTGAGTTGATAGTGTGCAAATTATATATTTTTATATATCTTTACTATTGAATGTTGACAAATATACAGTGATATTCTTAATAATATCAATTAACTTTGATGCAAATGGAAACAATAAGTTCTAAAAGGATCATTTCACCGACTGGGGAAACAAACAGTAACTGATATGGCACCGATCAAAAAGCACCATTAGGCTGGCCAGACATAAGGAGAACCAGGATATGACTGGAAGCGATGAATAATAATATTAATGCTTTTTAGAAGAGTAGCACAGAACTATATCCCAACACAGCTTTTCCATTGTAGCCAGGGACACAGTATAACCCTACCACATTTTTTTTTATATATTTTTTAAATCCAGTTCCGATCATTGCATTTTGACTTGAGTATCTGCCAATACCGATGTGTCCCGATCCAATATTTATATTTTTATTGAACACATACAGTTAATATCCAATTGAACGTGACATTGATACTAGGGAAGGCCTGATCACATTGTTTTGGCTACGATTCAGATCATTTGCCCTATCCGATTCAGATCATTTTCCCCGTTTTGCGTTTGGATCGGGTAAATTATTATTTTCCCCTGCAAAACGAGCAAGTTCCCCATATGTGTATTGAAAGTAAAATATCCCTTTAAACAACTATATGGACATAACAATGGAAAGTGTCTTTATTTTAAATATGAGCAGAGGTATAGACACGTCATAACTTGGAGCATCGCGTTGGCTGTATCTGAGTTAGCCAACTTCAATTTCAGCCAAACTCTCTTAACTCTTCCCCAGTGTTGCTCTATAATAACTGTGTAACACACACCAAAGAGTTGGGCCAGGACAAACCTTTTTACTCATTCAATCTCTATCTCTCTTTTCAGGTCAACCACAACAATGCAACTCCTTGCAACTCAATGTGGTTTACCTTGGTGTGGTTTACCTTTTTAAAAAGACCAACCCCAACCCTTTGGTGTGGTTTGGGCTGCAGGGAGACGTGGACGGGGGGTTGACGACAACCTCAGGGGACCTCAAGTCAAAAGTTTGTGTCAATTAATGGTCAGTCAGTGCCATAAAGTTTGTCTAGTGCTCAAACGTGGTCAGTCCATTGGGCATTACCAGGGACTGCAATGGGACAGGAGTGGCTTCACAGTGATGTATTGTCCTATGAGGCTATAGGACAGGAGTAGATTCATGCAGGGAAGTCATTTAGTCAATTCTCCTCAGTGTCGCACAAGGGATGTAGAAGGACACCAGTGGTAGCTGTTTGATAAAGGGAAAAAAAATAGTCTTGCATGCTTAAAGGACAACTTTATTTTTATTTTTCAACCAAGATTCATGCTTAGATTATTATTGAAGATAATTTTGTTTCATTTGCTGTTTTCCAATAGACCTCGGAAAATGACATCTGCCCATAAACGCTCACAGGATCTACTGAATGGAAGGGGGAGGTGACAAAACCGATCTTGTGCAGCCAGATGTAATTTCCTGGGGCCTCGTAGGACTATAGGAAATAATAATAAAAACACTACAGTAAATTATTTTAAGCAGAAATTTTTTACTTTGTCTAATAACAACCTCAAGGTCCAGAGGGACTGAAACATCAGTTCTTAATAAACTGTTATTCTTGAGCAGATGACAATGTTCCTGCGTATCTTCTTGATCATGAATCATTGTCCACGGCCTGCACACCTGTTCAGACGCCTCACTCTAGGTGTGTGAGAGCGAGTTCCTAGTCTAATAACAAACTAAAATATGGACATTTGTTGAAAAAAAAAATAAAGTTGTCCTTTTATAGTTAATGCATTACAGTCGCAGATGCCAAAGAGTCACAAGGATGTTCTAAATTCTTCTAAAATGGCATCAAAATGTACTTAAAGTACCAAAAATACGTAAAGTAAACATAGTCATTATACCTAATAGTCTCATTTCATGTCAAATGTATAAAATGTATAACATGATCATAGGACAAAGTACAACCACCGCAAGTTATTATCGTATTATCATACTACTATCATCATACCATGGATTGTAAACAGCAGTAATACAACTTGTCATTGTGGGCATGTAGATCAGGCATGTACCGGTATTTATTTTAAAAAATATTATGGCTTAAGCTGTTCAGAAAATGTTTATATTTGTATTTATTTTTTACAAATCACTCTTTGTAATCCTGTACAAAAAGTACAGTATCGTTCACACACGTAATTTATGAATCTAACTGTACGACATTGTTAAGTCACTGCACGCCAATGTAGTCTTTGTAATGAACATGTTAGACAAATATAATAATGTATGATAATACAAATATAATTCAAGCTACTAGGTACATAGTAGGTACAATAGGCTAACTTAACAACACAACATCGACTGATTCATTCAGAAAATGTCCAATTGACACTCCAAATACAGCTCGTGTTTTTTACATATAATTTTCTTGCATCCTAATGTTCTGATTGGAATGAAAACAATGTGTGTCCCTTGCATATTTAGGCCACGTTCTTTTTGAACACAGGTCGCAAGAGATGAGACACGTATGGGACATTCTGCTGGCTAATGAATGTGTTTATTATTATTGTTTATTTTTTGTTTGCTTTGTTTTTTGTGCCCTGAACTAAATCAAAACCGGAGCCATGAATATTTAATAACATGTGAATGTGAACATAGAATTAATATTCAATATTTTGTTTGTCACATCATCCTTGTGGAATGTAGGGGTTTGCTACGAGGTTGGCATTGCCATCTTCTTAAAACTAGGAAAGCATCAATGTGCCCTTTTAGATATTCGCAACATACAACTGTTTGGGTTTATTATGTGTATCATTGCCTTTAAAAAAAGATATTGTTATTTCCATCCTAGAGTGTTGTTTATTTTCCATTTCAGGTGCTCTTGTCAGGCAAATGTGATTGTTTTTTTTGTGTTTGTTTTTGTTTCTTATATGAGGCAAGCCAATATCCCACTATTGTGATTACAACAACAATAATGAAATACATGAACCCGTCGACTTGTGGCCTCTCCCAATATTAGCGTCAGACTTCGGGGGCTGACAAACATTTCTGATCCGCCCGTCAGCCCTGGAGTGTAAAAAATAATACACATTTTGGGAAGAAAAAATCCTCCTTAAATAGCCAAATAATAATCATACCTGATAAACATTTTGTATCATTGCTCCTCCTCCCATCTTTAAAATGGACATAAATCATACAGTCCCTTTTAAAGATATTTCAGACGAAACAAGACGTAACCTTATAGTCTGTGGTGAAGTGGGAAGCAAGAAAACCATCACGACAGCTGTCGCGATCGCAAATGGATTTCACTGTCTCTTGAAGTGGGAGCCCTTAATAGCTCAGGGTTCTCTATGTTTCCACAAGATAGCTCTGTACACTGCAGGTGGTGGTGGTGGGGGGGTATTTCTCATCCTCCTCAACACTGATAATCATATTACATTACAGCCTTAAAACCTTTTGTTCTTTGGTTTGGTTCTCTTCTTCATGGGTACATGGACAGATACACATTACTATACAGAATGGGCATACATGGGTACACGCAAACAAAGGCAAGTTAATACAACAACTGCTACTTTGTGGATGATATCATGAAAAGCCCTTGTTTGCATCAGGGTCCGCTATATTCAATTCATCTGAACATTTAAAGATGCACAAATATACAGTACACTTATATGAAGAAAATAAAATGATATACAGTACATACAAATAAATCATCAGAAAGTTGCGTTTAAAAAGGGGGATACATGTTGACCTATAAAAGGGGTCAGGTGGGACTCTGTATGATGTCCCGTATAAAAAAAAATATATATATAGTCACTGAGGGGTTAAATTATACTTGAATACTTGACAGTTTATAAGCATAATCTGGGCAGTGCAAATATTGTATGGCTTGCAGTGAGCATATTAGTATGTACATCCATTACAATTCAGTCTATAGATTAGTCCAAAACCTACAAGTAACAATACACAATGTAGGATTGCTGTAGGCAGATGTGGCTGGATTGTCTGGCAGTCAGTCAATTCTTCTGTTTAGTTTACATCCTGAATGTCTCATAGTGTGTGGGTGATCAAATTGGCTCTGTGCTCAATGGGTTCTATGCACACACCATAACCCACTTTCTGTATGGGTGTTACTGTACAATTGATGATACTAATTCAGGTTCTGTTCTATTTATTATACAGTGGTGCTCAAATGTTTTAATTTCAAGGACCCCTGCAACTGTAAGATTGTACAAAGAGTTTTCATTAAAGGGGAATTCCACCCTTTTCAAATTTTCCTGAAAGTGCAAAAATGTGTGCACTCAGAAAAAAAGGTCCTAAAAGAAGAATCAATAACATGATGAAACGCAACTTGATGATGTCATCAAGACTCGGTTGGCATTAACACGGACTCTGTTTTAACAGAATGGAACCGAGCCTTTATTGGTAAGGAAGTACAAGTAGGGGATTCTTTTCAAAATGGAGGGTATGCATGGAGCCCATTTGAACAGAGGACTATATTTGAGGATTTATTTCAGTTTGTCGTCTTGTTTTATGTCTACTATGCTGAGTAATCATTCACCGAGAACAAGATAAAACAAATGCTGGAAGGTGTAGAGTTTAGCTTATATGGTAATTATTCTCATGAGCCACTGACTGTGTTAATTTACGCAACATGAAGTCATATTGTCTTAATTTAAATCTACTCTCACAATGCCATTTGCCTCAATAAAGAAATATGCTAAATATTGTCCATGTCGATTCATTCATCAGTTATACACTGATAATTTGAGGATTCCTGTCTGACCACCTTTTATGTGCACTATTTCTTATATGCAGGTACTGTATATTCAAGAGTCTGTCAGTGTGTGTATAAGAAAATGAACTTCAAAGAGTTATGAGAAAGGCGTGACAGAGGCAGCATACAGTCAGCCATACAGGTACATGACTCCACTCCACCAGTGGTCCTTGAGATGGTTCCAGGTGGTTCCCAGCTACATTGGTTTAACAGATGCAAAGTTGGTTAACCAGATGTAAATTGTGAGCGTAAAAATGAAACCAAATGGACCCACAATAAGGGTCCAAAACATGGACCCGCAAGCTCAAATATTAATTATTTGAATTAGCCCAAGTCTATAGATTATTGGTCATTTTGATCTGTAGCCTACCTGTTTTATTACCAAATCTACAGTATTGCCTATTGTGGACAAAAGCAAAATACATCTTTAGTTTTAGGGGGCCCTGTGGGAATAAAATGTCCTCAAACCATGCTCAAATGCTGAAATAGCGGGCCCCCGTGTCAAAAAGGTTGAAACCCCCTGCATTACAGTAGCTGTTTCGTACTGCAGTGCATACAGGCATATAGCTATAGCTATTTCATAATCCAGGTCCAAGGTGAAGTAGGTTACACTGCGGTGAAGACCATTCAACTCGCTTCACGCCTGGAATGAGAGCCTTTTAAGTTTACAGTCTACTAGGCTATACTGTAGCTCTCCTTAGTGACAGTTGGTGGTACTCATATCGGTCTTGCATTGAGTCGTAGGCCTACTTGAATTGTAATTCTAAATATACAAGCTGTTAATAACTAAATGCGTTCATTCATTCAGTGCACGCGCCTCCAGCAGCGCCAGGGGCTGGAGTATAGAGTTGCGTTCTGTTCACTTCATGGGGCCAGTAGTGTGCGATGGCGGCTGTTACTGAGAACGGGGACAACAAATAGGGACACGGCAGGCAGCGGGGAATTAGCTCAAATGGTAGAGCGCTCGCTTAGCATGCGAGAGGTAGCGGGATCGATGCCCGCATTCTCCAAAGATCCTTTTGGAAGGGGAATTAATTAGCCCATCCCTCTCTTCTCTTTATACATTTCTCTTTTCCCTTTTTACCTCCGCTATGATTTTTACCTCCATGATTTACTGCTTCTGACTTTACGGAAGTACCGGTAGTTGTTTTGCTTATTTGAAATGAAGAAGCTGGCCACCATTGTAAACAAGTGTATTATTAACCAGTGTGTCAATCAGTGTTTCAGATTTACTATAGTTGTACTTGAATTGTGCTGTCTACAATTCTCCTGTTATCACTGTACTGTAGCAGCGTGTAGCCTACTTGGCTTGTAGGTAGCCTACTGTAACTCTCATTTCTGTTAATACAATGTTCATTCATTCTGCAGAAATGCATTGCATCCCCTCCCCTATATTTAAACCCTATTTAGAAGCGGGGTTTACAATGCTTAATTGAATCCATGAAAATAAACGACAAGTCAATAATCATATCCCCCCCCTTCATTTCTAAACGAAAACACCACTACAAACAGGCCGCTCTTGGCACCAGTGTCAAGCCATCAAGGATTTTTTATTAAGGATTTCACTTCCGGTGACGTCATCCTTCAGAATAAAAGTATTCGCTAAATTAAACAAAAAATATTAATTTCCACAGTAAAACAATAAATTCAAGTATATAAACGATAATATATGACACACAACATACAAAATATGTTTATATGCACTTTTATTACATTTTATTACCATTTATGACAGTTAAAAACATTAAAAATTAACTAAATAGATAAACACTGTTAATTGGAGAGCATATGCCTTACAAATAGGATGTTGGACAAAAAACCCTGCTATGAGGCAAATGTTGGGACATATCCACGCGTGCGGGGAGATGTCCCCTACAACATGCCACTATCCGCTAAGAAGGACACGGGTAAAATTCCGAGCACCAGGCCTTTTAGTGGCGGCACACATGCAAAAAGTGCCATTTCTGGGCCCAGAGTGAGCACTGGACAAAAAACGCTGCTACGAGGCAAATGTTGGGACATATCCACGCGTGCAGGGAGATGTCCCCTACAACATGCCACTATCCGCTAAGAAGGACACGGGTAAAATTCCGAGTACCAGGCCTTTTGGTGGCGGCACACATGCAAAAAGTGCCATTTCTGGGCCCAGAGTAAGCACTGGACAAAAAACGCTGCTACGAGGCAAATGTTGGGACATATCCACGCGTGCGGGGAGATGTCCCCTACAACATGCCACTGTCCGCTAAGAAGGAGACGGGTAAAATTCCGAGCACCGGGCCTTTTAGTGGCGGCACGCATGCAAAAAGTGCCATTTCTGGACCCAGAGTGAGCACTGGACAGAAAACGCTGCTACGAGGCAAATGTTGGGACATATCCACGTGTGCGGGGAGATGTCCCCTACAACATGCCACTGTCCGCTAAGAAGGAGACGGGTAAAATTCCGAGCACCGGGCCTTTTAGTGGCGGCACGCATGCAAAAAGTGCCATCATCAAAAAAAAAGGATACAGACAGGGCTTTGAAAGTTACCAAAAATACCGTTTATTCATTGCTAATAAAACACTTTCAATGGAAAGAAAAGCACATATAGTTTCACAAAAACTATCATAAAAAATACAATCAAAAATAGAATGTAATACAAGAAATATGTAATACAAGAAATGCAATACAAAAAATACGATCCAAAGATAGATGTACGCATGTAAAGCAAAATAAAGCAAAAGCAACAAAAACATTTGTTTTTAAATGATCACAGTAAAAGAGAAAAAATGGAGTCCATCAATCGGGTCCCTCGGGGGCACATGGGTGAAGGTCTCCTAGAGCATAGACAAAACAGAGCCTTTTTTAGGTAGGGTGTCCAAGAGAAAATCAACACAGTTCAGTACTTATGTATTCACTCAGAGCAATATTTTTTTTTCCTGTCAGCTCATACAATACACATTGTCGCTTTTCAGGCTCAGTTTTGTGCGTGTTGAGACTCACACCAAACAGTACAGCTTTGGAAAACAAGCAAGTGTAGATACCACAGCTACTGCTATCAGTTTGTGCTATGAAATTGGGGCAACTGTGAAAACACTTGTATCTAAACGTGATACCCATACCTCTATTTTACCCGTGTCCTTCTTAGCGGACAGTGGCATGTTGTAGGGGACATCTCCCCGCACGCGTGGATATGTCCCAACATTTGCCTCGTAGCAGCGTTTTTTGTCCCGTGCTCACTCTGGGTCCAGAAATGGCACTTTTTGCATGTGTGCCGCCACTAAAAGGCCCGGTGCTCGGAATTTTACCCGTCTCCTTCTTAGCGAACAATGGCATGTTGTAGGGGACATCTCTCCACACGCGTGGATATGTCCCAACATTTGCCTCGTAGCAGCGTTTTTGGTCCAGTGCTCACTCTGAGTCCAGAAATGGCACTTTTTGCGTGTGCCGCCACTAAAAGGCCCGGTGCTCGGAATTTTACCCGTCTCCGTCTTAGCGAACAGTGGCATGTTGTAGGGGACATCTCCCCGCACGTGTGGATATGTCCCAACATTTGCCTCGTAGCAGCGTTTTTGGTCCAGTGCTCACTCTGGGTCCAGAAATGGCACTTTTTGCATGTGTGCCGCCACTAAAAGGCCCGGTGCTCGGAATTTTACCCGTCTCCGTCTTAGCGAACAGTGGCATGTTGTATGGGACATCTCCCCGCACGCGTGGATATGTCCCAACATTTGCCTCGTAGCAGCGTTTTTTGTCCCGTGCTCACTCTGGGCCCAGAAATGGCATCGTTCTCACAATGCAGTGACACCTATTCACCCTAACTTGAGAAAAACGCCCAACATTCATACACAGATTATATGTAGGCCTAGTATTCAAATTAGCTGTTAATGGCCGATCTACATTTGCAGAGTCATTGATGGCCTAACCCCCCTCATAACCCCCTAAATTCCACCCTAATAGTGGGCTATTTTCTACCTTTACCCATGTAACAAGTAAAGTAACTGTTATTTTTAATGATTATTATTAATATTATTATTACCCATATATGAATATATTGTCACACACACACACACACACACACACACACACACACACACACACACACACGCACGCACGCACGCACGCCCACACCCACACCCACACACACACACACTTTTCAATTTATGGATTGCAATTCAAATATAGCAAAACAGCTTATCTACAGCTTGTAGATTGGCTATTGTAGGCCAGACCAGTGTGTGAGTGTGGAAATATAGGTGAAATATAGAGCCTTGCTTGCAGTGTTAAAAACAATAATCGGGGACAATTTTCTTTCTTTTTTTTTTTTTAAGGACAAATAAGTACTCTAATATATACCGTTTCAACTCTCGTATCATAAACACTATGTTTTCAGAGTTTATTTACAGGCACAGATTAATTACGACGTCTTGATCTTATTCTGAAGTCTTTAGCGCTTAGACACGCCCGGTTACGCCCAATGCGGAAGTAAACAGGAAGTAAAATCCTTGATGGCTTGACGCTGCTAAACTTGGCAATGTAGGACCGCAGGTCTGGCCAGCGTGTAGTGTCTACTGCGCATGCGCTACCGTCTCCCGCCATACTTAGAGAGGAAACCAAACTTTTCGCATGTTTCGCTGTTTTATTACTCTATGTCGTTTCGCTGTCTCCGTCATTTTTAACAACTTTCTCCTGTTTACAGGTGGGTAATATGTTACAAACCACACAGAAATGGTTACTGTTTGTGGCCTCACGTTTTGAGAGTACTATGGACGTTGTGAGTAGTCCTTGTGAGTCATTTAGGTGAAAAACGAGTACTTTGAAAGTTTCTCATTGTTTCTCTATGTGAACCATACACAAGATGGCGCCCGTCGTCCGTCCCAGTGTTACAGTAGTCTAGTTTCTCCCTGAGTCTCAAACTCCATGGTTTGGTTAAAATTACAATTCAATTCAAAGGAGCTTTATTGGCATGAGAAAACAGACGTTTACATTGCCAAAGCAAGAGTCACAAAACAATACAATAAAAACAGTTGAAAATGGGGATTACACATGTCTAGGGTGACCATATTCTCAAAGGAGAAAACCAGGACACCTTTTCGGGGGGGGGGGGGGGGTTCAGATATCGAATATTCAGATATCGAACAGGCGCTACTATCGCCTCGAACAGCTTTTTTGTGTTTTTCTGTGTCAATGTGGGATTTTAGGTCCCTTGCACCACCATTGCAGAGCGAGACATACGTGCCTGCTTTGCAAACAGTGCACAGTGCTTCACTTTTGTCTCGCCCCGGTCTGAATACAGGGAATTTTTTCTGTAACTCGTCTGTAAACGTGCACTTGCGCTTGGGCATGGTGGTGGAGACTGACAACCACGCTGTCTAGTGTCTACTAACTGATTGACGAAGGCTGCCTGCACTGACTCTGCTCAGGGCTGAGGTCATCATGCGCAGTGTCCTAGTGCCTGTCGATTTACTGGTCTGATGTAAGCAAAGACGTGTCAGAAAGGAACTGAATGAAAGTAATTTTTATAAAAACCGGGACATTTCCTCATTTTCTAAAAATAAACCAGGACACCCAGGACAGGACGTGAAATACGGACATGTCCTGGGAAATACGGACGTATGGTCAGCCTACACATGACTTATAACTAAGTCAATTGCATTGCTCATGTAGCCTACTGTATATGCTTGTCATAAAAAAAACGTATGCAGTAGCCCTTGTCTATAAAACCATATATAGGCTACATACTGTACATTTATTGTTTGATGGTTATATGGTAGCTAATGTTACATCAGTGTGTTGTAGTGTACTGAAGTTAGTATTGGCCTATACCAAATCAGTGTGCTGTATTGTATGACAATATTATAGAGGGAGAAAGAGTTATATCCTGTGCTGAGAGAGAGATTAAATTTAAGGTATACTAGGTAACTTTTTCATTAAAACAAATCTTAAATTTGATATCCATTATGACTGGAATATTTGTCGCATAAGCCATTCCCCGAATTTCAGCACTCAAAACCTGTTCTAAATATAGACCAAATATGGGGTCATCGCTTTGACAGAGCTCTTTGAACACCTGCTGATGTTCACTTGTAGCTGGAACCTCTTTGGGATCACCTCCAGTGACGTAAACAAGATCCACTACCAGCTTTTCTGTACCAGGAGAGGAGAGGCTGATTCCAGCAACTCCTATCATGTAGAGAATGCCTATTTTTCCATGCCCAATATGATGAAATCAGAATTGAGTACGGAAATCTTTCCTGCAGACTCGCCCATCTGCACCAGATCACATACTGTACAGAATGGATGGACTGTTGATGGTGGACAATTAGTAATTTAGTGGATGCATTCAGCACCTGCATCAGAGGTATTTGAGTTTTTGGTCTGTAAATGTGCAGAAGTACACAAGCTTCCTTGTTGAGATGTACAGACTCCAGATGTGCATACTCCAGATCTGTACAAACTATGCAACTGAGGAACTAATACCTACAGTTGGAACAGACAGTTCTGATGAGGAAGAGTTCAATACAGCCATTGGCATCTGTAGACATGAATTTTAAGAAAAAGGGTGCTCTTAACCAACCTGTGCAACATTAATTAAGCTCAGAAGACAACAAGAGAAACAAAACATATCCATGACAATTGTAAACTGGCCCAAATAAATTATTTTCTCTCCTCTAATAATAGCGATTGGTATTGTATGTAATCGTTGATTAGTTACCTTTACAACAGGTATGACGTGTAGAGGGTATACACATACAGGTACATTTTCTGTATACAAAGTATACAGAAAATGTAGACTTTGATGTCAGAATCATCCAAATCAGCCCAATAGTCACTGAGTTATGCCTTTCACTATATATCAATTTTTATCTGATTTAAAGGCCAAAAACAAGGGGGAGAGTCCATGAGGACTATACCGTCCAGGGTTACAAAAAAACAATAGTACAAAAAATGTTACTTTTCATGTCAACTTCCATTCTGGAAAGTTCCATTGCAATAGATTAAAGGAAAAAAAAGTGTATTGTTGTCTGGCGATATTGGCACACATATTGGAATGAGGAGTATTACACATAATTCTGCAACAACTATGTTGTTCTAGACACCTCATAAAAAAAAAAAAAAAAAAACAACAACAACAACAAGAACTTTGTTTATTTTTTGTTGTAGTTAAATAGTATCATTATTATTTTAGACATGTCTACCATGACAAAAATCACTATGTTCACCATTCACCTTTTTGGCACCGACCAACCCCAATAATTTTCAAAATGTGATGGGGGTACTGTTTCCCGGGAAAATGACGTCATGCACGTGACTGTTCCTTGATCAGAATGTGACTTAACGTCTTTACAAATTGGGAGTAATGTAGTTTATTTTCAAAGGGACTGGTGTTTTGTGCTTAGGAAATGCACTCGATCTAAAAACCGGCAGTGACCACCAGTCCAAGTTACCTAGGCTTTAGGCACGATTTGTTCACTAATACATACAGTAACTATAAGCGTAATATTCACGTGTTGGAGAGTTGTGCTAACACCACTAGGTCTCCACCTAAAGTCCTTCGTTATTCCATTGATTTCAGAGCAGTGTGTGAAGTCCAGACTGCAGGTGAAGATGAGCTCTCCAGACTTTGGTCGTGGAACCTGAAGACATCTCTATTAAACAAGAGGAACCTGAGGACTACACACCGCTGAGTATGTATCCTCTCACAATACTTTCAATGTCAATGCCTCAGAAAAGTGCATACAGTATCACAATAATAAATGTATACAGTATATATTACTATGGTATGTTATGATTTTCCTAAAATCTTGTGTAGTCTCATCTGGACAATACAATGCCCAGCCTATATATATTTTTTTGTTTTGTTTCCACATCATATTGTATTTGGACAGCCACTCCCACAACAGTGAAGCAACTTTACGATGGTTTTAACAATATCAAATAAATAAATAAATAAATAAAATAAGGCAAAGAAGGACCCTTTAAAAAAACGAAATTACATAGAAAGTAATCAACAAACTAGTTTGGCCAAACATTGGCTAAATAACATAATGAAGAGGGAACAATTGTGAAAATTGCAACTAGTGATAGGGAATAAGATGGGAGTTCTTGCCAGGCAACTTTTTGCCTTTTCTCCATGGTCAATATGTATTTCATCCAGTAGAGGGAGCCACACACAACATCACCATGGTCAGCCTCCCATCTCTTCTGGACCTATCTGCAACACACAGAAAACACACTTGACCTGGCTGGGCTTATGCAATCTTCAGAATTGATAAATGAAAGGCTGTCTGCTTATCTGAACCGACTGCCAATATGTAGGTGACAACGGAACATGTAATTGCTCAGTAGTGTTAATGTACTGTATCCATTGATTCACTGTGTGCATCAATGGATACAGAAAGCATCTGTGATATTTTAGACTTTTAGATTTTAAAATAGCAGATGTACAAGCTCATGGCACACCAGAGGGTGTACTTATTTTACTAAAAAATAGTTTAAATAATATACAGTATAAGGTAAGTGTATTTTATCTTCTCCTCTGGGGGTCACTGGCACAAAACATATTCAGATGGAAGTCTATGCAGCCAAATATAATTTATATGGACCACTTGCTGGGGTCCTTCCTGGAACCATAAAGTTTGACTTATGGGTAGAAGCCTTCTAGGCATTGGTACAACTGTCCTCCTCCTGGACTACCATTCCAATGAGAATCTTATGTGTGTGATTTTCAATCTGCAGGGAGAGGGTGTAGTGAAATAACTCAAACATGACAACAACTTGATGACATCATCAAGTTGTGTTTCACCATGTTGATGATTTTTTTTTTCTTTTAGGACCTTATTTTTCTGAGAGTGTACACATGGAACCAAATGGATTCGCTAGTGTCCATTCGGTTCACATTTGTACAGTCTTGAAAAAAATAAAAATAAAATAAAAAATGGGTGGAATCCCCCTTTAAGGTGATAGCTAAACAATAGTCATAATCCAATTAATTGATGATCAATTGTGAAAACAATCCGTAGTTGCAGCCCTACCGATCTGATTGACGCGCTTGAAGCCATAGGATTCTTGTTTCTGGTTGGTTATGGTGCTGTTTGGTTGCTGAGGGTTAGCAGTGGAGATTAATGGGTCCTTTCTTCAACATTTGGACGTTTGGAGTGAAAATATCCTGAATAGACTCTTTCTTCAAATTCTTCAAATTGGAGGATGGGAGTGAAAACATCCTGAAAGTACTAAGTAGATCTATGATGGCACGACTTTGCAGCGGAATCTATTCCCTCACAAGAGTCAGCGGCTTATACTGTATGTAAAGCTGTGACAATTAGGTCATGATGAGTCCATAATATATGGATTTCCAGAAGAGACTGGGAGAAGCCGGGACCATGCTGTTTACTATAGGGACTTTACAGACGGCAGTAACAAATCTCACCTTCTAGTTCAACATCACACTTGTAACAGCTGGTATCAATTTGCATACACCCATTGGTGAGACACTTGGTGGTGTATGAGCAAGGTTTTGCAACTTTGAGTATTTTTCCATCTCAAAAACACAATTAATTTCAGACAAAATAAGAACACTAGTCACAATTCTAATAGTGCTGCATTACTCTGCAGTGCTTGGTCCCTAATAAAACGTACACAATTCACAACTCTTAGTTCACACAGGTGTGATTTTATTTGACAAAAAGCACTATGACGTGCGTACAGTTGGCCTACACATCCTCGAGAACCTAGGGTTGGATTAAAAATGAGGCGTGTCTGGTTTAAATGGGTTAAGTCATATTACAGCTGGCAGTGAGAGTAGGCAACCAGTAACGGACAGTTGTCTGTTCAATAAAAGTTTATTGAAGTCTTTTCAATAAAATTCCATTTAGTTTCAGTCATATTCTTGTTATTTGAAATGTTTTACTTTTAGTCTAGTTTTATTTGACTAAATATTCTACAATTTTAATCAAAGAACTCTTTCTTGAATGATTGATTTAGTCGACAAAGAGAGTTTGATTTACAGTGTAATGTGTTGTGGGAAGGACAGACAAACAAGACAGATACAGAATCAGGATCTGTTGTTCACATCAGTGAATAAAAAGGTTGCAACAAAGCAGTTCATTGTGTTGTTCTACTGCACCACCAGCAGAGGGCGGTGTCATACAATTTTATTACCCCCAGACCAAAGTGGTGTGCTGTGAAACGTCATTGGCTTGTGGGGAAATCCTTCATTATAGTGTATCACTGTATGGACCATATGTCAAGTCATCACAGGGATTTTAATATGCATGCCCCTTTCCATAACGACACAAATGTGTCCCAGATCGGCTTAAATCAAGCAAGACTTTATTATAATTGGACATGTTGTGTAATAGTCTACTCCCATAACGCGATCAATTGATTTGCTTTCACAGTTGAACCTATTCCAATTAAAATGTGTTTGTTTGTTTGTGTATCTGTTTGTTTGTTTGTGTATTATCAAGACATGTTTTGGTGGAAAAGAGTTACATATTGTTCCTTGTGCAGTAACAGGGGTCTACCTGTCTCTGTAATAAACAGAAAATGACTCCTCTCTCCTGTGAGACTGAAATTTTCTTGAATAATGCATTTCATATAATAGGCCTACAATAAGTGAAGGCATTGAAAGGGGGGATAATAAGCCTCGAGTCAACCCAAGGGCCAAGTCAGAGTACTTCTACGAATAGTCTGTGGAAGTGTGGAGGCAAGTGGAGTGGTGGTAAATTCAGTCCTAGCAACCAGACACCATGTCAATGCTATTCTGATGGAATATGTTGAATGAATGAATGGTTTATTTAGGTGCTTTACAATTTCATTTCAATTTCAACGCTTGTAATTTGGAAGACATACAAAAGTAATACAGCACCAAAAAGGTCTAGGCTGAAGCTGAAGCTTATATTGCCTAGCCTTAAAGAAAGAAAACAAAGAAAAGACATGAAAAAAAAAAAAAAAAAACACAAATCACATTTTTAGAATTTCAACAATTTAGAACATTTAGAACATCTGGATGGAGAACGTCTGAGATAGGAAGTGACGATCAACTGATTTATATTTGAGCTAAGAAAAGCTCAAATATAACTTTTATCTATAATAATGTCTATGATGTCTATGATAATGTTTTACAGTAGATTCAAAATGAAAGTATAGTACAATAAAAATCACACCAACTGTGTGATTTGATTGGTGCTGTACTCTGTACTGTACTCTTTTGTAGTGCCGCCCCCTGTAGGTATGGTAAACATAGGGACATTGAGCTGACACAGTCTGTAGTGTGAGGCAGCTTGATGTACAAGTATACCCCTGGACATGACACTATGTCGCAGGGACGTACCCCCAATCCAACACTTGATGCTGAGTGCCAAGCAGGGAGTCTTTGGGTCCCATTTTTCTTTGGTATGACCCGGCCAGGAATCGAACCCCGACCTCCCAGTCTCAGGGCAGACACTGTAACCACTGATCTGGTCCTTCCTAGAAATGGAGGTCTGAAAAGAATCATTAACATGGTGTGTTTCTAGCATGTTAATGACGTGTCTTTTTTTTCTGAGAGGGTACAAATGGAACCAAATGGTCCCATTAAGGTCCACTTGGTTCCATTTGTACATTCAGAAATAAATGGAAATGGGTGGGATTCCCCTTTAAGCAGTGAAACTGATTCCCTTTAACTTAAAGATTGCAAACTATGTGTGCACCTTTAATTAAGTAAGCTATGGGGCATTTCTAACTGTGAGAGAGAGAGTGCAAATGGGTCCGTTTGGTTCCACTTGTACTCTTTTCCATGCAGTTAAAACACCATTCAGCCTTTCTACTGTGTACTAGACCCTTCCAGTTGCCTAAATAGCCTAAATAAGGCCCCAGTTAAGTTTGAGACTACGGGGTGTGGCTTTATTCAGTCAAACAGGTGTTTAGCTGCCTGACAGAGAGGTCAAGGATCACAAACACACAGACACATTCTCTCATAATCCATGGATTAACCCCTCATGCCCTGACAGACAGACAAACACATGTGCAGACCCCATTAAAACACTTAAAGACGTAAATGTCTTTTATAAAGTAAACACAACCAACAAGCACACACGAATGCACACACGCCATACACATTCTTGCAGTGTGTGTCTCCCCTGCATGCCAAATATGAATATTCCCAAAAGATTTCCCTATTGCCAGTGCAGAATAGCGAAAATAGTGTTGTGAGCTAATATAGATCTGCTATTTTCACTGGTGGTATCATTTGTGACCAACTTCAGATCGCAATTAACTTGAAACCTCATGTTTTTTGTCATGGCACTCAGATTATGATTATTATGATTTATGATTATTATTACCACTGGTATCATTATTGTTATTATTACCAGTATGCTGCATGTCTTTCTGGCGGAGTGTGGAGTGTGTGACACACACACACACACACACACACACGCACACACACACACACACACACACACACACACACACACACACACACACACACACACACACACACACACACACACACACACACACACACACACACACTTTTGCCTGGCTTGCCCAGTAAACTTGAGCTCGCTATTGTTATTACCTTATGAACGTTGGTTGCATTCACAACCCGTATTTCCGTGTCATGTCAGATCTCCATATATGCTTGTGACATGGGAGTGACGCATAATATAAGCATCTCCATATAACCAAGATCACAACACATGACATCTTCTATATAACCCTGGATAACCATACATGGAGAAGTTTGGCTCCTCACCTAGACCCTTCTTTTCCCCCCCATCCCATCACTAAACATCCAGGAATAGGCCCCGTGTGTTAATAATGCATCATTTAAACTTGGCCTGTCTGAGCTATTATTGTTGAAACTGTCCCTTGAAAGATTTAGAATTGGGTTAAAGACACACGTGTGTGTGTGTGTGTGTGTGTGTGTGTGTGTGTGTGTGTGTGTGTGTGTGTGTGTGTGTGTGTGTGTGTGTGTGTGTGTGTGTGTGTGTGTGTGCGCGCGCTTGCGTGTGTGCGTGCGTGTGTCCGCGGACAATGCAAAAAGTGTGACAGATGACAGAGTAGGCGTGACAAGAGAACATCTGACTTCTCTCTCTCTCTCTCTCTCTCTCTCTCTCTCTCTCTCTCTCTCTCTCTCTCTCTCTCTCTCTCTCTCTCTTACACACACACTTCGGGATTTCGAGTCTGCTTGATCGGCAGAGCGAACCGACAACAACTATCTCACACGCACGCTCGCGCACGTACGTTCACGTGCGTGGCTAACAAACAAACACAGAGACACACAACACACGGCGCATGCATTAAAAGTTGTTCCATGGACTCATCCGCGCCTCGGGACGAGAAGAGGATACACCAGCCTACGTAGATCAGTAAACCAAACTTGTTTGCGCGTTAAAAATCCATTCCTTAATTTTCAATTAAATGTCCTAATTAAAACAAAAATAACAGGCTGGGATCGAGGGCGACGACGTCGTATCGAGGCGAGACGTGCGCGATGAAGAGGATCAAAACCCGTCCGAGGATGATCATCTGGCGACCATCATCATTATTGCAATTCTTCTGAATCTGCAGGTTCCTTCTCAGCAGGAGGAGATCCACACGGATCATCACACAGCAGCATCCTAAGAGAGTTGATCGCAGGATCCACCTTTTGGAGCGGAGCAGGAGGAGCGCACTTTGATCATCCAAGCCTCACCGACGGAGCAGCGCAGCCCCAGACAGCTACAGTAACAGCAGCCCACCCTGACCTGCCCGGTCGGTGTGTGTGTGTCTCTCTCTGGATTAAATCATCTCTCCATCATTCATATCCAGAGATTATTTTTTATATATATTATTCATGTAACTTCCAGGACTTATTTCTTTCTTTGTTTTTTTTCTTGTTCTTTTTTTGTTGGACGCAGGATATAAGACCAGATCGAGGACATGTTGGGGAATATTCGTTGATTCTAATAGCGGGACACATGTTTGGATGATCGCGGTGATGGAGGAGGTGTGCGCGGACACACGCACGCAGCAGTGATGGTGGTGGCGGCGGTGGTGTCGACCTAAAAGAAAACCAACCAACTCCTATCCGAAAGAAAACCCCCACACACGAGAGTTTTATCACATGTAAGTAATTATTTGTGGGATACAGGCCTACTTTTTGCCCTGTAAAGTAAACTATTAAAGGGGAACTCCTCCCATTTTCAACATTGTAATGTCATTAATATACCTTAGAGATGTTGTGTGGACATGATTTAAAAGTTCCCCCAATTTTGTATTTCCTAAAAATGGAGGTCTGAAAAAATTAACATGGTGAAATACATCTGATGACATCATCAAGATGTATTTCACCATGTTAATGATTTTTCTCTCTGACCCCTTTTTTCCTGAGAGGGTAAATGGATCCAAATGGACGCACTTGGGTCCATTTGGTTCACATTTGTACCTTGTCAGGAATTTTTTGAAAATGGGTGGAATTCCCCTTTAACTCTGCTATACACAATGCATGGGACCAAGTGGACCAGAGCGGTTCCATTGTGAACTATAGAGGCTATACACAGTGTTATAGACATGTGTATGCTGTGATGGGATATGATGAAGTTGTTTTTTAAGGGGAATTACTCCCATTTTCGACATTTTACTATGTCATTAATATAGGCCAGTGGTTTTCAACCGCTGCTGTATGCTGTGATGGGATATGATGAAGTTGTTTTTTAAGGGGAATTACTCCCATTTTCGACATTTTACTATGTCATTAATATAGGCCAGTGGTTTTCAACCGCTGGTCTGGGGACCACCAGTGGTCCTTGAGAGGGTTCCAGGTGGTCCCCAAGCTAAATGATGGAGAGTTGGTAAACCAGAACTCTTGAGAGCGTAAACATGTTTACGCTAAAACATTCACCCAATTAGTCTACACAATTAGAGAATGCAGAAGATTAATGGTAATTTTGGCCTGTATGTTTGACTGGTTTGTTTACAAAATCCAGCCTGGAATTGTGGACAGAAACAAAATAAATCTTTAGTTTTGGGTCTGTGGGACTAAGATGTCATCGAATGTTGGTCCGTGGCTCAGATGCTGAATAATTAGTGGGCCCTGTTATCAGAACGGTTGAAAACCCCCGATTTAGGCTACTGTAATATTCTTTGTTTCCTAGAAAACACAGCATATGGGGTGGGGGACTTAATATTTCATCATATATTATCAATGACATAGTAAAATGTTTTATACAACATATAGGCAGCCTGTTTGTTCTTGCTTTATATTGCCCTCTTGCCGTTATACCGTGGGGAGCTTTAATGTGTGTGCGTGCCCGCGCGTGAGTGCGCGTATTAGATAATATTTTCCACTTTGCTGTTATGTTTTCTGGTGGGGTTGTACATACAGCTGCGTGTGCGTGGTAGCTTGGTAACAAGCTTAGGATATGTCACTGTTTAGGATTCGTCATTGTTAATAATTGTTTTGTTTGATTTATGTAGAATATATTGTGTAATTATGGTTTTTATTTATCCTTTCCTCCTTTCGTGTGTGTGTGTGTGTGTGTGTGTGTGTGTGTGTGTGTGTGTGTGTGTGTGTGTGTGTGTGTGTGTGTGTGTGTGTGTGTGTGTGTGTGTGTGTGTGTGTGTGTGGAGAGGAGAGAGATAAACAGAAGGAGTGTTTGGGGCATTTAATGTTTTGGCTGCTGCATGATGTTGGCTTTGATAATGTGTTATCATTAGTCTATAATATTATTGGCTTGGTCTCAGCATAGTAAAGGACCTTGGCGGAAATACAATACAGAAGTATATATTATTATTAATGTTTATCTATTTATTTAATATTATTAAAGGCCAAGCCCAAAGGGGCTGTTGTTTTGGCAATATGGTAGAGGATCATGGGTAAAACATAACGGTCAAGAACTGAAGCACAGTAGATTGGCAAAGGAACTGGCACTTTTAGATGTCCCATTCATAGGATAGTAGCCTATTAGATCCACCTTGTTATTGGGCTTGGATAGAATAGGTAGATATAGGCAGGTGGGCAGACTGGCAGACGGGTGGGTGGGTAGATAGCTAGGTAGGTGCTGTATAGTTAGGCAGGTAGATAGGCAGTATCCAAGGTAGCATATACAGCAAGGTAGATCAGGAGGAATAATGTTGCTGGCAAACTGGGTAGCATGAGTAGGTAGCACCTGCATGTACTGTATGTGTGTTTGTCTGTGCATTGTTATTCACGTGAAATTGTCTTGGTATAGATCTCATACAGTATAGGGCCTCAGACGTGAATACGTGCAATGGGTCTTGCGTACAGTGAGGATCTCTGCATGCTCCGATGATCAGCAAACAGTGCATAGGGGAAGCACTGCTGCGATGAGTCAATAGGCCTCTCTAACCCACAACACCCTCATGACAACAGGTGCTGGGAAGCCTCGCACTGACTGCCTTGCATTCATCGCATACGTCTCTCTCTCCCTCCCTCTCTCTCTCTCTCCCTCTCTGTGTGTGGTGTTTGTTCAATGTTGAATTGGTATACGACTGACCTTTCCTCTGTTGACCGGCGACAACAAAAGACCTGCCGCATGTCTCGCTGTACTGAGCCTACCGGTTCTACGGTACTGACAACACTCAAGCAGATAAGGGGTCTTCAACAGGGGGTCCGGGGCTGCTACAGGGATGGGGGGGGGGGGGTCCTCGGAGTTACTACAGATCAGATGTTTGTGTGTTAGGAACTTTATATTTTCTAAAATGAACCACTCAAACAGTAGCATCCCTATTTTGCTTTGCATTGTGCCTCTCAATTTGCCCCTGACTTTACGCATGTGCTAATTTCTGGCACTTTGGCTGGAAATAGTTGATCTGCAAGCTCTTTATATTTGGTGTAGTAGATGGGAGAAACTAGAGCAGAGTCAGTACAGATGGCTAAAGGCCAGGTTAATGCTGAGGGTTTAGTATTTTCTGCAAATACACTGAATGAACATGAATCCAATAGATTAACAGAAAATAGAATGTGTCTAAACAAACAAACAGAAATGATATAATGGGTGTGGACTCCATTGATATAAGTTGACAAAATATTTTAGTGGATCAGACTTTTTGCAAGATGCTGTACTCTGTCGTCAACCCTACACCATTCCAGTCTGTCAAAAAGGCAGTGTAGGGTAGAGTGAGGCCAAGTTTGTTTTGGAGAAGTCTGGAGCCTTGGTTTAAGGGCCTTTGTGGAACCAAAGGGTGCATGTATGTTAGCATGATTTGTTTTGCCACGGACATCCTAAATGAGAGTAATAATACCAGAAGCACAAAGTAAATATCCCTGGAAACAATAATAATAATAACAGGTCTGTCTCTGGAACCATCTGTTTGGTTTAATTCAAACACTCAGAGTTAAGGGCGTCTTGGCAAATAAAACGTTCGAGAGCTTACTGGCAGACTCCTCCTAATGTGCCATTGTTTCAAACAATTGCCACACTTATTCCTGAGAAAACCTGGACCCTTAGTAAAGTGGGTGTTAAAATTGGTTAAAAATATTATTATAAATAAATATATTAGAACCTTAACGGAAAAATTTGCCATGCAAGGCATTGACAGTACCAAGTATTTGTGTATATACGGACAAATGTTGTCCGTATATACGGGTACATGTGGCGTGATCCCCACTGACACTGATCTATAGCGATGTCAAACAACTCTACGAAGCGATGAGTGGGAAAAACAAAAGGCGAAATCTACCTTCAGATGTATCTGCTTCATCTCTCTGTCAGCTGTAAGAGGCCCTTAGAACTAATAAGATGAGACCGGTGGTAATGTTTCGCACGCACTTGCATGCCTCCGGAGGAAATTGTAGCGCAAGCATAATAGTCAGGTGTGTACTGTCGTGACTGGAGCACCAGCACCTGCTGCAGAACAATCCACATCCTCTTCATCAGTGGTGCAAAGTGAAAAAGTAGATTTTCTCAAGTACTGTGCAATTTGACCATTTGTCAGCCTTTTCTGATTGGTTCCTGACTGACTAACCAGCCGGCCCTTTCTGCCTCATTCTGTACTTAAGTTGAATTTGCTAAAACATCATTAGAAAACCTTGTGTTAGTGGAGCGAGAGCAAGTAAGGCGATCGGTGTGCGGTGGTCGGTGGTTGGCTGCTGATCCCTCAGGGAGTACTCCGATTGGCCGGTTGTGGGTGGGTGACGTAATGTGACGTAAGTACAACTGTAAAATACCTTTATAGCTAATGCCACTAGTATTAGCCCGCACTGCTCACACACGAGTAGGCCATGGCCTACATGGCACAACACTCAAGTCTAGTTATTTTAGCATTTCCTTTTTTGTCCAGTTGCCTGGATCAAGATGGCTTGGTCCTTAGGTTACGTTTTTTCCTGTTACTTGAGGCTCAGACCGAGGTGTCGGAACAAATGTTAGGAACTCATAAAAATATAAATGGCGCTATATACTGCGGGTAAAATATCAACGCCTTTTTCCCCACCACCACTTGGTCCTCATTGATTGCCCTTAATTGCCTTGTTGGGGGGCCAGCTGTCAGTCTGGACAGGCCCATTGGATTCAGTCAGGGCAGGGGAGGGGGGGTGGCCTGGACCGGTGAGATCCACCTGCCGGCAAGGCTTCCTCATCCACCACCAGTGACAATTAACCCGCCAGGTCCTTTCTGTCTGTCGCTCCACACTCTGGGTAACGTTTACTGGAACTGATTTACAACCCTAGCTGCCTGCACGACGCCCCAGCTGGCTGCACTAATCACCTCAGTGTGTGTGTGTGTGTGTGTGTGTGTGTGTGTGTGTGTGTGTGTGTGTATGTGTGTGTGTGTGTGTGTGTGTGTGTACGTGTACGAATGGGTGTGCGTGTGTGTGTTAGTAATGAACGTGAAGACAGCATTGAAGCTTATTGTCAGTGCTGTATAGTGCGCCTTGCTGCGCATGGGACTATTTTTGCCTGCCACGCCCCTTTTTGCCTCAATATAGAGCATTGCGGTCCCATCCCCTTTCATGACTGATTTTTTTCCGATGATCTGTATTAGCCAAAGTCAACTCGGATTGTGATCAGGCAAAGTACACATCAGTTTTGTTGTTGTTTTTTCTTCATTGTAATTCAGGCCTGCATGTAACATTTCCCAATTGGGGGGGCAAGCGAAAATTGTATGTGGCGGCTTCATCGCACCCATACCATGAAGTCGCACCCATACCATTTTCGGTTACAGGACTTACTGTATATTCGGCAAGTAAGCATCAATAATAACATCAGTTGTTTATTGCAGTTGCAACAGACAAGCAGCATGCATAAAGCTAAAGGTCTGACTCAGAGAGTTTTCTGTTTTGAATAATGAAATGCTGTTGGTTTAGTGGTGCCACGATTGTAATTAGTAGCAGTAGTAGTGTTTCAAATCATTTTAAGCATAAGCACTTTAATTTGAAATATCCTTGAAATTTAGGGGTTGTTTTGCATGCCATCATGTTTGGAGGGGCAGTCAGGATGTTTAGGGGGCACTGCCCCCATGCCCATGCCTAGATCCGGCCCTGTAATTACTTAATTGATTGAATATTGTATTGGCAGAGATGTAATCAGTACCGGGTATGTTCAAACAATGAAATCAATACAGGGTACAGTCACACACACATAACCAATGGGATCACCGAAAAAGTCTTGCTCCCATTCCATTCTGGTCCTGGGGGTATTCAGTGATCTGCCACAATCCCAATTGGCTTTGTCCGATTCTTACGGGGCTTTACATACACCTACATTTTTGGAACATCTGTGGGGAAAAATGTGCATGAAATTCTTATCCTGCTGTGTTGCTGTCATGAAAGGGGACATTATTGTAATTGATGCCTCCCTGTGTGTTGTCACTGCTGTTGGATCATCCTACTGACTTCACCTGCGACTGGTGATAGCTCCCACCTCCAGGATGTACCGTCTGTGATGTCCTGTACTCTGGAGCAGTGGTTAGCAACATTTTTCATACCAGGGCCCACTATTTACCCTGCATTTTAGCCATGGACCACCATTTGATGTTGAGTGTATTCTCTCGGCCTGAAACTAAGCATTTTCAAGTTTGCATTTCCACAATTTACACAGATAACTGGCAAAACATTGGTCAAAACAACAATTCTTATACATTGTCTAATTTTCTAATGAAAATTAAGGCCAATTGTACAATTTCTCTCTCAATCCAAGCAGCACACATAACAGCCCTACACATAAAATACTGTTACAGTGCTTCCTAGGTTATCATTGTCTCTGTGGGTTGGAAACCTTAGTTATATCATGTCAAAGAGGCAAATACTGAACCGCTTCATGATTGTTTTTTTTGTTTGTTCTTTTAGTAGAGATTCAAAATGCAAAGCTTCACGGCATGGATATGTGTCGGGGTGAGTATGGTCTAACATGGCCGTAAATTCCCCCACTAAAAACTTTGACAGACTTAAAGATCAATCAGTCCACAGACCTCCTGGGGTCGGTAACAAGTTTAGGGACTTGAAACTGTCGCACATATAATGTTGGTAGATTAGATATGTTCAGGAAAGTACAGTCAGTTCAATGCAAACAATTTAAATCCAAGAAAGCCGATATTGGCTTGTTTCCTTCATGCACAGTTCATCACTTTGAGTATTTCAGCCTGTTTATTAGGGATGGAGCTTGTACATTGTTATTGATAATGAGTACATTATCAGGCCAGATTATCAAGACAAATATTGATCTTTTTCTACTTCCCCCGGAGAGCACTCGTAATTGGCAGGTATCAATATGCTTTTAGCTCAACATGTTTGTGCCAGTATGGATGATTAGATTTACTTCACAATGGGCTCTCTTGTCTTGATTGTTTCCTTGTGACATCACGTGGACCGCTATTACTCGATAGCAGGTTCGATCGACCCAAAGCTTATTGATACCGGCGACTTTTCTTCTACGGGTGACTTAAGTGTGTACAAGCTCTGTGTTTGTAAACAGATTTTAATCTAATTCCAATCTATTGGCTCATTATGAAACTTCAATGAGTATTTCTCTGTCTGTCTGTCTGTCCATCTGTTCCTCTGTCAGGCACGGATCTAGGGGGGGGGGGGGGGGGGGGGGGGGGGGCGTGCATTGGGCAGGCTTTTATTAGGCAAGTAAGCATCAATAATACCATCAGTTGTTGCAACAGGCACGCAGCATGCATAAAGCTAAAGGTTTTCTGTTTTGAATGATGGAATGGTGTTGGTTTAGTGGTGCCATAAGTGTAGTTGGTTACTAGCATTGGTAGTGTTTCAAATCATTTTAAATATAAGCACTTTAATTTCAAATATCTTTGAAATTTGGGTTGTTTTGCATGGCATCATGTTTGGTGGCGCAGTCTGGGCATTTAGGGGGGCATTGCCCCCCCATGCCCATGCCTACATCCGGCCCTGCCATCTGTCCATCAGTGCATTTGGTCCGGCCGTCCTACAGCTATGAGTCCGACACCGTAACCAAAAACCCCAAACACCTAAACCTCCCAGGAAGCCACAGGCTGGGTGGTGGGGTGGGTGGGTGTCAGTTGACATCAAGAGGGAGGGGGACACACCAATTCACAATAAGGAACAACCCGAGGGGGGAGGGTCCATATTGTAGGTTTAGTGACTGGGGATGGGGGGGTACCTGTCCATGTAATATTTATTGGCTGGCGGGAGGTCGGCATATGTAAACACACTGACCGCTGTGTGCATGTCTGTGTGTGTGCGTGCGCAAGCACGTGTGATTAATGTGTAATGGATTTGAATAAAGCTGTCAAAAATATAATCAGACTCATTGGTCTAAAAAAATACAACTCAACAATTTGTTATTGGAGACAGAGAGGGGGAGAGAGAGAGAGAGAGAGTGAGGGAGGGAGGGAGCGAGTCTATTTGCAGCAGCCAGGTCACTGTGTTGTGTTTTGATTCAGGGACAATGGGTGTGTGTGCGCGCACACACACACACACACACACACACACACACACACACACACACACACACACACACACACACACACACTACAGTGAATGGATGATTGAATGAATGAAGGAGTGAGGGAGTTGAGGGAGGGATGGATGGATGGATGGATGGATGGATGGATGGATGGATGGATGGATGGATGGACAGACATGAGCATGGTGAGGTTTAAGATGTTTGAATCGGAAGACAAGCTATGGCATTACCGTTTAGTACTAGATTTTCTTTTGATCATAACATTCATAACATTGTCCTCTCTCATGTCCCCCTAAGTATAGTGTGTGTGTGTGTGTGTGTGTGTGTGTGTGTGTGTGTGTGTGTGTGTGTGTGTGTGTGTGTGTGTGTGTGTGTGTGTGTGTGTGTGTGTGTGTGTGTGTTGTGGGCCTATATGTTTTATGACTGTAGCGTTATCAATCACACTCTGTTGGGAAGGCTGCTTTTCAATCATCACAAAATCATTGGAATAGAGTGAGCTGTGTGTGTGTGTGTGTGTGTGTGTGTGTGTGTGTGTGTGTGTGTGTGTGTGTGTGTGTGTCTCCCCAAAGACAAAACAATGTACAATACGTATCCAACAAATTAGGTTGTGTTACATTGGACCTCTGAGAAAACTATCTCACCAAAGCAAACAAAGGAATTGTCATGATCTGTCCAAAATACTATATTATAAATACATGATTAAATTATAATATTATCCACACGTTATTAGCTGATGGAAAATGCACAATTCCGTTTAGATTGCCTCTAGCCTACATCCAGCATATGAATGGTTATTGTAGAGTGTTCGGAGGGGAACCGCTAGACGACTCTCAAGCCCTAATTCCAGTTAGGTTGCTTATCCTGCCAATCTTGTCACGTCTTGACGCATGCTGCAAGTCAACAGAGTTGATTAGCATCCTCAACTCCGCCCCTCGGACACACAACAGGCCTGTTCGCGGTGCGATCTGTTTTAAACCATTTTGTACTGTACTTGTGGCGTTTCAACTTTCATTGAAAAATAGCAGTTCACTGATCGCCTGCTAGGAAATGTGCAAATGCAGCACAAATCTGTTTTTTCAGAGTGAACTTTTTGTAGAATCTACAATGCCTCCTCTCCGTAAGCCTCGCTTTCATCAAAACTGCGAGCATGTCGCATTGTGGACACAGGGCTGACGGTGCCAGTCAGCTCCCAGACTACATGCCATAGGTGGAGAAGATCGTCCTGATAAGCAAGCGACTGGGAATGAACGGGTCGAAGCGGGTGGAGCGGCCAAGGTTCGAACCCCGTGTGGGCTCTCCCAGAGTTTAATGTCAAAGTGTCGTTGAGCAAGACCCTGAACCCTTGATTGCAACTGTTGTCCAAGTTACTGCCTTGCATGGTTTCCTTCCACCATCGGTGTGTGAATGGGTGAACGCAAGGTGCTATTTAATAGCACCATTTGCCTTTTAACACTATGCTGCTGACATCACGCAAGACAGAGGACAGTGGAGAAGCGCACACGCACACACACACACACACACACACACACACACACACACACACACACACACACACACACACACACACACACACACACACACACACACACGTGCGTGCACACATACTGCCTCTGTCTCTCTATCAAGTCCTTTCAGTTTGATGGGGTCTTACCACATGCATTTACACTGCAGGAGCAGAAGGTCTCTCTGTCGCTCTCTCTCTCTCTCTCTCTCTCTCTCTCTCTCACCTTGTTGCGGATGATGGACCGCTTTTAGCTATCACTGTGTGTGTGTGTGTGTGTGTGTGTGTGTGTGTGTGTGTGTGTGTGTGTGTGTGTGTGTGTGTGTGTGTGTGTGTGTGTGTGTGTGTGTGTGTGTGTGTGTGTGTGTGTGTGTGTGTGTGTGTTGAGGGTCAGAGTTCATCGGGGGGTCAGTATCTATCTGATCATATCTGATAGAAGCCACAGGGAATAGGAATATTGCTGGTGCACAGTCAGTCAGACAGACAGTTAGACAGTTGACACAGTTCAGACAGACAGACAGACACGATTACTAATCATTGTTGCTCATAATGATGAAAGAAATGCCTTTATAAAAAACAATGGATTGTTCCCAGCTACAGAGTGGCCTCATACATCCATCACGCACGCGCGCGCGCACACACACACACGCACACCATCGTCATCATCATCATTGTGACCCAGTTAGTTCCATTCTATTTGAGTTTATCTCCATTTGATCTCTCCATGTGGACAGACAGAGAATTGGGTCTGACCGCGACCCACGCTGCTCCTTTTGGGAGAAGAACGCTGGTCTAGAGCGGCGCTGGAGAAACTATACTCAAAATATTTCACTTAACCCCTTGGAAGTTGTGTGTATTTCTGCCTCTGTGGGTGGTATTTACTACCCATGGTCTATATAGGTATTTACTGCAAATATCATGACCAATGTCATCCAAAGACTAAACACTAAACAATGAACAGCAATCACATTCAGTTGATAAAAAACAGGGAAAAAATATAATAAAATAAAAGAAAAATGTTGACTAAATCATAGCTGAGTACCGAAGGGTTGAAGAATTTTTGCCATTAGTACATTACATAAAACTGTTTTTGTAATTCTCTTCTCTTTTCTTCCTCCTTCTTGTTCTTGCCACTGTTGAGGCCTGATTTGCCTGTTTTCATCACAGCTCAAAAGGCAATAGAACACAAAAAACCCAGGCGAAAGAAAATCCACTGACTCTTCAAAGTTCAGGATTATTTGGGGTAATTGTTGAAGTCACGAAAAGTGGGGAAAAAAGAATGAACATCTTATACCATGAAACCTTTCTAAGGTAAACGTTCCAACATTCACAATCATTGGACGTGACGTTGTTGTGAGTCATCTGTTACATCTGATGGATGGCATAACACCACTGTGGCTGGCCTAGTTTTGGTCTGTCTTTGTCTATCCATCCGTCCGTCCATCCGTCCGTCTGGTACTTAACCATCCAACATAGTAGTGGACCCCCAGGAATCTCCCTCAAGAACCCCTTACAAATCACTTTGAGATGATGTCGCAGGGGGCTTGTGGGATCCATCCATACCTTTGACTTAATAGAGATGGTAACAGATCAAAATGACCATTAATCTTCGCCATTCTCTAGTTGTGTAGACTTGGGGTAATTCAGATGATGAATATTTTAACTCTTGAGAGTGTAAACATGAAACCAAATTCATTTTCACGCTCTCATTTTTACACTCTCAACATCTGGTTAACCAGCTTTCCATCATTTAGCCTGGGGACCACCTGGAATCCTCTCAGGTGGTCCCCAGACCACCTGTTGAAAACCCCTGGATTAGGTGATATTTCACCTAATTCAAATATCACCTTTTCTTTTTATCTTTTGATAATCTTCGTAATATAGTATATTCCTCCCTGTCCCCATTAATAGTAGAGCAACAATATGCTCCCAAAGTTGACTATACCCCTCCCCGAGGTATAACAAAACGGGACATAGTTTTTCCATATCTTTAGGATGTCCCATTCATGAAATGGATTGTCCCGAGATTTACTTTTCCTGCAAAGTTCATGAAATTGATCCTTAAAGTTACTCACCACAGGCCAAAAAAACGCCTATTCTAAAAGAGGGTAAATCCTCTGATATTTTCTACCTGCTAATTGTTTTTACATCATAGTTGTACAGATGGTCTACAGGTAGTATCCCTACATCCCAGAAAAGCCAGAATGCCAATATGTGGTTCTATTGTAGATCAGAAGCCTATTTTATACAGTATTAAATAGGCGGAAATAGCAAGTTGACTTTTCTGAGCAGGAGAGGAGCAGGACTTTTCTATTAGGGGTATAATGGGACATAGTTTTTTCATATCTTTAGGATGTCCCCTTCATGAAATGTTTATTCCCAATCTTTACTTTTACTGCAATGTTATGAAATTATAATAAATGAAGTGACACACGAAAAAACTAAATCCTGCAAGATGGAGATCCAAGGGAATGCTGTCATTTTACCTATAATTATTGTTGTGTCATATTTGCACAAAAGATCTGCAGATAGTTTCTCAGAATGACAATATTTTGTTCTACTGTGAATAAGCAGCCCTTTTAAGGCCTTTAAATAGGCGGAAATGGCACAAAGTTGACTTTTCTGAGCACCCTTTACTTGTCCTATCCGCTTAATGGAATGGAAAGTTTTACCTTTACCAGAAAAAGTCATGAAATTAATCCATGAAGTTACTGAAAGTGGGTAAATTCTTTGACATCTACTTGCTGGTTGTTTTTACTTGCATGCAGTCATGTGCAGAGGGGGGCTTTTGGTGCTTGTGCACAAGTCAATTTGCTTCAGTATTGCTCTTCCCCACCCATCCCATTCAATGTCAATGTCTCCCTTTTGACTGATACCTGTGCATTTAAACTCTAGACATGCCTGCCCCAAAATTCTCAACAGGCCTGAAAATTAAGGGCTTGCCCTACCTAGGTCCATTCAAGGCCCTGCTGCCACCCTTAGATCTGTTCCCTTGATATGCTTGCAAAGCCTGTATTATCAACACGCTCCATACAGTATATGGCCAGTACAGAATCCATTCCATAGGTTGAGCTGACCCCCCATGCCAAAGCACTATGGTGCTCACCCAGCAGTCTGACAGCTCACAACCTAGCCCTAAAGGTTTATCAACCTCAGATGTCTTACTGGATGTATCTACAGTATATCACCATGTAGTACTGCTCTTACTCTTCCATAAGTGTCAGAACAAAACTTGACCATGGAAGGTTATAAGGATTTCTTTCACCTCAAAAGAAATGTATCCATGCTTTGTAAATACAAATGCAGAAAAGCCACTACAAATCCTGATCCATTACTGTAAAATGCCTGTATACAGGTATATACTAAATTGCTGCTTAATAACAGGGAATACTGTGTATTTTTAAGCCACGTTTTCATTTCACCCACTTCATGTTTCTCAGGTAGACCTATGTCCAAAAACAGCTGAAATAACAAAAATATGGTAGCCTACCAAATCAGCAGGTTATTTTCCATGTCATTGAGAATTGTTCGGGGAACTTGCTGATTGTTTTCCATAAACTGCTGTTTGATGATCATCCATTGCACCTCATCCAAGGTGCTTTACATAGTGGATTACATTCTCTCATTCACACACACCTTTATACACCAGCTGAAGCCATGCAAGGTACGAAACAGCACATCAGACGCAATTTGGGGTTCCGACACACAGATCATTGGATGGTCTACTCTACCTCCTGAACCAAGGTCACTAAGAAAGTAAACAGATTGATAGCAAATACTGTAGTTTGAAGCTTTTGGCTATGCCTGCCTCTAATACAGCCTTAAATGCTACAGTAATTCACTATAGCAGGGGTTTTCAAGAGGTGGTTCGGGGACTACCAGTGGTCCTTGAGATGGTTTCGGGTGGTCCCCAGCTAAGTTGGTTAACATGATGGAATGTTGGTTAACCAGAGGTAACTCTTGAGAGCGTAAAAATGAAACCAAATGGATCCTTGCGGGTCCATTTGGTTTCATGTCTAGAGAATGTAGAAGATTAATGGTCATTTTGATCTGTATGTTTGACTGTTTTATTTCCCAAATCCGGGTTGTGGACAAAAGCAAAATTAGTTATGGGTCTGTGGGGCTAAAATGTCCTCAAATGGTGGTCTGTGGCTCGAATTTTGAATAAATAGTGGGCCCGGCTATAAAAAAGGTTGAAAACCACTGCACTATAGAACCAATTTAGGTTGCTTGAGGATGTCTAACTCACAAGAACATCTGTGCAAGCATGACGTAAAAACAACCATGCAGCAGGTAGAAAATGTGAAAGGATTGACTTGGAACTCCTCAATTCAGGGTTGATGTAAATGTGACAAAAACATAGTTACATTTTGTTCTACCCCTAGCAGGGGTACAGTAACCTTAGGGGGTTTGTCATGGAAATGTCATGGAATTAATCCACAAAGTGAAGGAAGCATCCTGCACTTTGTGGATTAATTCCATGACATTTGCTGTAAAAGTTTAACTTAAAGATATGAAAATAACTAGCACAAATAAATAGCACAAAGTAAACTTTGTGACATTTCTGCCGATTTAAGGCCTTATAAAAAGGCTTCTTATTCACAATAGATCTTATCATTCTGACATTTTGAGACACTATCTCCAGACCCTGTGCAAATATGATAATCAGCAGATGATAGGATTTCCTTGGATTTCCCTTCATGATTCATTTCATGACATTGCAGTAAAAGCAATATTTGGGACAATCCATTTCATGAAGGGAACGTCCTAAAGATGTGGAAAAAATGTGTCCCATTTAGTTATACCTCTAATAAAGAGTAGGACAAGTGTAGCACTCCGAAAAGTCAACTTTTTTGGGGGTATTTTCGCCTATTTAATACCTTTATAAAAAGGCTTCTGATCTACAATACAACCAACTATTGGCAATATTGGCGTTCTGGGAAGGAACGCCAATAAGGACACTACCTGTAGACAATCTGTGCAAATATGATGTAAAAATAAGCAACAGGTAAAAAATGGCAAAGTATTAACAACTTTTAGAATAGGCATTTTTTGTGTATGTGGTGAGTGAATTCGTGGATCAATTTCATGACCATTGCAGTAAAAGTAAAATTTGGGCCAATCCATTTCATGAAGGGAACATCCTAAAGACGTGAAAAAACGGTGTCCCGTTTTGTTATACCTCTAATATAGAGTAGGGCAAGAGTAGGACTCAAAAAGGTCAAGTTTTTTGCTATTTCCGCCTATTTAACCTTATAAAAAAGGCTTCTGATCTACAATACAACCAAATATTGGCATTCTGGCTGTTCTGGGATGTAAGGACACTACCTGTAGACAATCTGTGCAAATATGATGTAAAAATAAGCATCAGGTAAAAAATGGCAAAGTATTGACAACTTTTAGATTAGGCGTTTTTTGCTTAGGTGTTGAGTAGCTTCAACACCTAAGCAAAGCATCAGGTAAAAAATGGCAAAGTATTGACAACTTTTAGATTAGGCGTTTTTTGCTTAGGTGTTGAGTAGCTTCATGGATCAATTTCAAGACCTTTGCAGTAAAAGTAAATCTCGGGACAATCCATTTCATAAAGGGGACATCATAAAGTTATGAAAAAATGGCGTCTCGTTTTGTTATACCCCGGGGAGGGGTACCTCAAAAACTAAGCCTCTTTTTGAGGGTTTGTTGCTCCACTGTAAATTGACCATATAAGGAGTTCCTCCCTGTCCCCAGTGAGCACCCCTGTGGTCCAAAAACACTAGTATCCATGTTGGTAGCGGGTGAGAAAGCCTCCATCCAATCTGGACGAGAGGAGAGGGGCCCTTCCTCCAATCATGGATCAAGTTGGGCCGGGCCTTGGCGCATGTGCTGTTGTGCCAAGTTGCATTAGGCTACTACGATCCTGTGTCCCAAAACCTATACATTTATTTGCCTCTGGGATTCTGGGCGAGGGTTGATGATGTCACGGATGGAGGGTTCCAGTTGCTCTGCCTTTCTTCATCCACTTTTCCACAGAACTGGAGCAAATTGTGTGTGTGTGTGTGTGTGTGTGTGTGTGTGTGTGTGTGTGTGTGTGTGTGTGTGTGTGTGTGTGTGTGTGTGTGTGTGTGTGTGTGTGTGTGTGTGTGTGTGTGTGTGTGTGTGTGTGTGTGTGTGTGCATGACACAGCTATAACAGGGACATGAGCTAGCTGGTCTGACCTCCTTTGGTGCTAAATTAAAATGAACCTGGATATTGACGGCTAATGAAGGAAGGTGCCTGTGTGAGCATGGGCGTGTGTGTGTGTGTGTGTGTGTACCCATGCCCGTGCCCGTGTGTAGCCATGCCCGTGCATTTTTGTGACTGACATTGTGGAAGCAGAAAGCAGAAACAGAAATGCCTTCCATCCCATTACAAAACATACCAATATGGAGAGAGGTGAAACGATACAATTATATAGAACGGGAGAGGGAGAGAGGCAGAGAGAGAGGGAGAGGACAGGCAGCAGGCAGAGGTTTAATCAGCTGCCAACAGATCCGTTAATCAAGGTTTACTAATGAAGGTCTATTACAGTAAACAACACGCATACACACACACACACACACACACACACACACGCACGCACACACACACACACACACACACACACACACACACACACACACACACACACACACACACACACACACACACACACATATATTGGCTGTTCTGATACAATGTGATTGATTTGACTGATGTGATCTATTGTGTAAGTTATTAAATGTTAGTGTAATTTGAGTTGCCCTGACGTGCAGACGACATACTATACACGCATGCATGCATGCACACAGGCAGCAGCCAGTGCACAAGCAGGTGCAGCACAAAGTGCGCACGCATGCTCAATCACTAACACACACACACACACACACACACACACACACACACACACACACACACACACACACACACACACACACACACACACACACACACACACACACACACACACACACACACACACATGCACAAGCAAATAACAGGGGTCCCCTTGCAGTGACAGATCAAAACAACCGCACATTGAATACTGTCCAACAGACTGTGCGTGCTCGTGTGTGTGTGTGCGTGCGTGTGTGTGTGCGCATGTGTACACACGCGCACATGTGTATTTGTTGGGGGGGTTATACCAGCCAAGCCCTGATCATGGTCTGATTTAAAGTGCGTGTGTGTGTGTGTGTGTGTGTGTGTGTGTGTGTGTGTGTGTGTGTGTGTGTGTGTGTGTGTGTGTGTGTGTGTGTGTGTGTGTGTGTGTGTGTGTGTGTGTGTGTGTGTGTGTGTGTGTGTGCGTGCCCTAGTTTGAAAGTGACAAATGAGTGACATAATGCTGACACGAGAGATGTAAAACAACAGAATGACTAGAGGAGATGAGGAGAGGAGAAGAACTCTCTACCCGGGGCCCCTCTGATAAAGAGCATCAGCAGTCATCTCCGTTTCACCAAAAAGGTCAAAGCGTGACTTTTAGAAAATGTTGCAGAACAGTAAGGTCACTTCTATTTAGGAGATCCTTCTTATTTACCTAGTGTAAGTCTAGCCTAGAGTGTTTAATTCATTGTTGTATCACATGTTATTTGTCTCTATCAGTCCACAATGGGAATATATCTACATGAATGTGTTAGTTCAGTCTAATTTAAACTGGCCTCACACACTTTAGCCATGCTTTAAGAAGCTTGTAATTATGTAATTATTATTATTATGTACTCATTATTATTATTGCCATGTAATGGTACTCTAATTTTCAACCCTCAAATTTACACAGATCTGCAATTTGTACCATACTTTTTACAATGTTATTTGGATGAACCCAAGTATCATCAAATAGCAACTTGAACGATTAATGGCAATTCATGTTCGGTCAAATGTTAGACTGACTGGCCGGTGTAGCATGTGTTTTTTTTTTTTTCGTGACGTCTAATAAATCAAATCATTGAGACGAGAGTAGAAAGGAAAGAGGAGAGGAAGGGAGAGAGAGAAGAGAGGAGAGCCTAGGAGTGTAGTCAAGGAGAGAGGAGAGGAGGTGGCAGGAGAGAAGGTGCAAATACTGAAGAGGAGAGGAGGTAGGAGAGGAGGTCAGGGAAGGAGGCGGTTTGTTTCTTTAGATCATAGCCTGCATGTCAGACTTAACGCAAAATAACAGCTGCACAAATTAATACTTAATTAGCAACAGCTGTACTAATCAATGTAAACCAAGTTTTAAATTTCAGTTGAGATGGGGTGACGAGGCAGGATGTACTGTATGAGGCACACTCGGCACTTTTCACACTCAACGTGTTAGGCTTTGAAGAATCAGTGGTGTGTGTGTGTGTGTGTGTGTGTGTGTGTGTGTGTGTGTGTGTGTGTGTGTGTGTGTGTGTGTGTGTGTGTCAGACATATCTTTCGTCAGAGAACTGCAACCTATCTCAAACCCTCACCCTATAACCTAACCTTCACCCTCTCCCAGCCTTAACGCATCCCACGGGGCACTCATCTAAACCTACCCTTAACCCTCTCCCAACCCCCCAATGCATGTCTGATCAATCAATGCTATGTCTAACCAAAGCATGACTCCCTGGCCCCCGGCCTGGCGGAGCCTTTTTTTTCCTTTTTTCTGAGAGTCTACTAATTTAACCAAATGGACCCACTAGGTTCCGTATGGTTCACATTTTGTACACTCTAAGGATCTTTTTTGGAAATGTCCCTCTTTCAGGCTGCAACAGCCCTCCCGGGAGCTCAGTTTTTTGACCCCTCAATGTTGCAACATTTCGGCTGGTCCGAGTATTATTTGGGCTGAGCCTTCATGTATTTGCCTCTTGGTATGAGAACGAAAATACTAAAAATGGCACCCAATGCCTGCCTGGTTGGCACTCAGTGTCAAGGGTTTCATTGGGGTAAGTCTCTGTGACATATTAGCATCATGTCCAGAAGGGTGTGCTTGTATATCAAACAGCCTCATGCTATAGAAATAAGAGATGGCCTCCTGGCCTAGGAGCCTCATGACTCGGCAAGGCTTACTTAGTCACTATGATAACATGCCATTGTTTCGACTCCCCATTGGTCCGAAATTACTAACCCTATCTCTACCCTTACCCTCAACAGTGAGGGCAACATAACTTTTCCCTTCTCTGATGGGGGGCCGGGTCAGTTTGTTATAGAAAAAGTGGTTCAGCTGAGGTAAAAGTCCATGTTTTAGCCTTTGTCTGCTCAAATTTGTCTTTGTCAAGCCTTGTAGTCGACTTGTAATGATGCTGTGATGTTCAATTACCACAATAATGGTCACTGGAGCCATTCACCAGCAATAAGGTCCACCTGGTAGTTAGCCACTCACATTCAAACACCACTCAGTCTACGTACACAAGCTGGTAATCATTCACTCAATCACCAATCAATTACACATTCACCCCAGCTGGTCATGCACCCATGCACCACACCGAGGGAAAAGACACAACACAGGAAAATGCACTTAATATGACCTAAAATGGCATAAGAAATGTGGAACCTCTGCCCTGTCAGTCTACTTTTAACCTATCTAAACTGGACCCTCTGTGACATTTGGCGAGTAGTTCATCCCGCCTCCGACAAGAGAACAGTAAAAGAATCCGGCTGTTAACAGTAGACTTTATGTTTATGTTTATGCCACATGACAAACAATGAACATAATGCTTTGTACAAAACAAAAAGTGTCATATAGCCTATGTTTGTGTTATTATTTCATCTGATGAATCTAATCATATGAAGTGTGTGAGAGACAGACTGCATATCAGATGGTCTGCACCCCCCCGCCCCACATACACACACACACACACACAAATGATTGATTTCAGTCAATAGCTTAAGTGTGTGTATCGTCAGTCAATACCTTAAATCCTTAAGGGTGTGTGTGTGTGTGTGTGTGCGTGTGTGTGTGCGTGTGCACGTGCGTGCGTGTGTGTGACAACATGCACACGTGTTGTCGATAGCTTTGGTGTGCTGGAGATTGGAGATGTTGACAGGACTCAGTATGTGGCAAAACATTCTATTTTCTCATGTTGTGAGTTTGCTGTACTAAAGTGTTGATGCCCTCACAAGAATACAAACCTGAATGTGTGCGTGTTTGTTTGTGTGTGTATGTGTGTCTGTGTGCGCATGTACTGTACCGTATGTCCTCATCTGCCCCTACACGTTTACTCCAACAAGACATTCCTGGAAGAAACCTCATATTTTTCAAGTTTTCTTTCTTTCTTTTGTTCCTATTTATACTAGACTGCCACCCAACACAACCATAGTCAACACAAGCTCACAATTCAAGGCATATTCCGACTGCAAGCTTGTGGTTGTTTACCTCTTATAGTTTTGAACCAATGAAAAGTATTTTGACTAAGCTACAGTGGATACCACTGGAACATACAGCTTCTGTTTTTGACTTGAATGTTCACTTCAGCTGTATTTGGGCCAGGTGACACCTTGCCGGAGTCAGGGGCGTTTTTGCCATTAGGCAGACTAGGCAGTTGCCTTGTGTGGGGCGACCACCAGACATGCTTTTAAAAGCATCCCAGGCTAATAAGCCTCATATGGATAAATACATTATACTAGTCCTCTAGAACTATAGTGAACATTTAAAACACATATAATATGTTCTTTAGCTCTTTAGTTGTCGTTTTATCCCTTGGGGGTGCCATTTTACTGTGCCTGTCAGGTATGACGTCACAGGAGATTTTCCCTGGAGCTCCAGGGAAAATCTTGCCTGCGGCTCCAAATTGCTTAGAAACACCACTGATCCGTGCAGAGGTCTTTTGTGGTGGTTCTAGGACAACCGTTGGGCCGACCTGACACATCAGGAACGGCATCCCCTGTGGTGTGTGGAACGCGTCTGTTGAATTCGAGGTCGAGGGTGTGGACGTTTCTCGGGTTACTTGGCTTATAGACGTACGTCTCGGCATACACCTGTACACTCTCTTCTCTGAAATGAGAAAAGGCTCCTGGGAACTAGGCTAATGTGGCTGATTTATAGATGCGACCTCAGTCACCGCCGGCGAAGCAGGTCACGTAACCCTAGCCTCAGTATTTGGCGGGCCGCAGCTCAGTCTTAACCCGCCACTTAGGTCACATGAGCGGGTGTTGGATTAGAGGCAGTCCCTGTCGCAGGTAGGAGGGTTCCAGGTGGTCCCCCAGCTAAGTTAGTGAGCCAGATGTAACTCTTGAGAATGTAACAATGAAACCAAGTGGACCCTTGCGGGTCCATTTGGTTGTCATTTGGTCATTTTTACACTCTCAAGAGTTAAAATATTCATCTAAATTAGCTCACAATCATTAACAAGAAAGAAAGGGTGAAAATGTCGCTAAATGGCGGTCCATGGCTCAAATGCAGAATAAATAGTGGGCCCTGGTATCAAAAAGGTTGAAAACCGCTATTCTAAAGTCTACAGTGCATGCGAATGGCCTGCGGAAGCTAACAAGCTAACGCCTTGCATGTGGTACGGCATATTTGAAGCGTACCCCACCTGGCATGTGCGCTATCGTATCATAATATTTTGTGCGCACTTTGTGATTTCGAGGTTTAATCAGTCTTTGCTGATTGTGGTTGCTTTTCAGCCTCGTAATGAGGGGGTCCTTGACGTTATTTAATTTAAAAAAAGTTTTGGGCACCCACTGTTGTCACTGTGCTTGTTTGGTGGTGCGCTCCTGTAGACGGGAGCGTTCTGTGACTTTGTGCTGGGCGAGCGGATCGTTTCCTCAGCAGAATTGCGGTCACGTCTCCTTCCCAACTTGCTGAATGCGCTGTTTAAATTGGTCCAGCAATGTGCAAGGTGCAGAGCACACCTGGTTCTAGAGGCATGGTTTAGTTTTTTAGTTTCACGTTGAAGCAGAATTTCACTTCGAAACAACACTTCTGAGGTCCTTTGTCCTACTCAGGCTTTTGTGTTTCACAACAGACAGTTTTTTTAAGCCGCTTGATTCAGTATCTCCATGGCCTCCTTTATGAACCCATACCTCAAACTCCATTTTAACCATGTTAAGGTTAACTGTAAGTGCTTTTATATTATGACGTTCCAAACCCAGGTTGCCTGGATTGATTGATTACCTTTGAAGCATGCCCCATTTGTTGCATGATATTCCCCCTGAAAATAGTTCCATGGCTTATTGTCAAACAGATCACACATCCACCATTGGCGATCCGAAAGAACTACAAATTGTGTCATGACTGCTAGATCCTGCCCAAAGAAACCATAAATTGAACTCATTTTCCCAGAAGCATTTGTGGTCGAGAGCAACAGACCTTTCCTTTGGTCCCCTGCTAAATGATGGCCAGTTGGTAACCAAATGGACCCATATAGATCTGAAACTCTTGAGATCATAAAATGAAACCAAATGGACCCTTACGGGTCCAGTTAAAATATATTTAAACATCTGAATTACTTAATTTTCAAGAATCTACACAATTATAAGATGTAGAAGACTTGTTATTTTAAATGTTTTGCTATTGTTATAGTGGGCCCTTGTATGAAAATGGTTGAAAACCTTCTGGTCTAGGACATTGCCCATATGACTTAAATCATATTAAAAACGAGGACTAAACAGTACAAACATAACTCGGACATCTCCCATTGTTGCGAAATTTACCAGCTAGTGAATGTATTCCAAATTTACTAACCCTATCTAACCCATCACCCTCAACATAACCGTGAGCACCGCTCAGCATGGACACAGCGCTTAAAACAAGGCGGCCAACCAGCAGCACCGAAAGTGGATTTTGAGTGCATGTTTGGACTAATAGGACTTCTGATCTATGGGTCTTTGGAGCTGTGGTCAGTCCCCGAATTATCTTAAGCAAGTTGATGGAAAACACGTCCTCCCTGCCTCTGTTGACCAATATTGTCCTACTGATGAATGTTACACTCATTGAGAACACCCGCCGCGGCTTCTGGTGACTGATATTGATGCGTCTGGTGACTGATGCTGTCCTCCTAATGAATGCTACTTATTGAAAAGCTTCCGCTGACTGATGTTGTCCTTCTAATGTTGAAAACACGCGTCTGTGCTGCTGCTGGTTGACTGATGTCGTCTTTCTAATGAATGTTATGGACTCTCGTTGGCCCCAAGAGTGACAATATGTCGGCGGGACACAACAATGAGCAGACAGAATAAGTCTCGACCTCATAACGAGCATTATCAACATCGGCACTGCTTGCTGGTCCAGCTCAGTGGCCTGGCTGGCCGTTACGAAAATAGGGGCATAAGTTCCACAGAAACGGGACACCATGAGAGGAGAAAAAGCGAATGAGTGAGTGAATGAGTCAGTGAAGTGACGGGATGAATAATACATGCGTGTGCGTGTGTGCGTGTGTGTGTGTGTGTGTGCGTGTGCGTGTGCGTGTGTGTGTGTGTGTGTGTGTGTGTGTGTGTGTGTCAGTGTGTTAGCAACACTCACTTGACCCCCTTGTGTCAGAAGTACAGTAGCCTTATCAGATATCCGGAACACAAGGACACTTCTGTCTGTCACTAACCCTGACCTGTAAATACTAAATGACCAGTGTTTTCCAGATTATGTGAGAGAGAAATAAGCAGCCATGATACAGCAGGGCTATGAATGAAAACGGGCCTAAAAAACAGAGATAAACTAGCTATGAGGACTTCACTTAAATTACTTTATATATATACGGTATGCCAGTAAGACGCTGCATGTCTTAGACCCCGGATGTCTTCAACATGTTTGCCTATATATGGGCCCATGTGGACATGCCCAGCTTGTGGAGCTGTGGTTCAAGCATGTGTGATCCACGCCCAAATATACTGTAATATGGAGTGTGACACACACACACACACACACACACACACACACACACACACACACACACACACACACACACACACACACACACACACACACACACACACACACACACACACACACACACACACGGTTCCATTTGTGCACCCTCAGAGTTAGAGGCCCGTATTATGTTATATAGGGTACATTTGGTTCCATGCATTACACTCTCAGAGTTACAGACATGTAAGGGTCCATTTGGGGCCATTTACACTCTCCTGGAGTCCTGGGGGTCATTTACAGACAATGTAGGCGATCTACTGTTAATTATGCACAGTGTTAATTATTCAGCCCTCATTAAAGTGAGATCAGATGATAAATAATCTAACAGGAAGACGTATCAAAGCGATCGCTAACACTTTCCCACACTGTGTGTGTGTGTGTGTGTGTGTGTGTGTGCGTGTGTGTGCGTGTGCGTGCGTGCGTGTGCGTGCGCGTGCGTGCGTGCATGCATGGGCCTGCCTACGTCTGCATGCGAGTGTGTGAGCTTGCATTACTACTTGCAATGACCAAATGTCCCCACAATTACAGTAGAATGCTCGTGTGACTGTTTAGTTAATTCACATGCTCAGGTCAGAATTAGGATTAGAGTTTGGCACTTTGTGCCCGATTTACCCTTGCTGGCACACCTGTTTCTCCACATGGCATGACACACTGTGAGCTTGTAGAGCTGCTATTTATTTATGCATTACTCATTACTATGACTCATCTCTCAAATGTGTAACTCCAAACCACATGTCCCAACATTTCATTAGCCATAGCCTTAATAGTGTCACCCCCTTAGCCCTTACCCCTGTGTCAGATCTGTGTCTAGAAAACTGGCATAATTTGCCGATACCGGTACGACCCGATAATGACAAGTAAGCGCTTGTCATCGGAATGCCTCATTGTAGACTAGCTTAGTGAATTGGGCCCCATAGTAAGTCAAAAAAGATAAAAAAACAAACAAACAAATCAAAACAACAACAACAAAATGACTAATGGAACCATGATATTACCTTCATTGGTTTCAAATTATCGAGTCCCGAAAAGCAACCGGAAACAAATGCTATTGACTGGAAGGGCTGTGGAACACTAGGCATCAATTATAATTGAATCACATCATACTTACTACATGGTGAGTGAGTGAGTGAGTGAGTGAGTGAGTGAGTGAGTGAGTGAGTGAGTGAGTGAGTGAGTGAGTGAGTGAGTGAGTGAGCGGATGAATTCAAACCTTTATTTTGAACACCTGCAGCTCTTTTCATTCCTTCCTCCTTGACTTCATATCCACAGGATGTTTGCCAGCTGTACGGTGTACGGTGTGTTACTAATAGTTCTGAGGTCAACCAATGTAGAACAGAAACATCAAATGAAAGAAGAAACCATGACACACACACACACACACACACACACACACACACACACACACACACACACACACACACACACACACACACACACACACACACACACACACACACACACACACAAACTGCAACCATCTAGACCAGGGGTTAGCAACCCAAGATGTGGAAAGAGCCATTTTCGACCAAAAGAGTAAATTCAAAATCTATCTGGACTCGCAAAAAATACAAGCCCTTATTAGTGCTTCTGCCCACAGCATAAACTAAACTCCATTCCTGTTTTTTACAATAACCATAGAAAATCCATGCACCATGCACTGTAGTGTATAAATAATCCACTTCGGGATTTTTAAACCAAAATAAAGAAACGCATCGTCTTTGTGTTTGTGTGCAATGAGGGATACATGTGTGCCTCTCTCTCTGTAGGAGTGTGTGTTTGAGTCCCTGTGTAGCTCACACACAGCCCAGGCAGGTACTTTAGTCAACCGTGACTAGGATCATGCTTCATCTTCGAAAGACAACCCGTTCTACAGTCTCGATCCGTCCTGGCTTAACGTCAGGCGATCCCAGGCAGTGCTTTATTACATGACCCATGTTGAACTGCGGACTTTACTGGCCGCTCACGCTGCTAATGTATTGCTAAGTGTGACTGCAACACTCTCTAGCCTTCACATCAGCCTGTCTTTACATACTATTGTACATGCTGTCAGCCCACCACCACGACACGACACGATTTAATACTTTACTTTATTTGTTTATTTTGACGGGGCAGTGCACATTCATGGACATGACAAAATAAAGTTCAAGGTATATATATATCGAATTTAGCAAGGTTGCTAGTGTCATTCCGCAGTCCATAAACATCAAACAAAAGACAAGTTAAAACAAAACACAACATGAAAAGACAGCCACGACAAAGAGTACAAAAAAGCATCTAAGCCCACGGGTCGTTCAGATTGAAAGCTCCATCTCTTGTAGGGGTTGGGCTTTTGTGGCATGGCCAACCAGAGCTACTTTAACTGGCGACATAACTGTCAGACAGTGCATCGTGTGTAGGGTGCTGTTTGTCAGTGACTGAAATGTATATATAATTGTGGTGTATCATCACAATATGTAATGCCACAGCCAGGGAGCCACTAAGGGTGTGTTCTAGAGCCCCCCCGACCCACCCCCCCACCCCAAATTGAAGCTTTTTCCACAACAAAATGAGATATGGTGTTTTAGGCCATTGTGCTGCCTTCTTCCCACCCTCACAAGTTTAGAGCTGAGCATTCCCTCCCCCATGATGTCGCCCTTGTTCCAGAACTTGATTCTCCATTCATTTTCCTCATAGATTTTACGAAAATGTATATAGATTAAACCACGCACAAAGCCAATTCGGGCCGTGACTAATCATGACAACAGGGTAACGCACAATGTTTTTGAGACAAACAAATAATTTATAAAAAAGAAAAACAAAACAAAAAGTGTTGTATCCTGCCGTTTTTGTCTTTTTGCTAATTAGATATTGGATGATGATATTGTGTGTGTTGTCATGATTTCTCGCACGCCAAGTTGGCTTTATCCGTGGCATAATCATCTTAGAATCTTTTTCGAAAAGTCTACAAGGAAAATCACTGGGGAAAACATTTTTTGGAACACGGGCAATGTCATGACAGGGGCGGGACTGCTCAGCACTACTGTATAATGAGTGGTTACACACATTATACTCCCATAGATCAGAAGTCCAATGGGTGGTCGGAATAATGACAGGGCACCTATTGTGTACCCCATTAGTGAGGAGTTATTGACTTTCAAACTTTTAGAAATATGATTTGCCTGCTGGAATTCAGTGAGTGGGTTGTGTGACAAATTCGCCAGTCATAATATATCAAATTTGATATTTGTTTTGATGAAAAAGTTAACTTTAAGTACATTATGTAAAGTATTATAATATTGTTTTGGTAGGTACAGTAAGTGACTGTACAGTACATTCTTCCATGTGGAAGAATCCTGAGAAATACCTCGATGGGTACGAACAGGCGTCTTTACGCATTGAACGTTCTTTATTGAAAATAACCCCTTTGACACGGAGCATCTCGTTTTTCCACAGGTTTTTGCCAACGCAGGCTCCATCACAATACATAACAACAACTGAATATGCGTTATTGACCGAATATAATGAGGAGGACCGCTCCAGTCAGAAGGAGCTTAGAACCTATAAAGGATTGTTATTGGCGACAGATGTGGATGCTGTTGGAACATCAAAGTGGGCCTTTGAACAATGGTCTCACTTGAGACCATTGTTGTCTAGAAGTGTAACGCTCCTCCACGCTGCGGATAATGAGAATGAATACGTTTAAAAAATGAACTGTAATCCGTGCTGCTGTCGTCTCACCAAGGGAGATGGCAAGTTAAGGGTTTCATACATTGCGCAATGATGTATGGACACCCAAGAATAAATCTGCAGAATTTTATGCAGAAGTTAACTCTTGAGAGCCTAAAATGATATCATATTACGATCTCAAGAGTTACGAGTCTATAGTATAAGGTTCCATTTGGTCACCAACTGTCCATCATTTAGCTGAGGACCACCTGGAATGCTCTCAGGGACCACTGCTTGAAAACCACTGGCGCAAAGGGTTGTACAACGGTATATAAGATGTTTTTTGACTATAGGGGTACCCCTGCACATAACATTTTCATCCATGGCACATCCTGGAATTACACATTTTAAATATGTTATGTTACTCTACTTACATATGCAAATCTCACCCCCTAAGATATTGTATGTCACGGAGGAATGCCAGTTTCCATTGGATCTGACTGAAAATGACTCAAAAGTGTATAGTCCATGCTAGGGAGCATCATGGGTCCTTGAGGGGGTTCCAAATGCACCCTTAACAAACGGAAGGGGCCATCATTCTCCATTCTGCGTAACCCCAATCTGCAGTGACCCAAATTGTGTGTGTGCGTGTGTGCGTGTGCGCGCGTGTGTGTGTGTGTGTGTGTGTGTGTGTGTTAGGAGATAACACTGCTCTTTATGGCTTCACTGACCTTGCAAACACACGCGACAGACACATCTTCAGGTATTGCTGTGTGTGTGTGTGTGTGTGTGTGTGTGTGTGTGTGTGTGTGTGTGTGTGTGTGTGTGTGTGTGTGTGTGTGTGTGTGTGTGTGTGTGTGTGTGTGTGTGTGTGCTTGTAGTGTCATACCTGTGAGGACCAATGTCCCGGCAATGTTTTATGGTTAAATAACTATACTTTTAAAGTAGGTTTCCAATCGGGAAACCACTCCGTTTTATGATCAGAGTCACATCATGAAATTCAGGGCAGCTAGGGGTTCTCCAAATCATTTTTCAAGCCCCCCCCCCCCCCTCCAACACCGATAAGCATACAGTATACATACAGTATACGCAGTGTGTATATTTAGATGCCATTGGAACTGTGTATTAAAATCCTTTCAATCATAGACTTTTTTCAACTTGATACAGGTAAATAAAATGGTAAGACGTGCTAAAGGGCGAGGTTGCACGTGTGCCTGGGTACATGTAGCCTCATGCTAGCATGCGTTGGGGTGTGTGTGTGTGTGTGTGTGTGTGTGTGTGTGTGTGTGTGTGTGTGTGTGTGTGTGTGTCTGACTGCACTGCCATGTGAATTTATTGTTAACACTTTGAATGCTTTGAATCAAATCAGACATTGGATTTCTATTTATTAGGACCCTCTGCTCCTTGTTTAGTTTGTCTCTGCTACTAATGTTACCATTTAATCTATTAGTTCCCTAGTCCAGGGCTAAGCAACCTTAGGCATGGGTGGCAGCATTGGCACAGTGAAGGGTGATCACTGGCACACTGGTATAAGACACATAAAGCTCACTATCTGGCATACAGTACATATGCGATAGATCATTTCTCCTTTTAAATAATCAATTAGGCTCTCTCAAATTCCTGCAAATCCTGCAGTCAATTCTACATTAATTTAAGGTATAATATCTCTAATGATGTAATGTCCTGATATGAAAGAAATCAGTCCAGAAGAAGAAAGAAATGTTATTTTATATTATCTGTTTTTATTTGTACAAGTTTTCAGAATTCAACCTAATGTTGACATGGCACACTGACTGTGGAAAATGAAAACATGGCACTTCATTCCAAAAGGTTGCGCCCCTTGCCCTAGCCTTCCCCAGCGTTGATTATAACATATAGGTCCCCTGTGTGCAGTTTCTTGTTAGTTTGGAATGGACATGGTCCTTTTTAGCAGCTGTTTTCAGCTTAGATTGACTGGGCTATTAGTGTGACATCTCTGTCGTCCGCCTAATTGGCCGGTTAACACCCAATCACCTGTGGCTTAGCTGGTTATGTTTATAGTTGGGGTTTGTGGGTATTGGAGGCTCTATGATATGAATGGGTAGTCGGATTGATTCAGATGGTTGTCGGAGGTTTGCGAAGTTCTGACTAATGCTACTACTGCACATGTACCCTTTCCTGAGTGAGTATTTCATTGCGTATTGAGAATGAGCATATTGCTTTCTCATTCTGCCTTTGAGTCAATATACTGTAAAGGCTTTCAAGTTGTAACACTTCAGCTTTTTACTTTTTAGTTAACTACAAAGATAGAAGATATACAAGTTTCTAGTATGAACTGGAGTGATGCATTTCACCACAATGTTAGGACTCTGTAAGGACTCTGTAATATAGTCCAGACAAAATGGTATTCATACAATGACCTTACTGCGTGTGTGTGTGTGTGTGTGTGTGGGGGGGGGGGGGGGGGGGGGGGGGGGGGGGTGTGCGTGTGTGTGTGTGTGTGTGTGTGTGTGTGTGTGTGTGTGTGTGTGTGTGTGTGTGTGTTTGTTTGTGTGAATAATATTGTCGAGGTGTGTGTGTGTGCGTGCGCGTGTGCACAAGATTTCTGTCCCGTTTCCAATTACCTAAATCCATTATTCAGGGTGATTGCACCATGATCTGATTGTGTGTGTGTGTGTGTGTGTGTGTGTGTGTGTGTGTGTGTGTGTGTGTGTGTGTGTGTGTGTGTGTGTGTGTGTGTGTGTGTGTGTGTGTGTGTGTGTGTGTGTGTGTGTGTGTGTGTGTGTCTGTGAGCGTGCGTCAGGTCACAGCAGGGTCATGTTGTGTAATATCATGTAATATAGCCTAGTAATATACACATTTAGATGACATAATCTAATTTAGAAAGAATTGAGGGCAGCTGTGGTTCAGGAGGTAGAGCAGGTCATCCAATGATCCGTGAGCCGGCGGTTTGAATCCCGGTCCCTCCTGTCCAAATGTTCGTCCTAGGGCAAGACACTGAACCCAGAGCCATAGAGTATAGACAAGAGTTGCGATTTTGAGGGGACAGAAAACTGAGCGCTGTTCATGCTGGGGTTAGAAATACATAGTTTTCAATGAGGACAGTGCAATTAAAAGCTATTTTAAGCATGAGTGTAACATGCCAAGTGTTTTAAAGTATTGCACAGTGTTGCACAACTGCACAACATGTCTCTGTAATGTGTATGTTACACATTTATAGAACAGTCTAAAATAAAGGGATTTTAGATCATTGAAGCTGGGCTGTTGCTGGGGTCCAATGCATCTATGCTTACTTCCGGTTCAGGACTTGCTCCCTATTTGTTGTCCCCGTTCTCAGTAGAAGTCTTTGTAGAAGAGCAGCTATTGGCCTGGCCCCATGTAGTGAAGAGGAATAAGCATTCACTGACTGAACTCTACATTGCCTCCATTGAGTCGGATGGTGTGAGCTTCAGCTTGCCACAATAGGTGTGTGAACGTGGGAAGTGAGGATGCCGGCATTTGACCCCTTCACCTCTGAAGAATTGACCATTGCCAAGTGCTTTGAGTAGGTACTTCGGACCCAAATTAGTACATCTACCATTGGGAAAGAGGCGTTCCCACGCTGAAGTTGTTATTTTTGTAACCATCCTACATCCCTTTAAAAACCTCCTAGACCCGTTAAATTATGCATATGTGTGGTTTGGGCTTTTTTAGCTTTCACTCAATCTGTGGGGTCTTGCCATTGCCTTTAATACATCACGTGTCTTTTCCCATTATGCACACTCCTAAATGGTACATAAGTAGCCTACTTGACGACTTGTGGCGTGGCTCTCAGTATATGCCTCTACAAATGATCTTGTAGGACCATGTGCGTTATACAACAATGACCATCAAAAGGGGTTTCGATTTTCCGTTCTGATTGCCCGTAATTGGCTCCAAAGACACCCAGGACACCCATTGTGGCGAAAACCTGACCATTTCTAGTAGTGTATATATTTGTGTTGTTGGGTGCTATACTCCGCAGAGCATGGTTTCTTGCCCTTTTGAAATGCCAGCCCCTGCCTCTCCAATTCCCTCTGCACGTCCCTGCACTCTAGTGGGTAGGCATGACTGGTATATAGCAATTATAACAGGGCTTGGATTTACAAAAAGAAAACAAAAAAGGTTTGAATATAACAGTTTTTGCAAAAAAATTAAATAAAAAAAATGCTAAAGCACATGCGTGCCTGCATGCATCTCAGCGAGATAATCTGAAGTTACTCAGATGTTCTCATCCAAAACTGTTACTTTTCAGAATTTTAATGGAAAAGTACAGTATATCCTATGAAATTGTAGTCCACAAATACTTAATCAAACATGGTTTAAAGGGGAAACATGAAATTCAACTTTTTATCATGTGTTTTCTATCCCCACAAATAACCAATTTTGAACAATCAGGCTTTCATATCATAGAGGAGCTTAATGGAAATTGCTCTCAGGAACAGCTCATTTGATTTTGACCTCGTGGTGATATTGTTAATGCACCCTGCTTTGTATAATTCCTCCTCTCCTTCAGTCTTCAGTTCAAAATCTGCTCTAATAATAAATACTGGTAATCTGCATATCAGCGCCCCCACCACCTCAGGGCATTGTGGAACTGCAGCTAAACTGCTTTCAAGGTCCATAAAGAAATGACAAGGACTGGTTATATCAGAGTGGTGATTGCTCAAAACCATTAGAAATCCTGGCAGACATATACTTACTGGAAGTATTAAAAACAAATTTAGGATTGTATGTTATTTGCACTTTAACAATACTTATATTACACACACACACGCACACACGCACGCACGCACGCACACACACACACACACACACACACACACACACACACACACACACACACACACACACACACACACACACACACACACACACACACAGAAGACACAGAACAGGAAAAAAGCAAAGGAGAGAATTAGAGGAGAGACAAACTGTGCATCCATGCATGTGCATGCACGCGCATATGTGGTTGATCCATCCCAGAATAGTATGTTGTCCCGGACAGAGTGTTGTTATCCAGGTTACCGAGGGCAACCAGCACTCTCTAAGTACTACAGGGATTCTCTTTCTCTCTCTCATTCTCTCTCTCTCTCTCTCTCTCTCTCTGTCTCTCTTTCTTTCTCTCTGCTAATAACTCTCATGTATAATTATTTGTCCCTCTGTGTTTGGCACGCAAGTCACACATAGTTTACAAGAGAAACATGTCCTGATAGAATCTGTTGTCCGTTCCTGTTGTCCCCTAGCATAGCTTGGAATTAACAAGTCAAATGTCTTAAAGCAGTGGTTTTCAACCATTTTCACACCAGGGCCCACCAATTATTCAGCATTTAGCCACAGACCACCTTTTATGATGACTTCCGTCTCTCAGACCCAAAAGCAAGGATTTTCAAGTTTTTGTCTACAATTTAGGAGAGATAAACTGGCAAAATGTTGGTCAAAATAACAATTTTCTACATTTTGTAATTGTGTACATTTTTGAAAATTAAGTAATTTTAAATATAATTTGTCCGTCCATCATTTAGCTGGGGACCACCTGGAATCCACTGGTGGTCCCCGGACCACTGGTTGAAAACCACTGTCTTAAAGGATTATTGTAATGAAATTACAGTTCTGCTATAGCGCCCATTTCCATATCATTTGCATTTTTCTGAGAAAATGCATGGAACCTCAGCTGTGTGGTACAGTACAGTGACCACACACGCACGCACGCACGCACACACACACACACACACACACACACACACACACACACACACACACACACACACACACACACACACACACACACACACACACACACACACACACACCTCAAAGCCATCCAGACGTGCTCTTTGTCAAACATTCTAAAGTATTTACCGTGATGAGCGTTCCAATGTGCATTAAGAAGGTTTTAACAGGAACATTCACTCCAGTGAGTCGTGACAGTTCTTTCTCTTTGTGTTTAAAGGTTCAATTTAATATAAAAATAGACATATTATTGGCTGTTGAAGGATTTAGCCTGTGAATCATTACCTCTGCTTTCTGCTGGAGACAATGTAGGAGGGACAGACAGTGGGACAGCTGAGAGACAGACAGTGTAGGAGAGACAGACAGTAGGACAGCTGGGGCCTCATACACACATAAAGAACAAATGTTCTGTGCTCTGTCTGTGTTTCATGGCCGCCTCAGTGATTTTCCCCATGGAGGTCACATGGTGTGAGATTGTGTGCGATTATCCCCTTCTCCTCAAACCATGTGAATTCCATTGGAAAAGCATTGAACATTTGTTGTTTATGTGTGTATGAAGGGAGACACTGTATGAAAGAAACAGAAGAATAGTGTTGTACCCAGCCCTCTTTCTAATAATAATTTGTTCTGCACCCCCACCACCACCAAAAAAGAAAGAAAAAAAAAAAGGTTTATTGTCACGATTTGTCAACTCGGCTGTTGGCTTTGTCTGTGGGTTGAAAGTCTTTAAATGAATACTTTTTGCTACTGGGAAACATGAATGGGGAATAATTTCCTGGTGTCCTCGTTGTTCTGGGGCATGGGGGGTGTGGTGGTTGCTCTATGGATGTTAATTAATTAGGACAGTTTGTTATGTAAGTACGTACTCTACGTACAGTAGGTGTATATTATCTCGGTCAAAACCTTGTATGCTCAAAAATATGGAGGACAGACTTGCATTGCATTGTGTTCCTAAGGATAAAACGTTAGTATTTAGACAGCTGTCTGTGTGTCGGTCGGGGCTGCCAGGTAGTGGACTTCACCTGCCCTATACCATTTTATTTACTGCCCCGGGGCAGGTGGGCAGGTGTTTGTGTCAACCCTCTGTAAATTGTCTTCTATAAATCATGACAATTTTCTGAAAAACCTGTTTCTATGTCAGTGGTTTCTCAAACGATTTCATTGGGCTGCCGACAACCCCTATCTGGAAATATGTTGTTCCTCCAACCCCAGAAGCAAATATTATTCATTGCGGACAAATGATTTGTACATATCTTTTGTCATATTCCAAAATATATCAAAACAATTGTTTAAATAATGACTTCCTGTTCTTTTTCCTATTGCTTAGTCTTAAAACGCCATTGGATATTTGCATATAAATAGAGCCCACAGAGGCAGAAATTTGCACAACTTCAAACTAGTAAGCAATGCTCAAAAGCATCGCTGGGCCTTGCAGTGTTCATTTTAAAGGTTTATAAAGTCTATACGCAATTAGAGATTTTTTAATCAACACTTTGCCTGCTGTCTCTCTCCATGGATCAATACAGCATGGCAAGGCAAACAAACATCAACATCCAACGGTAACAACATATATTCTATGTTTGAGAACTGAGAGGCTAAGGCACTATTTTGAGTTTCTTAAGTATCAGGCGCCAAGTCAAAACTTGTTTTGACTCCAAGTTTTGACTTAACACTTGATACTTAAGAAACTCAAAATAGGCCCTGTATCTCATTTAATGCTGGTCCATTCGTGGCCCAATGTCATTGACATTTTGTATATGAAATGAAACCAATAGACGCTTGACAAACACCGGCATGCATTAGAACACTATTGAATGACGAAGGACGACGTCATATGATGCACAAAAACAACAACAACAATAACAAAAAAAGATTTTTAAGATTTCAACATTTGAAATGTGGAGATATGAGTTTTTTTCCCCCTGGACTGCTGTAATCAGGCAGGGATTAACGTAGCATGACACACACCACATGGATATGTAGATTCATTCTGCTGTTATGTGTTCAAATATTTTACTAGGGTGGAAGACGTAGGCTGAGAGGAAATGTGGACGTCTGTCCATTTGGCAGTTCAGCTGCCTTCAGACAAGCTGTGTGTGTGTGTGTGTGTGTGTGTGTGTGTGTGTGTGTGTGTGTGTGTGTGTGTGTGTGTGTGTGTGTGTGTGTGTGTGTGTGTGTGTGTGTGTGTGTGTGTGTGTGTGTGTGTGTGTGTGTCTTGCCAGTGGTTTGGAGATGTGCTCGGAGGAGAGAGGAACTAGCCAAGCGTGCGACCATTCTGTTCGGACACATGCACACACACACACGCGCACACACACACACACACACACACACACACACACACACACACACACACACACACACACACACACACACACACACACACACACACACACACACACACACACACACACACACACACTCTTGCACACTCGCAGTGAGAGGCATAGTTGATGAATAGCTGAAATGATATGGAAATAAAGAGGCACAATTCACAGCCAATTCACACACGCACGCGCTCATGCATGCATGCACACACTTGCGAGTGCGTACACACACTGTAATTAGCACGTAAAGGTAAAAAATATAAATGTTAATTTTCACAGAGATACAGTATGTCATATTCTGTGTGCGTTTCTGCGCGCATGCGTGCGTGTGTGCGTGTGTGTGTGTGTGTGTGTGTACATGTGTGCGTGCGACCTTCCTGAAGGCGATGGTTACTTCTTTTGTCGGGTTTTGACCTAGAAAGGCGCTCTGTCCTCTCCTCTCCTCTCCCGGTCAACATGGATGGCAGCCGACCGGGGAAGTCTATGTGTGTGCACGCTCGTGTGTGTGTGAGTGCGTGTGTGTTGTGTAACCCAACACATCATATAAGAGTCACACGCGACAAGACGAGACAGACAGACAGACAGGCAGACAATAACGACAGACAGATAGACAGACTGTGCTCATGTTCACATCAGAGGCATCCCACACGCGTCTATACCAGTGGTTTTCGACCTTTTTCATGCCAGGGCCCACTATTTATTCAGAATTTGAGCCACGGACCACCATTTGATGACATTTTAGCCCCACAGACACCAAAAACTAAAGATTTATTTTGTTTTTGTCCTCTAGTTGTGTAGACATGGGCTTATTCAGATGAGTGAATATTTTAACTCTTGAGAGTGTAAACATGAAACCAAATGTACCCACAAGGGTCCATTTGGTTAACCAACTCTCCATCATTTAGCCTGTGGACCACCTGGAATCCTCTCAGGGACCACTGGTGGTTTCCGGACCGCCTGTTATAAAACCCCTGGTCTATACCAAAACAGGGTAAAGCACCAAGACAGCGGACGTGCTGGAGCAGCGTGTTTCTGCAGGTTAAATACTGTAACACACTGTACTGTAGCTGCCGCTGCTGTATGGGGTAATGATGTGCACAATTATGCTGTGTACACTTCCAAATAATACTAGCCTAATTGGAACTGTATGGAACTGTATAACCAAAATAATAATGGCCCCGGTGCAGGTTGGTTGGAAAAAATAAATACAAGCCTGCTGCCCGTATAGCTAACTGGTTTCTAGTGGTTAAACCTGGTTCAAATCGTTCTAGTGTATGAGACTCCATTGGTATTTGGACACAATACACTCAGTGGTGGAAAGTAGCAATGTTCATTTACAACTTACTTAAGTATAGCTACTACTGTATTGTACTGTACTTAGGTATTTACAATTTCCAATATTTTCTCTTCTGCTCCACTACACAAATAGCAGCATGGAGGCAAATAGCGTACCTTTACACTAACATTATTATTTTTTTTTACTGGCTTTATTGCAGTATTGATAATTTTACTTTTCCTACCAGTGGTTATTGGCGCCCTCAGTGCCAGTTTGCTTGCCACCAGGTTCCAGGAGGCTGACACAGAGCCCTGCCAGCCTCATCCTTCTCTCTCTGATCTAGTCAGTGACCCGTGACCGGTCCCCAGGAGACCCACCGGTTCTCAAACCGGGACGCGGGACCCATTTGTTGGACGCAGAGACATTTTTATGTTTCTGCGTAATGCGTATATTATATCTATATTCTTAGAACATCATTTCATGACTTACAAAAACAATTCACTGAATGTTCAGCAATTCCACAGTGAAATTTGTGAAAAATCTAAGAAATGACGTCAATTATCAAACCAAACTTAACACTTTCACTGCATAATTAATTGATAGTAATTCCCCCTAGACTGCTTTTGTTTTCCCACTAACATTTGAGGAATCACGCGACGCACATCGTTCTATTCCAGGCATGGGTTTCTTAATAAGGGGAAATGACTAATCTCTCTCTTTGGGTCTCATCCTCAGTTTGTGAACCACCATTGCAGAGTGATTCCCCTACATGACATGTGTAGCAACCAAAGTGTAATCAAATGATAGAGACTGAACAGGAGCGATACCCCCGCCCCCTTACTGTTCATTTCAGCAGAGAGTTGCTTAGTGGTGCTTTGTGCAACCTAATGTTGAACTCCAGCAGCACAGGGTTTCATAGTCATGAATCCACGGCTTTGCCTGCAATTCACACTCTAACCACTAAGACTGAGAATGGATTGGAGAGGCTTAATTGGAATCAATATTATGTAGACTCTATCCAGGGTCCTTTCTCTCTTGTGTTGTGAGGGACCATGTCTCAGTACCAGTTGGAGTCAGTTGACTCCACTGTGGGTGTCCATACAATACGTCTCTGTACTGTAGTTTAGAACGATGCCCTTAACCCACCCCCTGCTGTCCACGTGGACTCGTGATCTTCTCTGTCCGTCCCCCCCGCCAATCACGACGATCAGCCCAATCACGACGATAACCATTTCCCCCATTATACATTAGATTAAACCCTTGTGCATCCACCCTGTGGATATCAAACGTCTACATCAAAGGACAACACCACAGCAGACGATCACAGCACACCATGCACAGACAGAGTAGCCAATTGTATCTAAAAATCAACTGAAATATAACTTGCTGTGCCCACCGCATGGCAGCAGCAGCAGAGAGAGAGAGAGAGAGAGAGAGAGAGCAGACGGCTGCGTGCACACGCGCACACGCACACACACACACACACACACACACACACACACACACACACACACACACACACACACCAGTAGTCCGGGGACCACCAGTGGTCCCTGAGAGCATGAGGTCCATTTGGTTTCATTTTTCTGATCTCAAGAGTTACAGACCCATAAGGGTCCGTTTGGTTACAAAGGATCCATCATTTAGCTGGATCTAACTAGCTCAAACAATCAGTGCCGCCATTACAAAAAAAAAAAAAAAAAAAAACAGCAACCAAGGCTTTTTTTAAACCTTACCTTGTCTCCAAATAACAGGTCAACCACCAAAGATCAGGGAAAAGATCGCTATTAGATCCAAAAGTCAATAAATCCAAGCTCCTTCAGTGTACAGATCCATAAGGCTCCCTCTACTACACTCTCTCGTCTCTGTTTGTTGTGTGGTTGCTATGGAAACCCGTAGCTGACACATGTGGCTCTCCTGCCACGTGGCAGGGAGAGCCACGTGGGTGAGGATGAGAACCCTGTAGACTCAACTACATGCACAACATGCTCTCTCTCTCTCTCTCTCTCTCTCTCTCTCCCTCTCTCTCTTCCTACAGTGTTGCCAGGTTGTCGGAGAGAAATAAGTAACCAGGTCTCAAAATAATACTACTTTACACATGAAATAGTTCAAATCCATCAGGCATTGAACATGGCAGTTCTTCAAGCTCGTTGTGATGTGTTGTGGAAGTAAATGAAAAAAAAGTTGTTTGAGGTTGGCATGATTTTATTTATAATATTATTTTTGTATGTATTTATATGGTTATGGGTATTGTATAGTACATTTTGGTATGGTGCCGTTCAAGTTTAGTACAGTACATCACAGTGTGTGATGTGGATGTGAGTGTGGTATATTTCCCTAACTGTGCTATATCATAAACTGATTTCTGCAAGAAAATGCAGCCACAGAACATCATCTGTGGGGACTACATGAACATGCCATATCTCTAATGAAAGGTTATGATGTCCTCTTGAATACAAAAGAAAAGGCGAGTTTCTAGCATGTACCATTTTGGAGTTATCAGTGATCAAAAACAGATTGATGTCACATAATTCAGTCACTATTGAGTAACAATGCTGCTTTCCAAGGCTGATATTTACATAACGGTAGATGCTATTTTATTATTTATTTTTTTAGATTCAAGCAGGCATCATGAGGTTTAATTTGATATATGGCATGGATGTGTAGCAGTAATATTACCTAATGTTAAATGCTAAATAAAACTTTGAATTGAGTTATTGAAAATGGCCTCTGGCCTGCTGCATCATCTGCCATTATAACGCGCTGTATTCAATTGCTAATATCTACAAAACAGAACATGTTATCAACTCACTTATTTTTTTTCCATGAAAGCAAAGAGATGGAGGATTTCTTAAGGTATTCCGTGTCTCGAACGGCCCACCATAGATTTTTCCATAATTGTCTAAAAGTCAGGTATTTCTGGCAGTGACACTTACTGTCCCCCTTTCTTGCAGCAGCGGGTGGGTTAATTCTTCTTTCACCTCTTTGGACATACCTGTGGATAATTGTGATCAACGACATTATCAACAGTAAATTCAAACACTGAGAACATCAAGAATCCCCATTCCAGAAGGACTAGGCCGATAACCATCTTACAACATGTTGCAATGTTCACATTGTGAACATGTAGATTTGCTATTCTTGGTGAAATGATTTGTGTGGAACACAAAATAAACAAAACAGAAATCGATTTGTTTGTTTGTTTGTTTGTTTGTAACCTTTATTTCAGGGAAATCCAATTGAGACCAGGGTCTCTTTTTCAATAGCACCCTGTTCACAATTCAGACATTTACAACAATGATTATGATGTGCCAAAAGCCGCCATCACGTCTGTTTTCATCGAGCACAGAGGGTTTAAGTGGTACTGAATTTTCCATCTCTCGGCCTCCTTGAGGGGTTACCCGATCCCTCCTGTGAAACGTGGCCAAACCATCTTAACCAGCCGCCTCTCTCATTTTTTTTCTTATCCCCAAACGTTCTAACCTGGGCTGATGCTAATGTAGTCACCTCTGATCATGTCCTGCCTCGTCATCCGTGTCTGTCCTCCTTATTGTCACTCCTAATCTTAGAATCGTTGGCTTATTTCCCACCTCCCCATGGCCTTTCCAAGCTGCGCTGCAGACATGGCTGTGTAGACTAGGACTGTCTTCCACATCTTCCCTCTCACTCTCGCCGGCACCCTTCTGTCACAAATCACTGCTGACACTTCCCTCCACCTTTCGTTCCACCCCTGCCTGCCCTCTGTTCTTCACCTCTCTCTTCTCCACACTTCCCACTACTAGTCTGTACTTGCCAGACTAGTGAAGCCCCATGGTGAACCGGACATTTTGAGTGCACCCAAAGTTTTGTCATGGAAATGTTGAGTGTGTTTTCCCCCAGCATTTAGAAACTGCCAGATGCGAACTTGTTGTATGTTCAGCAATTTCCATAATTTCCATAAATAAAAGCAAAATAAGCTGGCATTCCCATTAACATCCAATATAAGGTTTGTCTGACACTCAGTCTGAAATATAATTTTGTTTCGTTATTCAGTCTGAAAGCCCTCCCTCACCACAGCAGTGTATGGGTTGGGCGTTGTCAAAGTGGCAGTCTTCAGTCATTTGTTCATACCAACCATTCAGAATAGTGCTGGTTAGAAAGAGAGCGGGGACACACTTTGATCTTGCGTCCCACATTCGCGCCTGCACTGGAGTCCCGCTGCCAATGTCAGTGGATGAGCGAGAGTGGTTTGTTTGGAACAATGTTGGTTTTGTTAGTTCCAAACATATGCTTTTCAGCCAATAGGCGTCTCTGTTAAGCTGTAGCATTGGAGTCAACGGGCATCCATGTTTGTTGTTTGATACTGTTGAGTGACAGCGCTGTCGGCCTATCTGGTACAGTCAGAATTTCAACTGATACTGACATCACCAGACCTGAATCACCAGGGAAAATATTTTAAGGTGGTGATGATTCAGGGATGGAGCCAGGCATTTTAAGGCAACATTTTCTAAATTTCATTATGCTTTAAGTGGCAGGATGTGACGTGTCAAACTAGGGGATTTTCATGATTCCGAATCATTAATTTGCAGGAATCACTTATTCAGCTCAAAACGTCCATAGCCGTTGTTAAAAAAGGTGAGGTCAGCACATTTGAGAGGCTGTGAGGAGTGTTTTTGTGCAAAACTAATTGCCCAACATATGCAAGTTAGCACCCAGCAGTTTCTACATACTGGAGCCATAGCCAACATTTCTATCATAAAACCATAGTTTTATGCCAAAAATGGCAATAGATAATACTTCAGACTGTAGGGAAGGACAAAACTATTTTTGTTCTTTCTTCATGAATACATTTCAAACTTAATATCTTGCTTCTTAATGTCTTGGTGGCAGACTGCCCCTGGTCTTCCTGAACATGTCTCACCAACACGTTGCTGTTTATACTGTATATCTGTATCTGTTATATACACTATCTGTTCTGAAAGAGAAGTATAAAACCCTCTTGATTCTTGCTTTGTTCCAGTCATTGACTTAGAAGGCTTGCTGGCAGGGTCAGACAATTGCTTTGTATGCTATGATGTTCTGGTTAGGTTAAAGTTTACTCATTGTGAGGTTGTGTTGTGGTTAGGTTAAGGTTAAGGTTTACTGGCTGTTTGTTTGAGACTAATGTTAAGGTTAGGTTTAGGCCTATAGTTTATTATTGACCCCCACAGTGTCAGCTCACTGGCCACCAATTCAGGCTGACTGATGCGTTGCTCTGCCAGCTTCATCCTCCTCTCTCCGTCCTTGTCTACATAACCTTGATCCCTGCGCGCCATAGGTTTAAAGGGAGGATATTTCCTTTTTAGTAATGATGCACATCTATCAAAGACCCCCTAAGGTAAAACGTCGATAAAAATGCACAGTATAATGGAACACATTCAAAAGCATTGCTAGCCACTAGATGGCACACAAATTCACCATTTCGTTATGTCGTTAAAAGGGAATTCCACCCATTTTCAAGATTTTTTTCCGAAGGGGTACGAATAGAACCAAATAGGGTCAATTTGATTCCATTTTTCCACTATCAGGAAAAAAGGTCCTAAAAGAAAAATCATTAACATGGTGAAACAACCTGATGATGTCATCAAGTGGTGTCTCATCATATTAATGATTTTTTTCAGACCTCCATTTCATGAAACACAGAATGTTTCTTTATCACGTCCCACAACATCTCTAAGGTATATTAATGACATAGTAGAATGTTGAAAATGGGTGGAAATCCCTTTTAATACTGTATGTATTATGTAACGAACACAGCTCAGTTTGATGCAATACCACTTGCTGCCACAACGCACCTTTACTATGGACAATATTCAGGTCACGATTGAACATTTTATTCACAGAATGGGTACAGTTAGAGGGTACAGACAAACCAAAAGGGATTTTCACACAAGCAGTAATAAATGAGCCATTCTCAAAATTTTCACACTTTGGCGCGGGGTTTGCTCACTGTCCAATGCCAATCCAAGTATTTAAATAACAACTGTTGCTATGCAGGTCAAACTTTCCTGGTCAAGCTCTCCTCTTCTAACGTGCCTATTGAAGGAGGCCGGCTTGGGGAGGGACTAAGAAGGGCTAATTGCGTACAGGCCCAGATGTAACATTTCCCAATTAGGGGGGCCTGTGGCGCATAGCGTCACAGGCGATGAAGCCGCCCGTACCATTTTCGGTTGCAGGACTTACTGTATATTAGGCAAGCAAGCTTCCATAATGACATCAGTTGTTGTTGCTAAAGCTGTTGTTGTTAAAGCTAAAGGTCTGACTCAGAGTTTTCTGTTGTGAATGATGAAATGGTGTTGGTTTAGTGGTGCCACGTTAGTTAGTAGCAGTATAGTGTATCAAATCATTTTAAATATAAGCACATTACCGGTAATTTGAAATATCTTTGAAATTTGGGTTGTTTGCATGCCGTCATGTTTGGTGAGGCATTATGGGGGCATTGCCCCCCTGTCCATGCCTAGATCCGGCCCTGATTGCGCATCCAGTTTATTTAACAGGATCGGCGTTTTGTGCTGAGAAGACAAAGCAAGCGTGTGACGCACTGTGTCATCTCACAGAGTCCCGTGTTGTTTGTTGCGTGCGTGCTGCTCGTTTTGTGCACACTGATTTCAGACCTCAGTTCTGGTGAGCATTTTATTCACGCTGAGCGATTATCGCCCAGTCATCAGGTGTGAGGGGAGTCACAGTGGAATCTCTGCAATAATGCAGGCGTTTATCACTCCCCCTCTGCATTATGCCCTAAAAAACTGCTATGAAGATAAAACCAGGAAAAAAACACACTAACGGTACATTAGGGTCTTCCATTTTTAATTTTTCTGAAAACATGACAGCTCAGTGGTGTCTCCAAACAATTTTCAGGTCAAGGACACTCAAATCGCACAATTTGCTTGTGTTGAACATGTTTTTGAGTCAAGCAAATTTACAATATATTAACATATATTAACGTGTGTGTGCGTGTGTGTGCGTGTGTGTGCGTGCGTGCGTGCGTGCGTGCGTGCGTGCAGCTGTACAGTGTACAGTGTGTATTCTCTCAGGATGAGAAGATGGCCGACTGTGTGTTTCCAATGGGCCCCGACAGCCTGCAGCTGTTCACCCCTGACTCTCTGGCAGGCATCGAACAGCGAATCAGAGAGGAGAAGGCTCGATGCGCCAAGGAGTACAAGGAGGTAAGCATTTTTAGTTTTAGTCATGGGGATATACATTTAAGTCACTAAACCTAGTGGTTTTCAACCTTTTTGGCACCAGGGCCCACTATCTCTTCAGCATTTGAACCAAGGACCATCATTTGAGGACATTTTAGCCACACAGACCCCAAAAACTAGATTTATTTTGACCTAGACCATTAATCTTCTACATTCTCTAGTTGTGTAGTCTTGGGCTAATTCAGATGAAAATTTTAACTCTTGAGAGTGTAAACATGAAACCAAATGGACCCACAAGGGTCCATTTGGTTGAAAACCACTGCACTAAACCATTATGGCTAAACATATTTGGCTTTTTTATTACTATTTTTATAAACATTTTGAATAGTTGAAACTAGCCAACCAAAAAAAATGCCTGTCAGCAGATTGGCCTGGAATAGCTCAATTGTACGCCCATTTCCTACTCCAGAAAATGGGGGTGGCCAATGAGGACACAGTATGCAAACATACTTGAATACTGTGTCGTGATTGGCCATCCCAATTTTTTGTATTAGGAAACTGACGTACAATTGGGCTATTCCAGAAACTGCTGTCTGCTGACAGGCAATTTTTTTGCCAATGCTGATTTGGTTTGGCTTTAGCCAGGCTAGTAAAAAGTAAAAGTCAAAGAAGTTAGGGATAAGGGGTTTAGCGCCGGTGAAAATGGAACTCCATATGCTCCAAAGCTGTTTGGCCAATCAAAACAGCCAAACAGCTTTGCCACACCTTATGACGTAAGTCATAAGACCTGATATTTAATACAATCAAAATATGGCCCCAAGAGAAGACAATCAATATATGGCCCTTGCTGTCATATCTTTTCTGCAAATGGGTGTCATTTGGGAACCAGTGCAGTAAACATTATGTTTAATTATGTTGTGTTTTTATTGTCCTACCAGGACCTGGGGGACGTCGCGGAGGTGCGCGTCCGCACGGACCTGGAGGCGGGGAAGCAGCTGCCCAGGATATTTGGGGAGATCCCCTCTCACCTGGTGGGGGTACCCCTGGAGGACATCGATCCCTACTACTACAAAGACCACCGGGTATGATAACCGTTAGCTTGACTATACTACTACAAAGACCACCACTCTCTCTATTTCTTTCTGTTTTTATCTCTGCCTGTGTAAAACGCGACACTTCCTCCTATGACACCTGTTTCACGTGACTTTTATTTTTACTTTTGCCCTCCTTTCTCTCATTCTCTCCCCCCCTTTTTCTCTTCTCTCTCATGTGTGTGTGTGTGCCCACTTTTTAGGTTGATGGTAGTGGTGGTGGTCTATGGGGAACACACACACACGCACACAGGTGCACACGTGCAGACACATTAGGACTCATTTATCAAACATGAACAAAAGGGATTCGATTTTAAATCGCTGGCAAATATTTGTATTTATACCTGCATCATTTACCTCTAGACCAGCAGTTTGTTACCTGCAGAAACATGCCACTGATTTTAAAATGTCCTCTTTGTATATTAGTGTTTCCACTTGGTTTTTCACTGACAGGGACACGAAAACACCGGAACACACTCGTGCAAGCACACATGCACTCCTACACGTATGCAGGCAGCACAGATACATTGCAGTCACTGACGTTCACCAAAAACAAGAGGGGAGGGGACGGGAGTTATGAGTGGAGAATGAATGGACCTCAAGTCCATGACATGAAGTGCACTCCTTATAACTGTTCTGTCATTTGTCTGTCTGTCTGCCTGTCTGTCTCGCTCTCTCTCTGTCTGTTTCATCTCTCCATTGTGAATGTGTAAAAATAGCAATACAGCCACGTCTTGACGTCATAATGCCACCATCTTACAGTATGTGCAATCCCTATTGTACAAGCCGCCTAAAGCAGTGGTTTTCAACCTTTTTTGATACCAGGGCCCACTATTTATTCAGAATTGGACCATTGGATGACATTTCAGCCCCACAGACCCCAAACTAAAGATTTATTTTGCTTTTGTCTGCAATTCCACGCTGGATTTGGTAAACAAAACGGTCAAACATACAGATCAAAATGACCATTAATATTCTACATTCTTGTGTTCTAGTTGTGTAAACTTTGGCTAATTGAGATGATGAATATTTTAACTCTTCCGAGAGTGTAAAATGAGACCAAATGAACCCGTAAGGGTCCATTTGGTCCCCGGACCACTGGTTGAAAACCACTGGCCTAAACAAAATAAAAACTAAAATGTGTATCACAGGCAGAGCCTTCACATACTGTAATATGTTTCACATGAGATGTACACACTGTATGAGCTTAGAGTTATAAACTGTTACCAACTTACCATTGCCAACAAAATCCTCAATTTCCTATAAACTTTGTCTCAAATGAAAGTATTAACTATTAATGACGATGTGTTGTAAAAGTAGCTATTTACATCCTCCCGGGGCACTAGTTCCAGCCGGTTACAGCAGGGCCATCATCTGATCGAGAGCACACAGGGAATAAAGACAATTAAAGAACAAAGACAATGCGAGATCTCTGTCGAGATGACTCAGCCCCAGACGAAATGGGTCACGTATGTTAATTAAGGGCATCGAAGGAGCTGATTATTGTGTTTCTTGCAGTTAATTTTTCAAAGAAATTAGAGAAAGAGGCTACGAATGGCACTTACAAACGCCTGATAATGAGAGTGCAAAATGTATCTGTATCTTCCCTTCTTCTTTTCTGGAATCCTGTCTCAGAGCAGGCCAGAGGTAGAAACCTGCCGTTCCCTGACGTTACTGCTAGGGATGCACATGCAGGAACTGAGAATGGCAATTAAGTACTGGGAGGTCAGGAATGGCATTGTTGAAATCCATGATCTCGACCACTCGGTTGAGAAATGATGAGGATAATTCTCGTCATCTGCTATGTTGCGCGGTGACTTAAAGGGGAACTCCACCCATTTTCAACATTCTACTACTCTATGTCATTAATATGCAGTGCCTTAGAGATGTTGTATGGACATGATCAAAAGCAACTTGATGACGTCATCAAGTTGTGTTTCACCATGTTAATGATTTTTCTTTCCCACCCTTTTTGAAATTTTGAAAATGGGTGGAATGGGTCTCACTGAATAACAACCGAAAAATAGCGCTGATGGTTGCATTAAGTTCCTCTCTCGGAGAGAGTCATATGGGGTCCAGCCACCTGGTGGCGCAGACACACAGAACCTCACATGTACTCACGAACAATCCTATTGGATCGTGAAACTGTCGCTCACGGAGAACACGCCCAGCCCTTGCCTCCGGTTATAACCGGTGGGCGGACCCGTGAGCGTCATTCCTCTACCTTTCTGCCGTGGATGCACACGCATACCTCAACACAAAGTGAAATCACCAACGGCTGACGAAAAAGTTTTCTCCAATTTAGGACGAGTTTTATACTTGTACCACGGAGATTTCGCAGCCCCTGCAAGGTGCTTTCTAAAATCTCACGAACATTCCATACGGTAGTAAGTTATAAGGACCCAAAAAAACACAAGTGAGCAGTCACGCGGCTTGTAGTTTGTCCCTTTCTTACTTCACTAGCTTAGCTCTAGCCTAGCCTTTAGCTCAGCTAGCTACGGCCTGTACTGTGTACAGCCGGCCTGTTGTGTTAGCCACCTAGCCGTCAGAGTAGCCGACAGGCCCTCACTAGCCATACACTATTAGCCTCCAGCCTACCGGCGTTGTGCTATAGTGCTAGCCTGCCTACACGCGTGCAGCCGACAGGCCCACTCATCATCCACCAGGCCACTCGCTACTCTAGTAGCCCTCCTGCTATTCGGCGCTGTGCTTCTAGCGCTTAGCTGTACGTGCACAACCATCATCTTCGCTAACACACTACAGGCTAACCAACCAGGCCGCCGTTCCCGTTGCTAATCCCCAGCCGTCAGGCGCTGTATTAGCCCCCCACTCTCACGCTAGCCTGCCGCCAGTCTAACGACGACGGCAGCTAACGCTACCCCCGCGAAGGCCTTCTCTTCCCCGCCGCTCCGACGTGAGCTTATCCCGCCTGCCGCTATGGCTGCAGCGCGCGACGACGCTGATTTCGACCCCGCGCCTGCGGAGCCATTACCCTGCGCTAGCTTTGGTTGCATCTACCTCCTCTCCCCTACTGATCGTCACAACAAATGCATGTTCTGCCTCGGGCTTTTTCACGCTCGGGACGCCTTTGAAGTACCGGGCTGGTGTCCAGCCTGTACTCAGATGACTGACAGGGAGAAAGGACGGCGACTAGCCAGAGTGAAAGCGTATGAAGAGAAGGCTCTCTCCTTCGATCTCCGAGACCGTCTCTCCGCACCGGACCGCAACCCGTGGCCCTCCCTCCCCCCACCGGGGGGGAGGATGGACCTCGGGCCTACATCGACGGTGACTAGGCCCCGCCCCCAGGCGGCGCCGTTCCAACGCTACGACCAAGACGACGACTTCTCTGCTCCGGCCAGGAAGGTTCCTAGGCCTACTCAGGAGCCCCACCATGAGGCCAATCCACAAGCTCGACGCAAGCTGATGACCCCCGCTTTTTCCTTCGCCTCTGTCCGGACTGAGCGTAGCTACGCCTCCGGCAGCCTCTCCTTTTCGAGGGAAAATGTGGACTACGGTGGAGATGGCGCCCGTGCTGGCACCTCCCACGACGATGACGACATCTACCCCCCCCTGGCCGCGGGTGAAGATTGGGGTGGGGTCATGGACCGTGACCACCCCATCGACGATGCACCCCACTTCCGGATGCCAGACGTGCCTGCTTTTCCGGACCAGGACGGCGACTACGAGGTCATCGACCAGGTGGGCTACGTGGACGATGAGGAGCCGGATGTCGATGTCGAGGGGGACGCTGAGGAAGGCGAGATCGTCGCTGGAGAAGAGCTCCCTCCCCGTCTGGAACGAGTCGATGCGACCCCTCCCCCTCCTGCTGCGGAGGGCTGGGATCTCATCGAACTGCTCAAGCGGGCTTCCACCCGGTGCGACAGGACGTGGCCCGTGGCTGGTCCTGCGCCGGACCCTGAGGACAAGTGGCCCGGAGCCGAGACCAAAGCGCCATCACGCAAGACTGTCTTGCCGGTGGCTCGTGGTTTTAAGGCGACCTTCACAGCATCCTGGGAGAGACCCACAGAGAAGCTCGACCACTCCAAGGCCACGTTTGACATGGAGAACATGCCTTCCATGGGCCTGGACGCCCTGGCCTCAGTGGGACCCACTGTCGGCGCGTACCTTCACGACCCTGGGGCTCCCCGCATACGGCCGATGGCGAGAGAACCCACCCTGCCGACCAGAGAGAGCCAGGAGGCCAGCAAAGCTGCCGGCAGGGTCTACGCCATGGTCGCGGCGCAGGCGAAGCATCTCAACGCCACTTCACTGCTTCAGGGCTCTCTGACCTCCATCCTTGAGGGCATGGGGCCCGCCCCCTCCCGGGAGGACGTGGCTGAGATTAAGCGCATACATCAGGAGATGATTAAGTTCGTGTGGGCGACCACCAGCCTGGCTGGGAGGGTCGCGTCCTCCATCATCGTGGCAGAGCGCACCAGGTGGCTGAACAGCAGTCCCCGCCTGGATGCACACATCCGCAAGGACCTGCTAGAGGGGCCCTTTCAACCAGGTGGCCTTTTCAAGGGAGCCCTGGAACGTATAGCCCTGGCAGTTGAGGAGCAGCGCCCCGGCTGCGAAGCCCTGGCGTCCTTCTCTCCCCGCCCCCCGCGCAACCAGTCTAGGGAGTTCCTCCCAAGGCAGGTACAGCGCCAACGCCAGGGCCAACATTCTGGTGGTGGTCGCGGCCGCGCCCCCACCCAGTCCCAGCGCTCCCGCCAGAGCGGAAACGACGGACAACGTGCCCCGCTGAGGGACACCTCGGCGGATTCCAGAGACCGTCGCCCTGCTGAGCCGCGCCGTGCCCCGCCTGCGGCTCCGGCTGGTGCCAAGAAGGGCACTGGCAGAGGTGGTAAGACGCAGCAGCGTAAGTGACCTCCTCCTCCTCCCGGGGGAAGCGCACCCGGACGCCTTCCCCCGTTTCTCCGACCTCCGGGCTTGCACTAGGCGTAGCAGTCCCGGACTGCACGCCCGAGCCGCCCCTCAAGAGGCTGAGACCCCTGACACGGGTTCCCGTCACGGACGGGTCCGATGCAGGGTCCTCCAGGTTTGCACAAAGCACAAGTGTTTATGTCAAATGTTTTTCTGTAATAAAGGCAGTGCCCAAAAACAAAAAAACAAACAAACAAACAATGAAACCACAATGTCCGGGGACCATGAACTCCTTGGCAGGTGTTTCCCTGTGGGACTCACCGGCCATAGGGGTGGGAGTGGGCAGGCAGCCAGTGGCGGGCTTAAGCGCCACTCGGAAGCCGGGTCATGCCCAAATTTTTTTCTGGCCTAGGGGCGGATCACCCCCTAGCCAGATGCACAGCGCAGTGGCAGCGCTGCGGCGCGTCCCCATGGGTTCTACGAACCCTGGCGAGGGGTTACAGGCTCCAGTTTGCCAGGAGACCTCCGGCATTCACTCAGGTCATCTACACCGAGGCCAGAGGCCAGGCAGCCATTATACTCAAGGAGGAGATAATGACTCTCCTGGAGAAGAAGGCCGTCAGAGAGGTGCCCTCGGGCCAGAGTCGCAGCGGGTTTTATTCCCGCTACTTCCTGGTCAAGAAGAAGGGGGGGGGGCTCCGTCCAATCCTGGACCTCCGAGAGCTCAACAAGCACCTCAGAACTTTCAAGTTCAAGATGCTGACGGCCAAGTCTCTGACGCGGTCCATACGTCCGGGCGACTGGTTCACGTCAGTGGACTTAAAGGACGCCTATTTTCATGTCCCGATTTACCCACCCCACAGGAAGTTCCTGAGGTTCGGGTTCCAGGGGAAGGTGTACGAGTACACAGTCCTCCCTTTCGGGATGTCCCTGAGTCCGAGGGTCTTTGTTCGATGCACGGAGACTGCTCTGGCCCCACTGCGTCAGAAAGGTCTCCGAGTCGCGAGCTACATCGACGATTGGCTCATTTGTGCCAGCTCCGCCCAGGAGGCGGAGCAGCACACCTCCAGAGTGCTGTCACATGTGACTTCCCTGGGGTTCAATGTCAACTTGGCCAAGAGCATGTTGACGCCGACACAGTCCACGGATTTCATAGGAATCACGCTGGACTCGGTGTCCTACACCGCGAGACTCAGTGCGGACAGGGTGGAAGACCTGCTGAAGTGTGTTGCGCTGTTCAGGACAGGACGCAAACTTCGGCTAGGGACGTGCCTGCGCATGGCGGGTCTCATGGCCTCTGCCATTGCCCTGGCACGCCTGGGCAGGCTTTATATGAGACCGTTCCAAAGGTGGTTGAGGTCTCTACACCTGTCCCCCAGGCTCGCACGCCACTGGGTGGAGGTCTCCCCTGCTTGTGTGATAGCCCTGAGGTGGTGGTCAGTCAGGCGCAATCTGACAGAGGGGGTGACACTGGGGTTACCCCTGTCCAGGAAGGTGGTCACCACGGACGCCAGCCTTTCAGGCTGGGGCGCCACTCACCAGGGCAGGACGGCCAGAGGAGTGTGGAGCGGCCCCTTAAGAGGCGCCGCTCACATCAACTTTCTGGAACTTCTGGCGGTGTTCCTCGCTTTGAAGAAGTTCGAACCGTTCCTCAGGGGGCATCACGTGTTGGTCCGTACGGACAACACCACGACGATGGCCTACATCAACAGACAAGGGGGGACCAGGTCCTTGCGCCTGAGCTCTCTGGCCCACAGGCTGCTGGTCTGGTGCGACAGCCGTTTTCTCTCGCTTACGGCTTGTCACGTCCCGGGACTCCAGAATTCGGCAGCGGACCTGCTGTCGAGGGGTCCACTCCGTTACGGCGAGTGGTCCCTCCACCCGTGGGTGGTGGACCAGATCTGGCGCGTCTTCGGGGTTCCGGTGGCGGACCTTTTTGCCACAGAGGAGAACACGAAGTCTCCTCTGTTCTTCTCTCTCACGGGCAAACCGACCCTGGGCCTGGACGCTTTGGCGCACCAGTGGCCTCCGGGTCTGCTATATGCTTTCCCCCCCCTGGAACTGATACCTCAGGTACTGGCCAGGGTGAGGGTCCTGGGCGCGCAGCTGCTTCTCGTAGCTCCGGCCTGGGGGTCTTGGAGACAGGACATAGCTCCCCTTCTCTATCGCGACCCGTGGCAGCTCCCTCTGAGAACGGATCTGTTGACACAGGCCAGGGGCGAGATATTCCATCCACGACCCAAGGATCTGGACCTCTGGGTGTGGCCAGTGAAAGGACTCCGTTAGCGCTTGCCAGTCTTCCTCCGAATGTGGTGGAGACGATTCTTAGCGCTAGGGCGCCCTCCACCAGACGCCGGTATGATGCTGCGTGGCAGTTATTTGAGCGCTGGTGTGCGGCCAGGCCTGGCGGGGTTCTGCCGTTCCAGGCCTCGGTGGCCCTGGTTTTGACGTACTTACAGGAGTTCCTGGACAGAGGTCTGGGTCTCTCCTCTGTTAAAGTCAATCTAGCGGCTATATCCGCCTACCATTTGGGTGTGAACGATGGCCCGGTGAGTGAGCATCCCCTGGTCCGTCGGTTCATGAAGGGTGTTATGCACCTCCGACCGGTGGCCAGATCCTTGGTGCCAACCTGGGATCTGACGGTGGTGTTGGATGCACTTACAAAGGCACCGTTTGAACCCTTGGAGACGGTGGATTTGAAGTTCCTTTCGCTGAAGGCCACGTTGCTGGTCGCATTGGCGACAGCGAAGCGTTCCAGTGACATTCATGCTCTCTCGGTCAACGAGAGCTGCATGAGGTTTAGTGGTAACGGTTCGAAGGTGACCATTAGGCCAAATTTGTCCTTTATGCCGAAGAATTTTCCTGCTGGCCGTGATCCGGTGGAGCTTGCGGCTTTTCATCCGCCGCCATTCGCCTCGGAGGAGGATAGGCGGCTCCATTGTCTCTGCCCGGTCAGGGCATTGAGACTGTATAGGGACAGGACGGCCCCCTTGAGGCGAGGGGATCAGTTGTTTGTCTCTTGGGCTCCCCAGGATAAATGGAGAGGGAAGCCCATTTCTAAGGTGAGGCTCTCGCAATGGATTGTGGAAGCCATACAGTTGGCTTACGCCAGCGGTGGAGTGGAGCTCCCTGAGGGGCTGAGAGCTCACTCCACGAGGGGCATGGCAGCTTCCTGGGCTCTGGCACGAGGCGTGCCTATCCAGGATGTATGTGCCGCGGCAAGTTGGTCTTCTCCTTTGACCTTTGCCACGTACTATAATCTTGATGTGGCGCCCAGGGACCTGTCCAGTGCGGTCCTGGGCGTGGCGTCAGAGGGTGGTGTGGGAGGTCGTACGTAATGTGATAATTTCACATTTTGCCCCTGTGTTCGCACACGTGTTTTTCTTTTGCGACTCTGTCGAACCGCTGTGACGGTTACGTAGGCGCAGGTTTTTGGTGTGGACCTTGGATCGGTCCTGTCAGCCGGGGTGATCATTCGGGAGTTGTATGATCCCCATATGACTCTCTCCGAGAGAGGAACTTAATGCAACTTCGGGTTACTTCAGTAACCTCAGTTGTATAAGTGACTCGAAGGAGAGAGTCATCAAAACGCCCTTCTGCTTTGCTAACGGCAGAAAGGTAGGTTGATAGGAATGACGCTCACGGGTCCGCCCACCGGTTATAACCGGAGGCAAGGGCTGGGCGTGTTCTCCGTGAGCGACAGTTTCACGATCCAATAGGATTGTTCGTGAGTACATGTGAGGTTCTGTGTGTCTGCGCCACCAGGTGGCTGGACCCCATATGACTCTCTCCTTCGAGTCACTTATACAACTGAGGTTACTGAAGTAACCCGAAGTTTCATTCAAAGCATATAATGCACACCTTCAATAGCAAAATGGCACTGTTGTGATATAATTAATTTCCATTTGAAATTCCATTTTATAGTCTAAGTCTAAAAAGAGTTGCTCTATTTAGCCTACAGCAACAGTTCAAAAACAGAATTACACTATTTACAGTGAAACACTTTTATTGTGAAGGAGTAAACAGGAAACAGAATTCATGTTCACTCAGTGGGATCTTACAAACAGTTCATGCTAGCTAGTTGTAGTGTTGACATAAACTAGTGGTGATGATTCTTGATGCACAGAGACAGAATTCAGGTTAACAATCAAAACATTTTCCACCTTTTTACCACAGTTTGAACTCATGTTGTTTTTCATGCTTTTTCTACTGAAAAAATAGTCAGTAACACTATAGACTAGTGGTTTTCAACCATTGCTCTGGAGAGCACCAGTGGTCCCTGAGAGGATTCATGGTGGTCCCCAGCTAAATGATGGACAGTTGGTAACCACACAGATCATAAAATGATACTAAATGGACCCTTATGGGTCTATTTGGTATCATTTTATGCTCTCAAGAGTTAAATTATATTTAAACATCTGAATTACTTAATTTCCAATTATCTACTCATTTAGAAAATGTTATTCTGAGCACCTTTCTTCACTTTATCTCTCCCAATTGTGGACACAAACTTGAAAATCCTTAGTTTTGGGTACGAAAGACTAAACTCAAGATCAAATGGCAGTCCTCCGTGGTTAAAAAGGCAGAATAAATAGTGGGCCCTGGGATGAAAAAAGGTTGAAAACCACTGCTATAGAAAGTGGTCACACATCCACAACTATAAGACCTGACACTGATGAAGACGTGGAAGTGTCTCTCACTCTCTGTCTGTCTCTGTCTCTCCTCTCTCCCATGCAGACCTTCGTAGTTCTAAACAAAGGTAAAGCCATCTTCCGCTTCAGTGCCACGTCCGCCCTGTACATTTTCAGCCCCTTCCACCCCGTGAGACGAACCTCCATCAAGATCCTGGTCCACTCATATCCTTCACAGTACTGTATATACCAATATCGCACACTGCAGTGCCATATTCTACTATGTGACATGGGTCACGTTTGTGCCGGCCAAAAGGTGAGTTATACGTTTGTTGGATTTTTCCGTTTTATAAGTGGAGAGGGAACCCCTACGGCCATAAGGGGCACCAGTGAGTGTGCTGTATGTGACACGAGCTTCATTGCCTTTATAGCACCCAAACCAACCTCCCTACTTCGCTTTGTTTCTTAGAACAAAAAATAACACTAGTAATGGGAACTACACTTGTGCACAGAACTACACTACTATAACCGTCTTGCATTCTTTCTAAGGCGGTTGAAAGTAACAAGTTAAGTCTTTTTCACAGATTCTTTTTATTTGTTCAAATCCTGTACAGGAAAACAGGCATATTTTGGACATAGTTTGAATGATGATTAACCATGATTAAATTAATTTTGAAGCTGTGATTAATTTGATAAAATGTTTTATTCATTCAACTACCCTATTCTTTTATGAAAGTTTTTCCTATAAATCGGTCTTTCCCAATAGAGTCCCAGTCCCACACGCTTCGCTAATAACAGTATACTTGCATTTTTTTCCCACGATAAGAGTTTGCCAGTTCTATGTAGACTCCTGCTTGAACAGATTTTTGGCAGTGTCTCTCTCTGTGCACCTGAGTTTGATAATGGCACTTCCTTGTTCTCGGGTTGTGGCTGGGTAGCATTTGTAAACATGACCGTGGCCGTATTGCTGCTGTTTTCACTATTGGTAACATCACACTATGTATGTCAGTGGCGTCTTTGGAGAAAACTAACATGCAACGTCTTTTCTCCGCTCCCTGGTCTTTCTAGTGACGTAACACTCCATGTGTGAGACGTTTGTCGGAATATAAGCCGATAGGCCTCGCTTTATAGGTAATACTTGTGCACAACACACTTATGGGAGACCGCTAGCCCATCCGATACATGGCTTTTGAATAGTTCGGTAGCCAAGTCTATGGGAGTTTTAATGATTGTTTTTGCAGTTTATACTTTGTAGCACTTGTAACATAGATCAGTTGTTTTCCAGTGGTTTTCCATGTGGTGCCTGGCTAGAAGAGTTAGCCTAAGTCCTACCCTAACAAAATGGACCCTTGTTAGATCTTTAATTCTTGTAATCGTAAAGTGAATACCAAATACCGTAAGGGCCCATTTGGCTTCATTTTACGGGAAGCATTGTGCGGTTAAGGACTTTTTTGTCTGTTATCCATCTCATCAAAATAATCATTGTGATCTAGACTTGCCTGTTGTCTCTCCTAATGTTATCTTGACACCAACACAGCATGGACTTGTGTACATATTCTTTAGCCTTGTGTCTGAGTTGAAAAACGTCTGACGTTGATTGTTTGTGCTTGTGATGCAAATCGTTTGCTGAGCCAAGTCTGTGGACTCTGTTTGTTCGGGGGCACAAAATAACACCAGCCGGTTATGACATAGTTGCTACGGTTCAAATCCTATGCCCAGGCGTGCAATGATATACAGCAACCCACGCGTACCGTGTGTGTGTGTGTTAGAGAGGGAGAGAAAGAGTGATGTGAACAGACAGCTGTTGTCTCAGGACAAAATGTTCTGTTTTGACATCAACATCTAGGAGTCAGCACAGGAGGAGAGGAGCAGGGAAGAGAAGAAAGAGGGGAAGAGGAGAGGAGGGGAGGGAGAGACGCAGAGACAGAGAGAGATAGAGAAGAGGAGAGGAAAATGAGAGGAGGAGTGAAAAAGAGGAAAGGAGAGGGAGAGAAAAGGAAATAGAGAGAGAAAACAGAGGAGATGAGAAGAGAGGAAAAGAGGAGAGGAGATGAGAGGAGAGGAAAGGGGAGGAGAGGAGTAGAGAGGAGAGGAGAGGAGAGGAGGAGTGGTGTGGTGTGAAGTAAAACCTGTCACCCTGACTTGGTGTCAGAAGACCAACCTACTGTGTGTGCGCGTGTGTGTGCATGTGCGCGTGGGGGGCTTTGGGATTCCATTGTGGTTCCTCACATCTGCTACAAACGTATTAAAGGCTGTGCCGACAGTGAATCATTCGCATGTGAACATGTAAGACGAATGCTCCCAGAACTCACACACCAACAGAAGCTACATGGACAGAGTGGGGGGAATGGAAAGGGGTTGGTGTACTGTTTTGAATGTCAAACCCATTGTCAATTGTTTCAGTGTCTTCTACCCGGGGGCAGTTTATTGGTTGGAAAGAGACGGGTCATGGGTCCCAGGCTGAGAAGATGTCAAATTAGATTTGCTTTCGGGGGGTTTGGAGTTTAGTCTTAGGTGACATTGTGATGCTGAAGGACAGGAGATACTAGTACAGTACTTCGGGTAAAGGTGCTTCAGTTAATTTCCATTACTGTACATGTTACTTAAGCTGGCGCAAACATCACACAAAGCCGTTGCTTATCACTCAAGGTGTCTGATAGTGGTTGTCATGTCAAAACGTTTCAGCTGAGGTCATCTCTATGAATAACTAATTACATGTAGGTGTCGCCTGCCCAAGAGAAAAGATACACGTGGAAAACCCTAATCCGAAGTGAATGACTTCCAAAGTCACCCTCTTTTAGAACATATAATAGATGTCTAACATAACATGTGTTACTTCACAATGTCAATTTGAATCCTTAGAAAAGATGTTGAAAGTTCGGCCCCTGCCCAATCGTTATTTGACACAATTCATCATCATCCCATTATCCCAATCTCACAGCCAGAATTGTTGGCGATTCGATCTATTACTCGAAAAGTTGTTCCTTTGTTCTTCTAAAGGTTTCCACGCCTTTATTGATAGGACAATAGTTTGTCAGCAAACTGGTAGGGGGGGGGGGGGGGGGGCAGTGGAATTCAAACCCACAGCGCTTAGATGTGCTGGTTTAGATGTTTAGATGTTACAGGATGGTAATGATGATCGTGGTGGTGGTGATGGTGATGATGATCATGATAAGTCATTATAATTGGACTCATCCACAAATATACTGTAATATTGATCAGCAGTGTATTAAGACAAATTCTTTCTCTTCTCTTCTCTTCTCTTCTCTTCTTCTCTTCTCTTCTCTTCTCTTCTCTTCTCTTCTCTTCTCTTCTCTTCTCTTCTCTTCTCTTCTCTTCTCTTCTCTTCTCTTCTCTTCTCTTCTCTTCTCTTCTCTTCTCTTCTCTTCTCTACCCTTTCCTTTCCTTTCCTTTCCTTTCTATATATAGTGTGTGTGTGTGTTGAGGGCTGGAACTGTTAGAACTGAGGGATAAGAAGGTGAACAGGTCGGTAATGGAGGTGTGTGGGTGTGTGGGCGTGCGTGCATACGTACATGCGTGTGTTGCGTTTGTCCACATTCGTGCATGTGTGTGTGTGTTAGTTTTGGCCTGGTGCCCAACCACACTGGCGCCACGATGACAAGTTGTGGTGTGAAGTGGACACACACACACACACGCACACTCATGTGCACGCATGGTGCTTACTCAGATCTCAGAACACTCATCTGTCACCAGAGAACTGCGAGTGTGTGTGTGTGTGTGTGTGTGTGTGTGTGTGTGTGTGTGTGTGTGTGTGTGTGTGTGTGTGTGTGTGTGTGTGTGTGTGTGTGTGTGTGTGTGTGTGTGTGTGTGTGTGTGTGTGTGTGTGCGTGCGTGTGTTCACTTACACACACACACCATGTGTATGTGAATGTGTCTGCAATTCTCTGACGTCCTGTTTCCTGCCAGATTGACTCCATATCCCACAATGCAATCAGCAGGTTAGTGTTGGAGAGGCCAAGAGGTCGTCGGCTATAAAAGCAAGCTCCCCACCAGAGTCCATTTGGTTCCATTTTTGCAGCCCTGTGTGCTTGTAAATACTACCACTAGGAGTTTGGTAATGGTAACGATGCCAATTGTCATCTCTAGACCCTACATCAGTGGACCCCCAAACAATCGACACTTCCACGTGCATTAGGCTACAGACCACGATTTGATGCCATTGTTTATCTGTGGTATCCCAATTTGTATCGTAAAATCAATGTTAATGCAACTATAAGCGTAAAAATGGAATCAAAGGGACCCGTTAGGAAGTCTCACTCTTGAACGAAACGTAGTTAATCAATCAGAAATATAGTGTATTCCGTTCACACCCAAAATATGAACGTGTTTGTGAACGGTTCTTTGAATGCGGGAGGTACAACACTGCGTAATGGTCCATTTGTTTCCTATCTTATTGGTATCGGTACTCACTGGTACTCCCTCAAGTACCCCCTCTTTGGGAACCGATGGCCTACAGTATGTACTGTAACAAGTAGCAGTATAGCTACTGTACGTGTGAGTATTTTAACCTAGTTGAAGTGAACTAAGATTCTTCTTTACCACCTGAGCCTACCGGATACCTTTCCCTGGAGAAATGCAACAACATCAGCGTTTCCTAGCGTGGCTTCGTTCGTTCTGGACATCCTGTAGTGATTTATGTGTTGTCCTCGTGCTTTATGTTCTTTCGGAGATGGCGAAATCCTCCCGACTCCCCAATTTTACCCCCTTTTTTAATAACGTCTCTCATTAAAGGTGTCCCATGCAGCTCTTTTGTTGTGTAATATTCTGGGACTCCACTACAGAAAGCTTTAGATGACTCACTGTTAAAAAAGTATACTTTAACACACGTGGGGTTTCAACACTTTTCATATCAAGGCCTACTTTTCTTAATCTGCATTTGAACCACAAACCACCGTTGGATGAGATGTAGGCATTAGTTTAACATAAAAAAAGATCAGAAACAAACCCTCTCGAAAGTAGCTCATCGGTCAGAAATGTAGTGCATTCCTTTCACGCCCAAAATATAAACGTGTTTGTGAACGATCGTTCTTTGAGTGCGTCCGGCTACAACACTGCATAAGTGTCCATTTGGTTCCTTACTATCTCTAATTTAGCTATCGGTACCCGCTGGTACTCCCTCAAGTACCCCTAGGTGTCCCCAGACCCCATTTTAGGAACTCCTGCCTACAGTAGCAGTATAGCTACTGTACGTGTGAGTATTTTAACCTAGTTGAAGTGAACTAAGATTCTTCTTTACCACCTGAGCCTACCGGATACCTTTCCCTGGAGAAATGCAACAACATCAGCGTTTCCTAGCGTGGCTTCGTTCGTTCTGGACATCCTGTAGTGATTTATGTGTTGTCCTCGTGCTTTATTTTCTTTCGGAGATGGCGAAATCCTCCCGACTCCCCAATTTTACCCCCCTTTTTTTTAATAACGTCCTTCCCCCCGCCTTTTTCTCTCATTAAAGGTGTCCCATGCAGCATTTTAGATGACTCACTGTTAGAAAGTATACTAAACACATGGAGTTTCAACACTTTTCATATCAAGGCCTATTTTTCTTAATCTGCGTTTGAGCCATGCGGACCACCGTTGGGTGAGATGTAGCGTCTCGGACTAAAAACTTTGTCTGCCTTTTGCACTGGGTTATGCCAAAAACAGCAAAACAGTCCCCTTTAATTTTAATTGGCTAACAATGTCCTTCATTTGTTTGGTTGGAAGTGCATCCACTTTTCTGCTAGTCATTAAACGGCCACTTTAGCGCTGTGCTAGCTGAGCACTGGAATAGCTTTAACAAGGCAGGCACGAATTCATCCATTAATGGGAGGTAGAGCAGGTTGTCCAAATGGTCCAGTGGGTTAGAATGTTGGGTCCTTGAAGTCGAAGTGTCCTTTAGCAAGACACCAAACCCCTAATTGCTCCCGATGTGCTGGTTATGCCTTGCATGATTTCTGTCCACAATCTCTGCCTGTGTGTGGGTGAATGGTGAATGTAATACACAGTGCCTTGGATAAAGGCGCTACAAATGCACCATTTACCATTTTATGTAAATACCAGATACGGATGAGTGGGTTCATTTAAAAGTTGATCCCCGGGTGAACTTGATCGGTCCAGGTCTAGGTTCACCAGATAGATGATGGAGACTTATAGGAACAGTTTGGTTCCAGTTACATTCTTATGGTGGCCGTGGTCTAATGGATCACAGGCCCTATACATCAGCTATTAAAATATATCTAATCGTGATGTCAAATAAGCCGGTCTAAGCATAGATCCAACACATGAGTAAGGGGTTGACTATGGCAGTTAAATAACATGTTGATGTTGACGTTTGCTTTGGAGTTGCCAAAGTGCACATTTGCTACTGTATTCCCGTTTAGTTGACTTCATGTCAACTAAACGGAATAAATGAAAAAAAAAAAAAAAGTTTATCAGGGCATCCCTATTTCTTTCAATGTAACCTAGAGTAAACCCATGAAACTTTTTGGAACATTTGTGTTTGGAAGCACTCTGGGTTCCCACTCACTTCATCAAAGTCAGCGTGGAAGGACCTGCTGGCCAGCGGCCGGCCCATGACCACACATCACATCTGTCATGAGTCCACGTCGGCTCGCTTTGAAAGGAGTGAAATGAAACCAGCCGAAAGTGTAGACTAGACTGGGCTGAAAGTTGAGCTTTTTTTTGACAGCGTTACTGTTCGTTTATGATTTCTTTTGCTTTTGTCCAATTCCAGGCTGGATTTGGGAAACAAAACAGTCAAACATGCAGATCAAGATTATCATTAATCTTCTACATTCTCTAGTTGTGTAGAATATGATGATGATTCAGATGATGAGTATTTTAACTCTTGAGAGCGTAAAAATGAAACCAAATGGACCCATGCAAGTCCATTTTGGTTTCATGTTTACGCTCTCAAAGAGTTACATCTGGTTAACCAACTTTCCATCATTTAGCCTGGGGACCACCTGAAACCCTCTCAAGGACCACTCGTGGTCCCCGGACCACTGGTTTAAAACCACTGGTTTACCACATTATTTGAACTTTGGCAGCACTACATACGACTGCTGTGGTTGGCGTCTAATTTAATTGAAGGCTTTTTGAGCTTTGCGTTAACATACGTTATGAAAATGTCAAATGTCTTTTTGTGTGGTGTCCTGGAAGTGCTGTGGTGGTTGGTGGAATGTTTTTTGGACATTAAATTGTATACCTTAAATCTGTCTGCATTCTGGCTATTATAGGAATGCCCAGTGGGGTAAAAATAACTACGGTAGTTCTACTTTACTTTTCATTCTGAATCCAAAATTTCATTACAAATCCAAATATTGTACTTTTACTGCACAGCAACTATTTTTAAACTTTAGTTACTACTTTTAAAATTAATTGAATATTTGAAACTCAGGTTGCCTATACAGTATATACCAAGCCTGGAAACCAGACGAATCTACCACAGGGGAAAGAATATCCCTGGGGGAGTTTGGTCTGGCACTGGTCAATTTGAAATGCATTTCCCTCACCCCAGAGTTGTGGGTGACCAATCAGACCGCACTATTCAAGGTGAGAGTTTGTTTTTCTTTCTTTCTTTTTTTGCTGTGATGCTGGAATCTGATTCTAACCATGAGATGGAAATATCTTCCACACAGGCAGTTCTAGAATGATATCATCGATACTAGTCTATGGGCTTTCACAAGCCTGCCTGCTGGTTTTTCTCACAAAACCTGGCAACTAATGCTTACTTATTAGGAGCTGTGTGAGTGCGTGCGTGTCTTTGTGTGTGTGCGCGTGTGTGTTCACGACTATTTTTAACAGCGCCCAGGGAGCACTTAGGCCTCAGTCTCTCACTCACTGACACTTGGCTGCATGGCGGAGCGGGCGGAATGGAACTCGCGACCCTCCCCTCCCCCCTGTGGCCTCTCTCTCTCTCTCTCTAGCTGCGGACGGACGCCCATTAAAACTTATACCTGTCAGCAGCTCTGCCTGAGCAGGGTATACTTCCATGTACCACAATGAGCAACTACTCTATTGTATTGTATTGTAGGCTTCTTTTGAGTGGTGCACTCCCAGGCCTGGCTTATTCACCTATGTCCCTTTACCGTACCAACAGAGGGAACTTTTCACCAATAAATAGTACCCACAGCATTGCCACACTCACACATTAATTGGTGTGATTTTTTACTTGAATATTAGCGTCATGACATACCGCTACTTAAAGTTTCAAAAGGTATAAAAACTCGTACATACTGTACATACACTACATGGTGGAGCAAAAAGCACAATCGTTGCAGTGCCATACAGGCAAAATGCCTCTGTAGGTATAGCGGACTGGAAGCGCAAAGAATCAGAAAAATCACACCCGTGTGGAGCTGGATCTGCTAATTATCCTTCCTTATTACATGGCTTGAATGATTGCTCCAATCAGAAGCCAGCATTCTGGTCATGTGAGCGGTAACATATTACACTATAATTCACCGCTCTGCTCTATATCTGCCCGCTGCATAATCAAGGTCCCCAAAGTGAAAACAGCTGTACTCATATGAATCCGCGGTCCACTTCCGCATTTAGTTCTAGCACGCCGTTAGCGGGTCCATTTGGTTAGCTACATATTTGGTTGTTAACATGCTGTTGCCATTCAGGTGATATTATGTAACTCTCGAGAGAATTTCATGTTTATGTTGCGGGACCACTGGTTGAAAACCACTGACGTATAAGCCATGTAATAAGCTAACAGTTATTAGGAAACAAATCACCGGTTTGTCGGTGTTATATCTTACTTATATGACTGGAGCTGGACTAAAGATGGCTATTTTGAAGAATTTTTGCAGTTTCATGGAATTCTTCGATGTGAATGCACCTTAATGCAAATTTTGCAGTTTCATGGATTTCTTCAATGTGAATGTACCTTTATGAAAATTTTGTAATTTTATGGATCAATGTGCACGCACCCTTGTGCAAACTCTGCTCCTTTCTTCAATATGAACGCACCCTTATGCGAACTCTGCTCCATCATGTGATCGGGCTAGCCAATCGCAGCTGCCATTTCAGGCTGGCATCCAAACCAAGCCAACATGTTTGCCAACATGTATGTTCCTACATGTACGTTGGCAAATGATGAATGGGTTTCCACTGGAGACAACCGTTGTGAAATCCATCTCCAAAAATGAAGGGAGCCAGTTGAAACGCAAACAAACGTCGACCGAGTGCTCGCGAGTTAGAGCATATACTCTATGTGGAGACGGATGGTACGGAAGCTAGCTCATCTTTGACCTGTGTGTGTGTGTGTGTGAGAGTGTGTGTGCGTGATATGAGAATCGGTTTGAGTATCCTTGTCGGATCCGGGTCTAATAAATTCTAAAGATCTTGTCCACTTCAGGCCGGGTCCACTTATACTTATCCACCAACGATCATTTTCAGGCCCTGGTCCAAGCAATTTAAAATCTGTCCATAAGACCGTTTGGCATGTCCAACTTTTTGCTCCAACTCAAGTACGGTACTTACTGCAGAGTATAAACATACTTTACTTTGAGTGTTGGTTGGCCCAGAGAGAGAGGGAGAGGGAGAGAGGGAGAGAGGGTGAGAGAGAGAGAGAGAGAGAGAGAGAGAGAGAGAGAGAGAGAGAGAGAGAGAGAGAGAGAGAGAGAGGGAGGGAGAGAGAGAGAGTAGGATGGCAACAGCATTAATCCTGGAGACACAGCTCTCATTACGTGCACTATTAACTATAACCTTATTGTCACGCACGCACGTTCCCCGCACGCATGTGCGTGCACACACACACACAACACACATGCATGCACAGCTCTGTGTCTGTAGGCAGACCGTGTGTGTGTCAAATGACTGTAATTATGATTCATTTATAGATGACTGACAGCCTCCCACCTGTGTTGTTTGTACGTATAATGTCCACAAATTGTCTGTGGGCTGAGCTTGGACAGGCAGGTCACGACTAATTGGGTTGCAACTATTAACTATGTGATCAATTACTTTTGCAATCAATCAAATCATGTACAAAAACATTTTGTTTTTGCTGATACTTCATAATTTTATATGAATACTAAATCGTGATGAACTCATTTGTATTAATCAACTATAGATTCAGTCCACTGTACAGTGCACAAAAAGCATGTGATTATGGTTCTATTACAGGAATATTATATCATATTTTAACAGGAAACGTCTGTTAAACTTTCCAGCAAACTCCTAAACTGTATGTCTGCTAAACTTGAGGTTTCTTGGCAATTTCAGTGCCCATAATTGTCTGTTATATACTCCTCTTTTTCATGTGCTGTTAGGGACATGCCGTGTCCATTTTACTCCATTTCTAATAATGTTATATTATTTGAACACATGTCTTAGCTTTGGGTGACTGATATTGTCCTGTGCTTTAAATGAAGGTTGGATGTTGGACTCTCCTTATAATGCATGTTTAGACTTATTGAAAACACGCTGTCCCAGGGCCAGTGGCTTCTAAAGCGCCCTTTAGACTGGCCATTACAACTGGGATTTTTTCCCCTCCATTGACTGATGGAATAACGTGTTCTTTCCGCACATTACGGGGAAACTCCCCTCTGTCTGCAGGTGAAATAAAAGCATCTGGGGCATGCAGTACATGAAGGAAGAATGAGCTCTGTTTGGGGTCCTCCCCAGGTTGGAAGAGGGTAGATTAGTGCCCAGGATTACAGTTTGGACAATTGTGTCTGGGTAAAAAGAAATTTGTTGGCAAAGTTGTAAGATAAAAACAAAAACAATGTAACAAGCAAAGCAACACTAAAAAATGGCAATATGTTTTGCCTATCAGGTATTTTCTAAGGTGTGAGTGCGTATGTGTGCATGTGTGTGTGCAATAAAGGTACGTGGGCTCCACACAATCTAAAAACGGAACAGATAAAATGTCAGCCACATATTTGTGTTTAAAAAGAGCAGGTGCAGCAAGCAGCTGCAAGTACAAGTACACACTGCAATACAAGTACACACGACGACACTATACACTACATGTTCACTACGGTATGGACACTAGTACAACAATATGTACTGTCGGCAGGGGCTTCCCACTGGCAGGTGAGCCAGTACATTAACACTATGGCCTCACGGCTAGAAAGAGACCTATAGTCAATAATGTAACATATCTTGGCCAGTAATGCCAAATATAGTTTTCTAGACGGGGCTATAGTCATGCTCATTTCACCCTGGAACGGGTCCAAGCCTATTATTTACACAATAGCAACTGTGGATTTGTGGGGCGCCTCACTAAAACTCAGGAGCATTTTGTTAACGTGTGATGAAGAAAAGATTCACAGGGAGAATGGAGGAAAAACATTATTATATACCTTACCATCAATGTAGGTAAAGGAGGGTGAGGGACGTGTAGAGAGTGTTAGAGAGGCAGATGTTGAAATCACATTCATTTGGGGCACTTTGGGGACGATGTGTCACAGCGAGACACATTGTGAGCTTGTAGATCCGCTATTTTTGGGAAGCGAACCCAGTACTCTTTAGCTGTAGTGGAGGGGCAGTGAATGCTGGAGTGGAAAGGAGTGGCCTTTGCATTTTTTTTCTGGAAATGGCACTTGTTTTACAGATGAGAAAAAAGAGCAGGGGCTGAATCCCCCTTTTGATGTCTATGTATGCACAGGGGCGGATATAACATTTCCCAATTGGGGGGGCATAAGAAAATGGTATGGGAAAATGGTAAGGGCTTCATCGATAAAGCTGCACATACCATTTTCAGTAGTCTTTCAAATACTTTTAAATATAAGCACTGAAATATCTTGGGTTGTTTTGCATGCCATCATGTTTGGTGGGGCAGACTGGGCATTTAGGGGGGCATTGCCCCCCCCCGTGCCTATGCCTAGATCCGCCCCTGTGTGTGCACATCCCTGAGGAGGACTGAAGTCACTGCTAACCCTCATTTCCAGTAATCATGGATTGGGAGCAGGGTCTAGCTCAGATGCGTTTAAGACCTGGCACTCTCAAGGCTTAGTTTGCTGGGTGATTTATTTAGAGATGGTGTTTCGATGGCATTTCAGCAGCAGCCGACACAATTTAATCTCCCAAAGGAGCTTTTTTACTTTTTTGCAAATATGTCACTTTATTAATTGATTATGTTTGCCACTGGGCAGTTGGTCCCTTTTATAGTAAAGTGGAGGATTTTAGTTGTAAATGCTGAGTTGTTTTCTCACTGTATTTCATATTTTGACTTGTTTCTGTTCCCCTGGGGGTAGCCCCCTTCCACAATTTGAAAAAAGGATATGTTAGTAACAAATATGTTGTGGACGACGGGCAAGAGGCCATGGATTTGGTTAAAATATATTCAGAACAGTATAAAACTATTATATGTATTCCCACACTGCACATTACATTGTGATACTATATAAAATGGGCCACTCCATGTCTCCTTAATATGTGCCATGCAGAACTTAATTGTAATGTGCTGGACCTTATCACTGTATTAATAGTAATAGTATTTGTAGTTTATTTTGGTCGCTATAACTGTCTACAATTAATACACTGCGGAGAAAATGTTTAAGAAGAGATGAGTACTTTGTCAAACATGCGTGCGTACGACTACATATGTGCATGCATTTGTGTATATGCTTGCCTGCGTATATGTCCATTTGAGTATACAGTGCGTGTGCGTGTGCGTGTGTGTGTGTGTGTGCGGGTGTGCGGGTGTGTGAGCTGATGAGTTGCAGAAAAGAAACACAAAAAGTGTAGCGTAATCTTGTTCAGGTGAAAAATGAGTTAAAGTTTTAGACTTCAAGAATCTTCAAAGTGAAACTCATCATATTTTTTTCTGTTACGTAACTGTGACTGTTTTGTGTGTGTGCACGCGTGTGCACGCGTGTGCGTGTGTGGGGACTCTCATAATAATAGGGCCCCGACAATAGCCTGTACGACATCCACACAGTAAAATCCCCAGTCTTATAATGAATTAATTTAGAACTCTAATGGCGTAGCCAGAGTTCAATTAATACTCGTAAATGCACAGTGAGGTATCCGTCTCTCTCTCTCTCTCTCTCTCTCTCTCTCTCTCTCTCTCTCTCTCTCTCTCTCTCTCTCTCTCTCTCTCTCTCTCTCTCTCTCTCTCTCTCTCTCTCTCTCTCTCTCTCTCTCTCTCTCTCTCTCTCTCTCTCTCTCTCTCTCTCTCTCTCTCTCTCTCTCACACACACACACACACACTTACACTCACACGCTGCACACGCACACATGCACGCACACAAAAGAGAGATTTCTTCTACAGAGTTTAGTCACCTAGAAAAGGATAGTGGGACAGGTGCGTGTGTTGGGACGGGTGCGGTAAGGACAATAGATCCACTGTCACCTTTTTAAAGTGACATTTAACAAAGCACTGCTGTATATTTTTTTGTCCTAATACAACAACAAAGGGACGGTGCAAATGTCTTTGGAGTTCCACTCCAGAGTTTTATTAAGTGATGCAACCACTTTCTTAATCACCTTTTTGTGTGGTTGGGTCCCCCCTGGGGTCTAGGGTAACTTGTGGTCACAAAAAACTAATCGGTCAAAATTGCAACTAAACACTTCAGTCAATGGTGTTAGGTCACTTTCCTGGGTTATTTCTTGAAGCCATAACCTTTTCCTGGGTTGCAGGGATTTTATTTTGACCGAATTCATGGGTTGTTTTATTTGGTTATTGGTTTTGGGTTGTTTTAATGAGAATAACCAATTTGTTAGGTCACAGACTTTGGTTGATGCCGCGGTGCACTGTGGGTATTGTAGAATTTCTCGGACAAAATGACGAAAAATGAAATTATTTATACTTTTTACAGGAACAGATAGGATACTAATGCCGAGGAATGCATCCAACACTGTAAACACAACACTGCAACGACTTTTCCTTCAGACCGGCACTCAGACCGTTACTCAGACCGGTACGGTAACCAATTTGTTAGGTCACAGACTTTGGTTGATGCCGCGGTGCACTGTGGGTATTGTAGAATTTCTCGGACAAAATGACGAAAAATGAAATTATTTATACTTTTTACAGGAACAGATAGGATACTAATGCCGAGGAATGCATCCAACACTGTAAACACAACACTGCAACGACTTTTCCTTCAGACCGGCACTCAGACCGTTACTCAGACCGGTACGGTAACCTTACCCGTCCACATACTCGCTGTAGTTTAAGTCAGTGGGACGTTCTGACCCAATGACGTCACTGGGTCAGAATCTGACAACTTGGGAAGCACGGCGCTGGAGCCACAGAATCCCAATGTTATTAATCAGGAGGCCATTAGCATGTATGCTAATGACCAACACCACACAAAGAGTGTTGAAAAGTGGCGAAGTTCCCCTTTAAATGGGTGGAATTTCCCTTTAATAAAACAAATGGGTTAACTGAATATTCTGTATCAATTCAACTGGCAGTTGGGTAATCTTGACCCTCAAAATTAGGTTATTAATGCAAGCTAATATGTTCGGTCAAATCAACTGGTACTTAGGTTATGTTGACCCTCATAATTGGGTTATTAATGTAACCAAATGCATTCGGTCAAATATAATAACACGCATTATTCGGTCAGATTGACCAAAGACCCAGTTGGTCCTTATTCAACCTCTACGTTTGGTTGAAATTTGACCGAAGTTAGGTTGTTTTTGACCATTGGTTTTTCTCTGTGTGGTAAGTCGTGTGGTCTATGAAACTTGTGGGGTCTGGGGTAACTTGTGGGGTCTATGAAACTTGTGGGGTCTGGGGTAACTTGTGGGGTCTATGAAACTTGTGCTGTCTATGAAACTTGTGGGGTCTCTGGGGTAACCTGTGAGAGGAACCAGGGAAAGGATCTCTCGTATACACGCACGCACGCACACATACACACACACAGACACACACACACACACACACACACACACACACACACACACACACACACACACACACACACACACACACACACACACACACACACAGAGTATGAACATCTGTTTCTGCAATCTCTGTTGTGAATTCTGGGAATTGTAGTTCTGACAGAGCATAGACATAACAGAGACTGCAATCATGTCTGCTATAAAGGGCTACCCAGTGTGTTTTTTTCCCCCTTTTCCTTAACAAACCGTGGTTAACGATCTTCAGCCTCATCATCATGTGCACCATCCTCACTAACTGCTGCTTCATGGCCATGTCTGAACCCGCCTACTGGGCCAAGTACCTCGAGTGAGTATACCTGTCTGTCTGTCTGTCTGTCTGTCTGTCTGTCTGTCTGTCTGTCTGTCTGTCTGTCTGTCTGTCTGTCTGTCTGTCTGTCTGTCTGTCTGTCTGTCTGAAGCAAGCAATTGATTTGTTCATGGCCCTGCACACACGTCAAAAGAACATTCTCTGTTCCATCTATGTTGCATGACCGCCTTGGGCAGGGCTGGATCTAGGCATGGACATGGGTGGGGGCAATTCCTCCCTAAATGCTCTGACTGCCCCACCAAACATGATGGCATGCAAAACAACCCAAATTTCAACAATATTTCAAAGTAAAGTGCTTATATTTAAAATGATTTGAAACACTACGCTACTAACGAGAATGACCCTTTGAAATGTGTGCACGAAGCCTGTATACCAAAATCCGAATTTCACTGCGTCTCTCAAACAAGCACGCATGCATACACACACACACACGCACACACACACACACACACACACACACACACACACACACACACACACACACACACACACACACACACACACACACACACACACACACACACACACACACATCCACTGCATATATATATATACAGTACTGGTTGTCTGACCGCCTGTGCTTTGTTTACCAAAACCTAAATTCACAGCACTATCTGTCTGTCTGCCTGTCCATCAGGTATACGTTCACAGGGATCTACACCTTCGAGTCGTTGATAAAGATCCTGGCCAGGGGCTTCTGCATCGACCCCTTCACCTTCCTCAGAGACCCCTGGAACTGGCTGGACTTCAGTGTCATCGTCATGGCGTGAGTGACATACGCACACGCACACGCATGCGCATTGCACGCACACACACACACACACACACACACACACACACACACACACACACACACACACACACACACACACACACACACACACACACACACACACACACACACACGCACATCGGAGGAGGTGAGTCCTTGAACTGGAGGCATCTTATTGTGGTCACATGGGCATTTGGCGGGACAGGACACATAAGTCACGATCTCCTCACAAGCGTGCCACACGTGTACACACACACACGCACACACACACACACACACACACACACACACACACACACGCACACGCGCACGCACGCACGCACGCGCACACACACACACACATACACACACAGATACAGCTTGTTAAATATCTGCTATTAGCTGTCACCTGCTCGCTGTCAGTTGCCAGTTTTTTAGCTTTTATTTGCCATCTGTTGATCTTTAGCTGCAATAGTCGCGATAGCTTAAGTGCCAACCAGAGCCATAGGGTATAGACACAGTTGCGACATTGAGGGGCCAGAAAACTGCCTAGTCTCATTGTTTATAGTCTCCAATGCATTCCCTAAACTTCACTTTTTGCGAATAGGAGAGCTACCATTGGACTGGCCCCATGAAGTGAACCTAATTGTCGTAGCTCTGTATTACTCTGGATCTGGTGTCAACAATAACACATTTCATGGTTGTGGTATGTTGGTTTAGCATGTTGTGGGTTGTGTGCAAAATTGTGGGAGTGTGAAAGGTTTAAGAAAGCATCACTCATCAGTTAATGTTGTATTTGATTGATTTAGGCTAAAAAGGATCAGACAAAAAGTCCACTGTGGTCCTTCGTATTCAATTCATCAACAGAACATACAATATTAACACAGTATACAATGCTATGTGAAACATTTCATAAATAGTTTGCCCTTGTTGAGAACCACTGATTTAGACAAAGCAGACTGCAGTACTTAATGTGTAGTTTTGTTATGTATTGTAAACACATGGCCAAAGTTCCATACTATTCCTTTAAACGATCATTTGTAATATGATCTTTAAATGAAAGTAGCTATCTACATCAGTGGTTCCATGATACTAGAAATCACAGCTCTACGGGCTCATGCATTGCGGCTATTTTCAGTACTTCCTGGAAAATTTGCTCTCGATATCTGGACTTTCTCTCATTTCTCATGTATTTGTTGATGAAATTACAGGACAAAAAAATAATAATGACAGACAAATTGTAGGGAAATATATACAAACGTGTCCACGGCCCACAAATGGCTTTACTGACTGCATGGCGCCAATATGGCTCTCACAGATGTTCTGATTGAATCTGAACCTGTTCACCGGCAGGTCCCTGTGGACTGTCTGCCTTGGATCTGCTGTTGGATGCTAGTGGTTGGTTTGGACATTTCAATGCATCGTTTTCATTTCTAAATGGAATTGATGATAATTATTGGTCATTTAATTTAAATGTTATGACGACATAAAACGTGTGTGTGTGTGTGTGTGTGTGTGTGTGTGTGTGTGTGTGTGTGTGTGTGTGTGTGTGTGTGTGTGTGTGTGTGTGTGTGTGTGTGTGTGTGTGTGTGTGTGTGTGTGTGTGTGTGTGTGTGTGTGCGTGCGTGCGTGCGTGCGTGCGTGCGTGCGTGCGTGCGTGCGTGCGTGCGTGCGTGCGTGCGTGCGTGCGTGCGTGCGTGCGTGCGTGTGAGAGAGAGAGCAGGAGGAGAAGAATATACAGTATTATGTCAATTTATGCTGACATTATGTTGACATTGAGTTGGCAATGTTATATTGTTAGTCTCCATTGCATGGTTCATCACTTACGTGTGCAGAGTGCACAAGCGCAAGTAGAGCGATCGGTTTTGTGGTCGTTGACGGTGCACCGTTTGGCCAGTTAGGTGATGACGCAATGGTGACTTAATTTAATTAAGAGATCTCTATGAGTATCTCTTTAAGAGGTCGCTATAAGTATCTCTGCCGCTTGCTTTGCTCGCACACAAGTAGGCCAAGTAGGCCTACTTCTGTGCAATGCACAAGTTGGCACTCTACCGAGTGCAGATCTACAGTAGTTTATTATATATTTGTCCCCTCCCCATTCTTTTTGACAGAATTATGTATGACTTGACATTGATCGTATTGCAGAGTTTTCTGTACTTTCCCCCCCAATTCCTAGTTTATTTTTCTTGTGCTCTAGGACTCTAGGACCTATTTTGTACCAGCTTTCATGACTTAAAGTAAAGTGTAAGATTTTTTTTTAGGTTTGGGTTGTGTAGTTTCCTTACCATATTGTAATTCCAAATGTGGACAGGAAATAATTACAAGCTCCAGTTAGTAATTGATAATTCAAAACAAGCTACTCATTGACTTGCATTGTACACCAAAACAGCTCTCAAAGTCAATATTTTAGCACAAAGTTGATTCACAGACAACATCACCAAAACATTGTTTTTGTTTGATTTGTTTTTTCATAAACAAACATAACTTCCTGTGTATTTTACTATTTGAAGATCTGGATCTGGATCCAGATCCACGGATCCAGTCTGGATTTACGTTGTACTTCCTAATAAAATGAACCAATCCTATTTTCTTCTAGTCTTATAGATTTCAACTCTAATAACCCTGATCTCTCATCTTCTCTCTTCCTCTCTCTGTGTGTTGTTGTTAACCATCTTTCCAACCTGTGCGTGTTTGTGTGTGCGTGGGCACACACATTGTGGTTTTATACCCCACACGTGCTCCGCCACCACCACGGCTGCAGGATGCTAACAGAGTTTATCAAAGTAGGGAACCTCACGGCTCTGAGAACCTTTAGGGTGCTGAGGGCCCTCAAAACCATCTCGGTCATCCCAGGTAAGGCCAGCGGAGGATGCGCTCCTGTACGCAACCCAAACGATGACATTATTTGTGTACAAGCGTCGCTGTTTCAATGTCACCTCTTTGTTGCTGTCTCACCCACCTACTTCCTACTTCTTTTTGACCAATCGCAGGGCAGAGATCACCCCTCTGTATCAAGGTCTACTCTCTCTCTCCCTCAAAATCGCTTCCTCCCTCACTCTCTCCGCCGGCTTCGTTGGCGTCACCGTTGCCATGTTGTCATACCTCTCGTGTGTCTCTTTGTCTGTCTCTGCGTGTATGTGTGTCTGAATGTCTCCCGCTATGGGCCGCTATGCCCCCCCGCCTGCCTGCCTGCCTGCCTGGCCTGCAGGTATGTGACAGAGTTTGTGGACCTGGGTAATGTGTCGGCCCTACGGACGTTCAGGGTGCTGCGAGCGCTCAAAACCATCTCGGTCATCCCAGGTGAGGAATGGTTGGAGCATCCCAACCATCCGTCCGTCCGTCCGTCCGTCCGTTCGCCCTAACCCGAAAGCACGGATCGAGGAACAACTCCCTGAATGGCTGGTGTGCGCATACTAAAAAAAAAACCATGCACAAGCTAGTATGCGACACAAAACTAAATAATCGCTATGCTAACCTACTAGATAGTGTGCACTACTAGTATGCACTATACATAAGATATAGTATGCTTTAAGGTTAGTATGCACTTAGTATGCATACTAAGACTTAGCTTCTGCTTTATGAACTAAGTGTGCATAGTATACTGTATGCACTTGCATAGTATGCATTGCAAGACTTAGTTAGCTCTTACAAAGCATGTATACTAAGAAGTTGTATTCGCTATGACTGCACGGTATACTTGCTACGCTAAATTGTTTTTCATTTTATTTGTTCTTCTGTATTTTGTTTGTCTAAATACTGAGTGCACAACAGATGATTAGTGGCATATTTCAACAATACCACAGAAATCTACAGAATGGACCCAATAATGAGCAGATGATCACTACTTGACCCCTGGTCATTGTCAAATAGCTACAATGCTATTTCATTATTTTAACGGATTTTTGGTGATACTTCATCTGCCTGTGGCTTTATTGCAGCACTCGGGTGCATCAAGTTGATGCACTTGTAATAAGGCAATGATAAAGTCAGTCTACCATGCACTGTAGTGAAGAACAACAGAAGAGATTGCTACTTCACTATTTTATGTATTCATTTATATTTACTTGGATATCTTTATTCCCAAATATCGTCAGTAAATATTCTCATTTTCTTCCCGAATACTCTCATGGGATATGATTTACAAGTTAAACATGGTTGTTGGCAGCATTAACATCAACCTTGACAGAGAAAGCAGCTGCTTTTAACAACATTAAACACGCTAAGTGCTAATATGCCAAATTTACTTGTAATTAAAGAAAACTATTTTCCCCATGAGAGAATAAGACCACGACTGAAGAAAAATATATTGGAAATCATAACGCGCATTTCAATATTCAAGCTAATATTTGGATGTCCATAACACGCCAGTAGCATGTTATGGACATTATTCAAACGTGCCAACACTTAATTTGTTCTTTGCCCCACGACCAGGCAAAATCTGTTGCATTTTGACGAACAATACAGTCGTGTGACAATTGAACTTCACTGTTCATAATCATGACATTCTTGGTGGCGTTATTACCTCCTAATGAAGCATGTTATAACAGTAGTCACTTTTATATACCATGGACATTAGCTTAAACATGCTACTCTAGCAATGTGTCCATAATGCGGAAAATACAGTAGGCTACAAATCAGACGACACAATTGAAATTTGGACCACGGAACTTGAAAGGATATTTGTCTGTTGTGTTTGTGGTGATGGGTTTGGCTTGTCGGTCGGTCGGTCTGTCTGTCTGTCTTGTCTTGTTTGTGTCTGTGTTCCACCTGTACTTACCGCGTGTTATGTTGATTCGTCCCTCAAATATTATTGGTTTTATTTGTTTGCTTTTTTAACAGTGACATCTCTGAGAGTAATGCTTGGCGTTACATGAAAACCTCACTTCTCCGCAGTTCAGTTTAGTTTTCCTCTTTTCAGTACTCAGTGTCTTACTTACTTTAAGTTGCTCTGGATTAAGAGCCTCTGCTAAGTTCAAAATCAGTTCTCCACCTACCAATTGAGGTGCTAATCCGAAAACTAACGTTTCGGGAATATAGTGATAGTGATATTTGGTCAAATTCGTCCCTTGCAGCTACACCACATGCAATGTTATGCGTGGGAGAATGCGTTAATTTCA